>JAOXNQ010000001.1:2492721-2577771 GCA_028571165.1 Hypoxylon perforatum
ATCTGGCGCCGGCGAGACCCGCGCCGCGGATGCTGGCGTAGGCGCCCCGCAGGCCGCCGTCGTTCTCGAACATGGTGCCGCCGAACAGGTACCGCGGATACAAGACCTCGCGCATCTTGGACCACACGGCCAGCAGGTCCCGCCGCAGCGTCTCCCACACGCTCTCGTCGATCGTGTTCTGCGGCGCCCGCCGGTCCTCCCCGGGGATCCGCGACGTCAGGTAGTTCTCGTTGAGGGGCCGCGAGGACGAGGACGAGCCGATGTTGCCCGTTAGGGGCTCCCGCGCCGATTGCGCGTGCGAGAGCGGGTCGTCGAAGTCGTTGAGGTCGGCTATTTTGGTTGGCTGTTAGTTTATGATCATGCTGTAACTGAGAAAACGAGAGCGGTGGATCTAATGAGCTGGTCCTTCATATGTCATATACAACTCACCATCATCGGGGTCGATCAGGTCGTCGTCCTCTATCTGTGGACTTTCGTAGTGATGGGCAGACGAAGCCATTTCGCCAAAGGGTCTCGTCTCTTTTCCCTATCCTTCGTATTAGTCCGAACAGTTACTTCGATGTTTCAATAATCTTCCAATCGTTTCGTAGTCGCTTATTAGAGCCGAAATTGCAGCTTGGGCCTCCTGATGAGTCCGCTACCTATGCATGTGGTGTTGTCGGTTTAGATTCCGGAAAACTTCAACCTAGAAAGTACGACGAACGAAGTACCACCGTGTCAATTCAAGCAAGCTCCCGTGTTCCGCGTGGTCCAAGCTCCCCTGTCCGCCTGTGTGGGGGGATTGCAGACTTGGGATTTTCTTATGATTGGCGGCCCGTCAGACGGCCGTCTAAGGTACTACCCTAGGTTACGTAACGTGCCTCCTTAACCTGTAACATGCACAAGTGCTGGATGTACAGCAGCTGTACACATCGATGTATTGGTATATGAGGATATAAGGGGGATATCGAGGAGGCAATGCATAATAAACATCAAACTATTGCATATATGTGCTGCATGAGGTCCTGTGCCAGGACGCAAGGACGTACTTGTTTCACCCAATCTGCCACTGCCGCATTCCGCCCAGGCCGCGACGCAAAGGAAATGGAAGACCATGGTGCATCGCACACTGCGCATTGCACATTACACATCATACATCATACATCGACGCAATCACATACATTGGACTCGACGGACCTCGAGCCGTTGGACCGATTGCGATGTGCCCCCATTCCTCTATCACCTCCATCCTCACCCAAGACCAAGGGACAAGAAACAAGAATCTCCGTCTGGTGATACCAGCTTCAGCTCGCATTGCACTCTGCATTAGGAAAGTCACATACAAAAGTCACCAGTCACGTAAAGCAGTTTCCAGGTACCAAATCAGACTGGAAGGCAAAATATTCGATAGTATTGCATTATACTTGGTCCAATTATACGTGCCAACATGTCGTGTCATGTCAGTCATGCCTTGCCTTGTCCATCTAGTACGGGGTATCTTCGAATTTCTTCTCTCTTCAGCGCCTGTGGTTCGCTTTCTTTTTCAGAGCCTGGGGTCTCCGTTCCAATTGTGCCATAGCCCATCGTTTTCAGGGCAATAAATCGTGAATGCCTCCTATAGTACCCCCCCTTTCTTTTTTAAGTGCCGTGAATGCAGATGCCATCCTTTGGCCGTATGTACCAGCTTTAAAGTGCATAGCCAAAATAGAGAAACCCGCAAAATATGCGCCACGGTAATCATGCTATGATATATGTCATCTCACCTCCCAAAAACGCCTTTCCAAAAATGTTCAGCTCCTTGCTAGTTGTTTAGATGTCATTAATACACAAATTTTGATGCAAGGATCATAAAAAAATAAGATTGCATCCTGAGACCTTATTGCCACATATTTCGGTAGCTGTGTGGGTCGTCTCGGAAGCTGTGCCCCTGTGTTGTGGGTATTGCGTAGCTGTTCGCGTTATGCTGAGCGTACGATGCTGATGCCTCTGCCCATGGTTCTGCCGAGTGATGGTTGGATCCGGAAGAAGAGGGTTGAGGCGGCTGTTGCGCCCGAGGGTACGAGCGCCATGACTCGAACGCAGGAGTGTATGGCGCTGACCTCTGCCATGCGGGCAAATTCGAGTAACTAGGGCTCCTACTGCTAGACTCTATAGGATCACCGTAACCTCCTTGTGACGCCTCGGTATTGAAGCTCGGTGCGAAACGAGTATCAAGAGGCCTGTTCGAGCTGGTCGGAAGCTCTTCTGTAGAAGAAGCTCTTCCCCATCGTGGGCGAGGTTGTCCCTCGGAATCGTGATGTGACGAATTTGATATGTTTAGGTCGTGATTCTGTAGGGCGTCGTGGGGTTGCGAATTATCCCTAGGTACTCCACGGCCAAATACAGCAAGCTTATTGTTAATGCCGACTACAGCCCATGCAAATACAGCTACGTCTCGGATCGACTTCATAAGCTGATCGATCGGTGGACCCCCCGCCGATTTAACATGCTCTCGTAGAGGCATATACTGAGGTAGTAGAGGCGGCCGGAACGTGTAGAAATGCTCGGGAGGGTAGTATGGGCGAATTGGCTGCTCGCTCCAAGGGGCAGCGAAGAGCCCATTCTCGAAATCCACTGGAAGCAGAGGTGGGTGCAGAGAAGGAATTGGCGGTCGGGCTTTTCTCAATACCACAACCAATCCATCAGATGTGCAGGACACTACCGCTTCCAGCTCAAACGTGGGGATCGAGTTTTGACGACGAGGCCGTCGTCCGTCTGCGCGCGTGGTTGGTATCGAACAAGTTTCTAGCGACTCGTGGTATGTTTGATTCTCAGATAGCGGAGGAAACTCAGCCGTTGGAGATGGCGGGAAAAACGCCGCATGAGGATCTTCGCTCTCGAGGGCATCAACTTTAGAAAGCTCTAGGCTGGGACTGGATTCGGTCTTGATCTTGGAATCAGAGACAATATCAACCTCCGTGTCCATCGTGCGAGAAGAGTCATCTGAGTTGGCGTTGCTGTCAGTCATTTCTTCATCCTGCTCTTCGTCGGTTTCCTCGTCCTCCTCTTCTTCGTCTTCAAAATCTTCTGGCCTTCGAGGATCGCGATACCAGAAACGGAGGTAGGCTATCGAATCGTTTGCTTTAGCACTCTCTAAGCACTTGATAGCATCATCGAGACAATTCTCTGCAATGCACTCGTAGAAACTCTTTTCCTGGATCTGATCCGGTCTCACACCCAGTATCGAAGAGACTGCATTGGTCGCAAACATAACCGTTAAAGTCCTGGTGAACCTGTTGAGAATAAGAGCCGCACGGGGCTCTCTTTCCATCGGTTGCATCTTGAACTTGGGTGAAAGGTGTTCAAGCATATGATATCGGGGATCTCTCGGCGAAGACGAAAAAATTCGCCGTATCTGGGGTGCTTCTATAGCTCGTCCTGCCTCACCGTTAGCAGCTAGGACAACCTAGGCTACGACATGATAAGACAGCTGAAACGCACTCTCACTCCTCTCACCACGTCGATAAATACTCGTGCAAGCCACCAACACATCGTGAACTATCGTAAAGCAGCACTCGCAACTTATCCATTGCCCATCACTCGACATGATCCGGGCGTAGTGGAGTACGGCAGCTTTGTCGAGCAGAACTCCTCGGCTGTGTACTGAGCGTGCAAACGGCACTTCCTCCGGGTGGAAGTAGTCGAAGCACGATTTGCCCTGTACATCTTGTGGTTGGTATCCTAGAATATCAACGATGGAGTCTGATACGAAGAGAATGTTGGCGTCGGGGGACAAATCTACAGCGCATCAGCCATTAGTTGCGGTTCGGCCAAGTGAGCAGAAACGACGTGAGGTAGGATGCGTAAGAGTGCGGGTGACTTGAACGAGGCAGTGTGCCTCCGTCGTGACCATATGTCGGGGGTTACTAACTATGGATGGTCATAAAAGTCTGCTCCATTTGATTCGATGGCCAGTTTCCTGGAGGATGCTACTGTTGTTCAACGGAGAGCGAGCTTCGACCCATAAGCCAAGACTTTTAAGAAGTAAACCAGCACCAGCTCAACGCTTGTTTCGGAGGGCGCCAACAAAACCCCGAGGACGAGCTCAGATAGATCCAATGTGGTGTCTCAGAACGACTCTAGAAGCGAACGCTGATGGGATGGTAAGTTCCGAAACTTGTGTTTCGCAAGACTGAATTGGAAGTCGGTTGTTCAGGACAGTTATGGAAAGGTTCGAGTGTATGAACCAACGAGGTGTCTCTGGATAACCGAGTATTGTATGACACAGATCCCGCCGTCACCGTCGGGTAGGCGGGAGAGTCATACAAGCTGGGTCTTGGAGCAGGTTTCGTGTAATATCCAGGAAAGAGATGGCGAGATTAGAGGGCGACAGTCTTGCGCGGGAGACGGGAGACGGGGGACGCTGATGGACGTGAATTATTCTACACAGGTCGTAACAGCCAACCAAGAGGGTCGTCGTTCGCGGTGTCACAACGGCCTCTAGTCGCTCGGCTCGGTGCAGTGGTGGACAGGGACCAGCATACGCAATGCAAGAGGCGAATGGTAGCCACTGAGTAGGTATACCGGTTACGGGGAATGGGGCGGACAACGGCAAGCAGATGGGACATCCAGGGCGACCACGAGCAGCCTGTCAAGTACTTGTAAAAGACTGTAGGGCTGGACTAACAAAAGGAGCGTGGATCACTCGAGTAATTATAAGGAAGTTTGCGTGTCTGGCGGAGTTTGGGTGGGCAGATGGCGGGGATAAGAGGTTGAGGCCTAATGCCAGATGCCAAACGAATGGTACCTGGTTTACCCTCAGGTTTATGATGTGGATAGAGAAATGATTACAATTAATAAAGACCCTCCAGCAAGGGATGGGGTCGGCCTGTCCTTATGTCGGTCTTGGTCCTGGTCCTGATCCTAGTCCTAGGTCCCGGTGGTGTAGCTGATAGCTGTGGGAGAAGAGGCCCGAGTGTGAACGTGAAGGTTAGAAATAGGCGATAAAATGTATGGAAGGGAGGTTGCTGTGTTGTCTTTAAGGCTCTTACGCCAGAGATGCAAAACACAATCCCATTTGCCAATGCCACCGGCAGAGAAGGTATGGGAGCCCGTCCAAGAAGAGAATAGATTAACCAGGTACTATCGGTAGCTTGATAGCTACAATGCGGTCCCGTCAATGTACAGTCTAGTACATCAAGTGCATCAAGGGCTCGGCAATGCAAAGTAGCGTAACGGCATTCTCTAGCTGCGTTGAATGTTCAGTCAATTTTTTCCTATGAGACCTGCTTTTTTTTTTCCTTTACTTCTACCCCGATACATGCAAACCCCAAACCCCAAAAGTACTACCCGCTCCCATGCCCACACCTTCCTGGTAGGTACCCACATGAATGCCCAACTTTCGCTTGTCCCTGTTCTTTGCACCCGTGCGTTCCGCCCAATTCTCTCGGCGCTCAGCTTAGGTACTTCAGTACAGGGGTCTCTCTTAAAAGGTACCTACTCATGTATTATGGGTGAATGAACCCCTGGGCAACAATACAGGTAGCCTTGCAAGTGTCTAGACTCATACAGGGGAATGAATTACCTGAGTAGGTGGTTATTTATACAAGGCATAAATTCATCATTTTCTTAAGAATTAACAAGTGAATTATACGTCAGTACATAGGTAATGATGTAATATAAAGGAGCGCAAAAGATAGCAAGTGCTTACATTATAAGGCAAGGCATATGCAAATCTTAGGTATAGGTAGCAAACACATGGATTACCTACTCCTGAATGAGATTTTACCAAAACCTTAATCTTTCTCTGGAAGAGAGACTACATTTACATGTCTCGACAACTTGGCTTTGTTCCTCGGCTATGCGGAGTCCTTACCCCATGATTCTATACTATGCGCGTGCTATGCCTTAAATCCAAACTTGTTCGGCATCCGTTCCGCGCCAATAAACTACCTAATATATTCAAGTAAGGTACTATGCGTATCTTATTAAGAAGACACATCTCTTTAGTCCAATATATATAGAAGTTGCGACTTGATACCCCTTCTCAATTTGGATATTCAGAACCTTGTCGAAGTTCTTTTATATGAAGAAAAAAAAATGCGTGCACAACTGAGTGATAGGAAAGAGAGTCTTTTCAATTCCGCACTGGATCAAGGATATCAAGGGGCGTATTACTATTTGGGAATTGCTTGCGAAACAGACTGCCTGGTAGAAGCTAACCGCAAGGGATAGGCGGAGTTGGGAACCCATTCTTAGCAAGGGCTGAACCAACATTGTGGGTGTGGTCATGAACGGTACCAAACTTGAACGATTCCTTTTTGCCTGCTCGCTGGCTTGTAGCCAAGGACCTGCCAGGAAGCTGCACACTAAGGGTAACTTGGTACGTCGGAGACTCTGCAAAACCCAAACCCCATTCGGACGAACAAACCAGGTCCTTGGGATCTACCGCTGGGATGCATTTTAACCTAGCACTAGGCACACTTCCGGGCTTCCAACCATCCGTCAGCTTGGATAGCAACGGTCTTCAAAATGTCAGAGCGTCTACCAGGTACAGACCAGGAATCCTTTCGACATCTTCACTGTGGCATTGGTGTTCAAGCAATCTGGGGCTCTCAGCGACATTGCTCCTGTTCGACAGCCTACCTATCTACCTAGTTTGTGCAGCGCGCTGACCAGGTTTATCCGAAATCTGGGCGACTTGTGCTTCTTGCGCTGATCAAGTAACCTTACGATTCGACCCATTGTTTGGTTCATGATAGCTAACTGGAAGCTTCATAAGGTGGTAAACAGTAATAGCTGTTTTATTCCGTACTAGCTACCTAGCCTAGCCTTTTAGCACCAGGGAGTTAGCAGGATTGCTTACTACAGCTTCTGCCAGCTCTGTGCGCATTGTAAGGAAACGTGAATAAGTCCCGTTGTGGATTCAGTTCCTCAACATGGCAATGCTTCAATACCCAGGTATAGGCCGCTAGCTTGGATATTTGCGTAACTCGCCCAATACTCATCCGCGAAAATGGTCAAGTCGTTACGTTACTTATCGGCCGCATCCATCGTTCCCCTGAATGCCTGTTACAAGGGTACCTAGGTAGAATTGAAGGGTCAAGGGTTTCGATCACGAATGGTGGCACCTTGTCCGGTCCTGGTCCTGGCCTGTATTGAACTAGGCCGATACGTATATACGCCCGGGAATACTCTGATCGAAGGCATTAACCCGAGAAACCAAGCGTCTTTCCCACGTGGTATTTCAGGGCCCGGAATCGTTTTTGAATAATGGAGAAAACGTCAAAGCTCTCATCTACCGCATCCTGCGATTTTGAGCTGCCCTGCACTGTTGCAGCCATCGGTGAGCGCTGATTGGACCACAGACCGTGACGCTTCGCCGGGGTGAGCAAACATGCATCAGCATCACATCGAATTCTTCAACAGCTTTAATAACAATACTTGTTCATTTATGAAGTACTTGAATGTTACGAATGATGATACGAAAGCATATTGATTTTGAAACCTCGCTAAACATGATTACTTGACCATCATGATGCCGAGGCGGGAAAAGCCAAAGACAGTATTGTGGTACGCACCAGTACTGCGAGACTGTATTCCGCGAGGAAGGCGAGTTCCGAGATGAAGCCAAATAGCATAGGTACTAGGGGTGCTAGGTAGGTACTGTCATATTTTTTCGTCTTTTTTGTAAGATATCAAATCGCCCCTAACATGCTCAAAATTTGGTACGGCTATCGTCATCGCTCAACAAAATATAAGAGCTACGTCTCAATGAACCGACTTGAATGCATTCCATAACATCATCCTAAGCTAAGCCTAAGCCTTACGGGCAACGCAGCTGTAGCTAATGGCATGTGAATCCGGGCTATTATAGTATAATACATAGAACTACCATACTTGCATGGGTGTAGGCCAGCATACAGCCCGTGTTGACATGTATCGCGCCAGACTAAGACTTCAAAAACGGCGGTCACGTCTGTGGCGTCGCTTCGCATCAATTGCTTGCCATCACTATCATTCAAATGGCGGCGACCTTGATCGTACGTGCAGTATTATACATGCCGAAAATGCAATATCAAGCTTCTGTGGCCTTTCATCTCAATGTGTGTCAATGAACCTACTTGCCTTGCCAGGGTCCTTCCCAAGCTTCTAATGCTATGGGCGAATGAGATAAGTTGAGCTAGCCTACGAGCTAACCATCTCAGTTCAAGAGCTCCATAGAAGCAAGCGGCTGAAGACTTCTAAGAATCTACAATAGTACAAGAAAATACATGAAAAATGTGGACAGGTACGGAGATAGACAGAACGCACAGACAAAAGTCGAAAAGCACCATGTACCCACACCAACGGCCGTAGCAATGGATCTCTCATTAGAAGCAATTTCTCGCTCATGAGGTATCCTAAGCTACCTAGATACCCAGCCTAGAACGTCACTCATAGTAGTTACCTATTTCTGAAGAGGTAAGCAACCACGCGAGCAACCGCGGATTAAACCAGGGATGTTTTGTATCAAACCAAAATACCTACCTTGTAATTATATCGGAACGTAATAAGATAACATGTGATTAATACCTTTTCTATTCTAATATTACACAGGTACTTACCCAGGTGTATCTACCTACATAAGCAAGAGCTGAATCGGGGAGCAAACAACAGGAGAGAAACTTGGAGGCCGGGAGATCTTACCGTGACGCCGGTCCCCGTACAATCATATACCCACTATGAATATAAGATACATACGCATGTACGGAGGGCTGTTTGGGGGTAGCAATTGAAATAGTAGGTAGCTCCAGCCACAAATAACATAGGCCCATTCGATTCAATGTTCAATTGTATGAATTCACGGATCTGCAGCTCCACAAACGATTCCATTGAAAAATAGCTTGTGGCTTGATCGCCGCACAAACAGCAAACCCCCAGACTCCCCCCCCCCCTGCAACCTCTTTTAATGCTGTGGAATATATAATTAAATGATTACTGAACATAAACGACTAGTGCTAGGGAAGTACCTACCCGAATATCGACAATCCAAGCTTGTGAGACCCTCTAGAAATTTGGCCATTTCGAAATTCGATCCCCATTTACGCCGAAAGGAACGGAAAATCCAAGTTCATGTTATGCGATCGTGCATATGCTTTTGCACGTCATCCCCCTCCTAATTAAGCAATCTGGGAACTTCCGTGACTTCGTAGTCGTCCACACCACTACGCAGAGCCACAACTAGGGAACGACCCCTGAATGGTTCAAATCGCAGCCTCATCTTATCACGGACCCCTGCACTCCCAACACCCACATTGTTCGGCCTCAGCGCGCTTCTCGCTAGAGTTCCGTTGTCCGACCGGATTTGCCAACCGAAAGGAGATGCAAGGCACCCTCTCGGAATGCCATCAGCGATCAGCAGTGACGAGTGGGATCTTCCCCGTCTGAAAGCCTCAATCGGCTTCGAGGTGAGTCTACGCAGATAAGCGAATTTTTGAGTGGCCACCGACTAACAACCCGCGTATCGCAGGATGATTATCAGTACTTGGCATCCGATGATCAAGATACCGGTGAGATATTCCGGTTACACGATGCGAAGTGAGGCTTCTCTAACACTCGTTACCAGAGTTTTTCGACGTCAAGTTCTATCCCTACGGGGATGCTTCGCATGACCCCGTCTTCGCTGCTGTCAGCAAAAAGCACGTCGTTATCTATCGACTTTCTAGTAAAGCGAACCCCCCTTACGAGCTCGTGCAGCTCTTCAGGGACGACGACGTAAGTGTTGTAATAGCCTAATACTCAAAATCATCATAACTAATAGCAAATTAGAAAGAGGCTTTAAATTGCAGCTGCACTTGGACCAAAGACCCCGAGACCGAAGTTCCCTATCTCTGTGTAGCGGGCAGAGATGCCAAAATCAAGGTGTACGATGTCGTTCATGGCAAGCTAGTAAAGGTCCGGTAGGCACTTATATCGAGCCACGACGCTATAGACTAACACGTTTATAGGTTCTTGTCGGCCATGGAGGAGTAAGTGCTAAATGAGTGGACTATCTATAGCTCCGAACTAACATTGCTTGGAGGAAATCAACGATCTTGCCACATGCCCAACAAATTTCTTACTGATCGCGTCGGCTTCGGAAGATACTACCGTTAGAATATGGAGCCTCGATCCAGCACACTCCAAACAGCCATGTGTCTGTCTACTAGCTGGAGAAGGCCATTCGTCAGGATTGCTCACTGTTGTATGTGTTAACCCCTATTATAACTCTTTCAATTCTAACTGATGTTGTCTAGGCCTTTCATAACAGTGGCCGATATGTCCTGTCCGCTGGCCACGACAATGTTATTTGCCTGGTAAGAAAATAAAGATATTGGTATATAGACATACATCGTTAACATATAACAGTGGACACTCCCTAACTTGCCACCCGAGTCCAACGGCCAGAATCCTCCGAAACCTATAGTGATTCACTACCCTCACTTCTTCACCTCAGAAGTGCATAGCGGCATTGTTGACTGGTAAGTCTTTGTGTTGTTTGAAGCGGCGGTAGGCAGGATACCTAACAAGGACTTATAGTGTAGCTTTCTTTGGCGATCTCGTCCTTTCACGAGCGTGCCATGAGGATATCATAGTGCTATGGCGAATCGAGGGCTTTTCGTCCCATGATCCTCCGCCGGAGATATCTGAGGCACCTACTACCAGTGACACGGAACGTCTGACGCGTTCTGCCTTCGCTCCTGCCACAGCATCAGCGTGCCCGCCGCAGTACACACGTCTACTTGAGTTCTGGACGCCGCACTGCGGTCATCAGTTCTATCTCCGATTCAAACTCTTCCACGACAAGGATAAGCATCCAGTCTTGGCTTTCGGCAACGCCAAGGCCATGATCTTTTTCTGGGACCTTGCGCGCTTGGGGAGCTATCACGACTTCATCAGCGAAGTCCGGGATCCAGCCCGCGATAAGTCCCAACCGATCAACCGCCCGGGATGGCTTGCGCCGATTAATCATCGACACAAGGGCGACGCCGTCAGCAAGCTCAAAGACGCTGTCAGCGACCGGGAGTCTGTAGCTTCGGGACGCACGGGCAGTGTTGATGTCGAGACGCATGTAGATCCTAACACGAACTACTCGCAAGAGACATTAGAATCATGGGAGCTGAAGTACGACATGACGCGCGTGGAGGAGCCCATCAGAGCTCACGCACAAAGCAGCATCACGGTTAAAGACTTCGTCGGGCGTCAAGTTGCGTGGAGCGCTGGGGGCGATTGGTGCGTAGTCGTGGGCAGCAAGAACCTCGCCATCATATTGCAGCGGTGGGCTAAGAAGGACCGCGCTGATGACAAGGACAAAAAGCCAAGTCAGGATCGCCAGACTTAAAGAAGTCTTAGGTGTATTTGCTAGTTACTCTGCGTTGATTTCACTAGTCGTCCGCTGGTTCAAGGCTGGTTGGCTAGCTACTCAAATATACCCAGCATTGAACATTGAATTAAACATTGACTATGATTTGATCCAGTCATGAGCTGATAGGTAATTAAAAACGATGAAACTGACTTGATATTTGAAGGAGTGTGTGTTTTAATAACTTGTTGAAGAATAGCAGCGTGGTGATCCCTTAGTTTCCCCTATTAATTCCCTCCGCCTATTTCCTACCACCCCAAAACTAATAACACAGAATTATATCCCCCGAGAAACAACCATTGTTGACAGAATTGAGTCCTCGTGGCAAATTCCATCGACACCGTCCAAGTCGTAACTGCTTAAGAGATGCAGTAGGGGAGGCCGTCGACGTACTCGCACCAAGCTTCGGGATCACAGTTTCCACCATCCTGCATGCTATGGTTAGTGACCAGGAGAAGAGGGTAGCGTGTCACGTCTTGCTTACGAGGTAGTATCCATCGACGTTGCAGACCAGCCAGCCCGAGAAGTCGGGCTTGCAGATGTAGGACGGGGTCGTGCACTGCAGGGTCGCAATGTCGACCTCGCCGTCGACTTCGATGTCACGGGAGGACTTGGTGGCCGGCTTGGCCAGGGCGGCCGTGGCGATGGCTAGGATGGCGAATAACTTCATTTTGAAGGTAGTTGTAGGTGAAGTATTGATGTTTATGGTGGTATAGGTAGATGATATATCTGGTTGTCAGTTGTAGGATGTTGATGTTGCTGATGCTGCTGCTGATATCTAGGGACAAGAGGAAGTATCTCCGTCGTCTTATATAACGAAAGAATTTAGCCGGACGGGCTCATAGTACGTTGCACTTCGAGGTGACCGCGTAGAAGCCGCCCATAACTGAGTCCCGTCAAAGTTGACGGTGGTGTAGATCAATGCAATCCATCGAGATTTAGAAGTCTTAGCGGAGAGCGCGAAAGCAAATCTCACGGCGATGCATCAGCCGGCTGGGCCAACGAGGTCTAGACATGACAATATTTGAAGTCTGATTTCAGAAGCTTCTTGCCAATTAGGACTTCTACTTCGGCCTATTTGACCAGATCAGGCATTTTTGGATATCTCATCTTGCAGTCAGCGACTTGGGACCAATCCTAACATTGAGATAATGATCAAATGAGAGGAAGACATCGAATCACTACACAGAAAACCCAAGTCATGACGGACTAAATGAGTTGCTAACAGGACCTGATATCCCACATCAGGTTCATGATCTCTCCGTGCTGGTTGCCCGCTTGTGGTGTTCACTCCCAAATTCAGCCTTACCAACTGTCAAGGCTACGACTGGCTTGGCTGGTCTAAAGGGTGTAGTTGAAAGGTACGCGCGGGCGAAAGTTAGTTATGACACTCTGGTAAGCGCTAATAGATACTTAAGCTCTGGTCGCCCACAAGTCGTCATCTTTTGGCATTAACTTTCCCGCTGTCAGCATTGGCGGCCATCCGCATTTGGCAGCCACATCGATTTCATAAGGTGGTGCAGTCCACGACGGGCTGCTACTTATATCTTCTTCCCGCCTGTCAGTCGTCCCCGTGGATGCCAACGCATGCTCTACCCAAGCACCCATCTTTGGCAGCTCCTACTAGAGCCTGGCTAGGGGACGGCATTAACGCGTTCCTCTTATCCATCACGCCGCTGGGATCAAAGCTACTGGGTCGCTACAGGAAATTCGGGTGTGAAGGCCAATTCTCTACTCTGGTCGGCGATAACACGTCCACCATCAAATTACCTTGATATGCAGCGACTACTATCTCCGAAGAATTACGTGTCAAGAAACAAAGTCAAGCACACCCACGAAGGCGAGATTTTGGCGTTCCGCGCATTTTTTTGCGGGAGCACACCCTCCTCCAAAAAGGACAGTTCCGCGGTCCATGGTCTCTCCCAACGACAGGCTCGGTCGCTTGAGTCGCATTCTTAGTCGTGTGGCATTAGAGGTTGAGCTC
This sequence comes from Hypoxylon perforatum, assembly GCA_028571165.1. Lineage (NCBI taxonomy): Eukaryota > Fungi > Ascomycota > Sordariomycetes > Xylariales > Hypoxylaceae > Hypoxylon > Hypoxylon perforatum. Next base: position 2,506,047 of record JAOXNQ010000001.1, read on the forward strand.
CGGTCCGTGGAGATGATTTCTTTCCCAGGTCCAATTTTGAACGCATGACTCTCCGTCTATACTGTAACAGGACATACTTTTTTGCAATGATATCTGAAGTCGCCTACTCAAGAGTCCTTCTAAACTAGGTACTTATATTCCTCGGTAAATAGGCAGGTTTCAATGTGCCCACGTTATTGGGTTCTCCCTCGGCCTAGGAACCTTTAACTACCACAACTTCGCGACCGTCGCTCTCCTGATTCCAGTCTAGATTTCTCAAATCAGATTAAAACAAGTGCTTAAATCCAATACCAAGCTCACAAGATGAATCGGTGAAGAAGAAGAGCTTAGGCTATCTTACGAGACTTTTGCGCATATATTTAGCGAGTAGGTATTTTGCCAAACTGTGAAAAAATTGGTGTATCAATGCTATAGCATTGATGGGTGATTTATGCGACGTCTTTTAAGCTATCGATGGATGATATGGAAATCCGACCGTCTGATTGGCGAATAGCTATATAATATGAACTGATTGGGCTACAATTCAACTCGAATGCACCTGCGTTGTGCATTTGTAGTGGGGCTTGTGGTTTAGTGGTATAATACTCCCTTAGCATGGGAGTGGTCCGGGGTTCGATTCCCCGCGAGTCCATCATTGGAGGTTAAATCCCTCCTGTACCATCTTTTTGGATGTTTAACGATATCTTCATCAGTTGTGAGATATTTTAAATATGAATGATTCGATTGTTAACATTATTTTTTTGTTGGATCGAGAGGCTTATCTCTGAGCCATCAGCTAGAAGAAATCAACATTATCCTACTAAAAGTACCTAGGTACGTATTATTAGTGTTATGCTTAAAGGTGCTCTTGCGAGCGATAGCGATACCTGCATGACTGCGTTTATTGAACTCGATGTTCGATTGCCCAAGTTGCGCATCATAGACCTCTCCCAGAGATGCATAGAAAATACTAAGGGCAAAGGCAGTGTTATTGATGCTTATATGCATGACAGACTGGCCTGCGGCTATTTACCTACCAGGGCTCCGAGTGTCACGATACAGTTGTAGACAAGTCATACAGTCTATACAGCTGCCTAGGCTAGCTGAATCATGTCAATTTCTGGTAGTTGTACGGATACTGGTACTATGCGGCACAAATTTCGCCATGTTAATTACATTATTCGCTAACAACTTTCCGATTGCCTTGAATTTAATCGAACCTGTGATGATGATAAAAATAGGAACTTAAACCCAGCTAGTGGTCAGGTATCGTCGGCTTCCAGTGCAATCGCGCGGCAAAGAGGCATCAAGGCGTTTAACAACAGAAATAGGAAGTTCCCGAGTTAGGCTCTTGTTTCAAGTTTCAAGTGGCTGAGCCCTGCTAAAGCTGGAGTGAACTGACAGCCAATAAAACCCCGCTGTCTCAGCAGCTAGACCCCTGGACCCCTACATACCCCTGAAAATCCTCTCGGTCATCGCGGGGCTTTCTCGACGACATGTCCTTCCCAAAACGCCCTTTCCACGCTGCAACCCGAGGCTATTGTCTAGATCTACATAGATCCAGATCATTAACGTTACTTGAACTGGGTAATGGGTTAAAGCATTGTTGTATTGGTGAGATGCGGAGTATACCGCTAGCGAAACAGATCGTCCGATCGCTCCTTCTACCTCCTACGTCGAGCTAGGCGGGACTCTCAGCCAACCAAGATTCGTAACCTAGAAACCAGGCCAACTTCCTGGTTCCTGTGGCTGTCAATGTGTAGTATGTTGATGCTTATTGCAGATACCAATTAACTCGATACAGCATGCAGTAGTAATGCAACCATTCTTTGTTAACATGTGGACCATTTGCTCATGACTCCTTCGAGGCTTGGATAAAATCTCCCTTGTCCCTCGCTTACCTACTACAATGGACTGATGAGATGACTTTGTCCAAGTCACACTTTCTTTGCTGTCTGTCAACCGTCGCCTAGTGTTGATTGTTCCTTCCATTCGCTGTCTGTACATTCTTTTGCCGGCTTATTGTGGATTTAGACAATCTTTACGGGAGCCTATTGTTCAAGTTACTACGATATTTGCTGGCCTCTGTCACTCATTCTCTCCAACCTAGAAGGCGCGCCACCTTCACCGTTTCCTACAACCAATTTTGGACTTCTTTCGCTTCTTTTGCCCACTCAGGCCTTTTTCTCACTACGTTAAATTTCTGTGTTTATAATTCACAAACAGTACCATTGTACAAAAAATCCGGACGAGTGTACGGAAATTCGAATATTTTAACACGAGATCGCTGCGCGATTCCATTCCTCCTTTTCATACGTCACTACACTTCACCAAACCAACATCAACATGTATATGAAATCTGTTCACGCAGCTGCGCTGGCAGCGGCGTTTACGTCGCCAAAAGACATTGACATCAATGATCCAAGTAAGCTTCTTGGTACCTATCCTCTAGACAACATTTACTAATCGACAAGCAGCATCCATACGTAGCGTAGCTAGTACGCTAGCTTACGGCACAATGGCTTGGTACTCTGGAAATGTGACAGATACACCAGAGGTATGGAATACCATCCCTCCTTAATCTTGTGTTGCCCATGTATGCTAACATGTTCCCTCTTAGACCATTGCCGTTTTCCCTCCACCACACTGTAAGACTTGACACCCACCCAATCCTTCCACGTCGACCTATACTAACCTGAACAATAGACTGGTGGCAAGCAGGTGCTGCCTGGGGTGCAATGCTTGACTATTCGCATTACACAGGCGATACCAGTTATGACGAAGTCATTACACAAGCGCTGCTCTCACAGGTCGGCCCCAAGTTTGATCTCATGGCGCCGCTACACTATGGATCAGAAGGGAATGACGACCAAGCATTCTGGTCCTTTGCCATCCTCGAGGCTGCCGAGCGTAACTTTCCGCAATCCGACGACACTATTCCTCCGTGGCTTGACATAGCATCCAACATCTGGAATTCGATGGTCGTGAGGTGGAATACGTCGAGTTGTGGCGGTGGACTTGCCTGGCAAATTTTCGAGTCAAACCCTAACGGCATGCATTACAAGAACAGCGTTTCCAATGGTGGCTTCTTCCAGATGTCGGCACGCCTTGCACGAGCAACCGGGAACGACACGTACCTCCAGTGGGCGGAGAAGGTGTGGGACTGGTCTGAGAAAGTCGGTTTCGTGGATGAGAATTACAACGTGTACGATGGAGCCGACAGCTCGGATAATTGCGCCAAAGTCAACAAACTCTCATTTTCGTACGCGCAGGGGATTTATATGTACGGCGCTGCTGTCCTGTACAACCACACCAACGGCGACAATACGTGGGGAAATCGCACTTCTGGCCTGCTGAAGGCGGCGGACTCGTACTTCAGCCCCTATCCGAACGCGACGAATATCATGTTCGAGCATGCATGCGAGCCTTTCGAGGTCTGTAATACCGACATGAAATCTTTCAAGGGCTACCTGTCGCGCTTCATGTGGGCAACAACACGAATGATGCCATCTACGCTTCCCCGTGTCCAGACCTTACTCAATGCCTCTGCTATTGCGGCGAGCAAGGCTTGTTCCGGAGGAAACAACGGTACGGTATGCGGGCAAAAGTGGTACGTTGGAGGATTTGATGGAGTATCGGGACTTGGCCAGCAGATGACAGCGTTGGAAACAGTTCAGGGTCTTCTCGCACAAGAAGCCGTTCCGCCCTTCAAGGCCGGCGAAATCAAGCATGTTAAGGGCAGCAATGATACGGACGATTCAGCATCGACTACGAACCCCGCCGCTACATCAGCAACGCCTACGCCTACTAGGCGATCTAACTCTGTTGGAAGCATATTCATCGATTGGAGATGGACCGCGCTGGCGTTGAGCTCAGCTTTGGTTCTGGGCTTCGCATGACGGATTTGCTTTGGGCATGGCATAAAACAGGAGTTGGCGTTTGGATTTCTCTTTTGACCCGCTTTAGTGAAGCACTTTTTTAAACCTCTGAGGGCAACCTTCTATTCGTGAGGCGTTATATTTTAAGTTGAGAACCATTTGCATGTACTGGAAACTCAGAGATTCTCCTGAGGGGAATCGAAATAGGTAGAGCTCCTATTAATTGAAAATCAATCCTGAATAAAGAAACGAGGTATCAAGTGCTAGGTTTATTGCGTTAGGCGAGTGACAGGGAGTTCCACTACCCAGACGCTACCTGAGTAGGTATGCACATAAACAGTATCTTCGCCCCACCTAATGACTCAATTGAAGTTTTCCTTAAACCTTAGCCTCCGATCGGACGCCCGGCTTCAATTCATAAGTGACGATCTAGCAAACAGCAACTCCCTTGCAGTATTCAAATGACTCACTATTATCCTAATAAATTAAATGAATTGACATATAAAAGCAGCATCTGAACCAGTGGTAGGACACAAACGCATCAGAATTTGGAGGGTAGCAACGTGGTTGTTGCTGGTTATCATCTAGGTTAATCATGTCGCCTTTCAATCTCGAAACATGTGCAAGGTCTAATATCCTGGCTCTTGAGCCGTACCGGTGCGCACGAGAGTAAGACTCACCTGCAACAAGCCCCTGTGCAATGAAAATCAGTTACTCATGTGTGTTACAGTGACTACAAGGACGATGGCACAAATATCCTGCTGGACGCAAATGAAAACGCCTGCGGGCCTTCCTTGACACCGTCCGCCGTAGCAGCGGCGTCGACGGGCTCAGGAGTCGAGATCGACTTTCTGGGCCTTCACAGATACCCAGACCCCCACCAGCGGGATCTCAAGCAGCTGCTCTGCAACCTACGCAACACCCACGCCCACACAGACAAGTCTATCACGCCAGACAACCTTTTCGTCGGCGTTGGTAGCGACGAGGCCATCGACGCGCTGCTGCGATGCTTCTGCGTACCGGGCAAGGACCGCATCCTGGTCTGCCCTCCGACGTACGGCATGTATTCGGTGTCGGCCCAAGTAAACGACGTCGGCATCGTCAAGGTGCCACTACTACCGGCGCCAGAATTCGGCCTAGACGTGGCCAAAATCCAGGAGGCGCTATCGACCGAGCCAAACGTGAAAATGGCCTACTTCTGCTCCCCGGGAAACCCTACCGGCTCGGTGCTAGCTAAAGACGACATCAAGAAGATCCTGGAGCACCCCACGTGGAACGGTATCGTAGTCCTCGACGAGGCGTACGTCGACTTCGCGCCCGAGGGGTCGTCGCTCGCGGAATGGGTGGCCGAGTGGCCGAACCTCGTCGTCATGCAGACGCTCTCCAAGGCGTTCGGCATGGCGGGCATCCGGCTGGGCGCCGCGTTCGCCGCGCCGCCCGTCGCGCGCCTGCTCAACAGCCTCAAGGCGCCGTACAACATCTCCAGCCCGACCAGCGCGCTCGCCACGTACGTAGTGTCGGACGATGGCCTAGCCGCCATGCGCAAGAACATGGACCGCCTCGTGCGCCAGCGTGACAGGTTACTGGAAGAACTGCCCAAGATCAAGGGCGTCGGCCGTCTGCGCGGCGGCATTGAGAGTAACTTCTTGCTATTCGAAATGCTTAATGCGGAGGGTAAGCCGGATAATAGAGTCGCCCTGGCGGTGTACGAGACGCTAGCAGAGAATAAGGGCGTTGTTGTCAGATTTAGGGGTAAGGAGCATGGGTGTCTGGGCTGCCTGCGGATTACGGTTGGCACGGAAGACGAGGTCACGAGGTTCTTGCAAGCCATTGAGCAAGCACTCGCTGAGGTTAACGGGGGAAGCACTCAGGCGCCGGCTGATGAGGCCAAGAAAGAGACCGCGGCGAACGGCGTGGTGGCGTAAGGGTTCAAAATAAAAAAGGTCAGGCAGGTTAGACTAGACGAACTAGACGAAGCATAGAGTCATATAAAATGATTTATGATCACATTGATAGAATGTTTTGAAAATCTGACTGAGAGTTAGGTACTGTATTGATATGTTAATCCAGCCTACAAGAGACCCCTACGATTTGGTGGTCAATAGAAAAGGGGAGGGTAGAAGCGGGATCGGTGTCCCTGGTTTAATAGCATATTATGCAAAAGTGTATATTAGACCCGCTGAAGATCGTTTGCACAAGTGCATATATCGACGTAATTCTGCACCTATCGCTGACTTTCTATGAAGGCAAAAATCACGACGAATTTTACGACATTGCTCGTAACATCTGGAGGTAATCTAGGATTTCATTCCATTTGAAGCGAAATATTAGAAGGGAAATAGAGGAAATTTTTTCAAAACTCGGAACCTAAGAGAGGCGAGGGTGACTCAGAATGAAAATCGAAGAAATCACAGATGAGGTCGCCGAGCGCCTCAAGATCTCACAGGCAGAAGAGAGCTCTCAGTCGCAAGAGGAAAAGCCCGCACAGCCGGCACCACAAGATGCACCGTCAACTGCCTCGGCAGCCATGCTTCCGGAGCTATCTCCTGGTCGCGCTATGACTAGCAAGAAGACGGTAGACGAGGTAGTAGCAGAGCTAAAGGCGACGCCCTTCTTCATGACGGAGCTAGAGGAGAACGACGACACCGAGGCGTTCAAGGCACTCGCGTACGAGGGCACGCCGTTGGAGGTGGCGTCCGACTTCAAGGAGCAGGGCAACGAGTGCTTCCGCGTCAAGCGCTGGGCCGACGCCAAGGAGTTCTACACCAAGGGCGTGCTGGTCCTGGCGGCCGAGGAGCGCAAACGCGCGAAGGGCGAGCCGAATCCGAAAGAAACGCAAGAGGACGTTAAAAGCCAGAGGAGCGTGCTGGAGTCCCTGTACGTCAACCGCGCCGCCTGCCACCTCGAGCTCAAGAACTACCGCAGCTGCTGGCTGGACTGCGGGGCTGCGCTGCGCCTCAACGCCACCAACCTTAAGGCGTACTACCGGTCGTCGCGCGCGTTCCTAGCCGTGGGCCGCATCGAAGAGGCCGACGATGCGTGCGCAAGGGGGCTCGCGCTCGACGAGAATAACGGGCCTCTGAAAGCGGTGGCGCGCGACATCGTCAAGAGGAGCGAGGAGGCAGCCGCGCGGCAGAAGAAGGAAAACGAGCGACTGATGCGCGAGAAGCGGCGGGCGATGCTGATCCGGGCGGCGCTGAAGGCGCGGAACATCAAAACAAGAACAACGGCGCAGCCGCCCGAGATGGAAGACGCCAAGCTGCAGTTGGTGCCGGACCCGGACGACCCGCGCAGCACGCTGAGCTTTCCCGCCGTGCTGCTGTACCCGGCGCACCTGCAGTCGGACTTCGTCAAGGCCTTTAACGAGACCGACACGCTGGCCGAACATCTGGCCTACGTGTTCCCGCTGCCGTGGGATGCGGCCCGCGAGTACACGCCCGCCGGCGTCGAGTGCTACATGGAGACGCTGGCCGGCGGCCTCGTCAAGGTCGGCCGGAAGGCGCCCCTGCTCAAGATGCTGTCTTCAGCGAACGTCGAGGTTGTCGACGAGGTCGTGAGGCTCTTCGTGCTGCCCAAGGAGAAGGCGGCCGCCTGGGTCCAGGAGTTCAAGACCAAGAAGGCCGCGGAGAAGGGAGTAGCTGCTACGTAGGCTACAGATCATCATATAATGACAAAAGGAAAATAAAAACAAAAACAAAACAAAAGCAGTGAGTCACTAACGTTCCCCATGCGTGAGGTGGTGATGATGATGACAAGGCATCACTTTTGTTGTATTGGCTTTGGCTATGACTATGACGATACCGCAGGCAGGCTTGAAAAAGAAAAGAAGAAAAGCCTGCTTATCCAACCTAGGTAGGTAAAAACCTCATAGACTGCCACCCTGGCCCAATCTCGACCCTGATTGATGAACGCCGACTCCTCCCCAATCATCCAAAAGAATCAAACGGGTCGCCTCCCAGGCTTTTGAGTCCGTCCGAATCCATCTATCCCTAATAAACAAAAACGAAAGGCTACCTCCTATCTAGGTAGTTACTATCATTGAAAAAATGATTTAAGTTAGACGGTTGATACTGTATCCATCTCCCCTTCTTTCTCTCTTGTCTTCCGGTGCCGATCTACATCGAATTCGCCCTGATTCTCTTGATCCTAGGGAACTCGCCGTCGCAGGGCGAATTTGCCTCCGACACCACGGCGGCGGCAGGAGGTTTGCTCTTGGCGCCCCGGAAGTCCCTAACGCTGAGGTTCATCAGGAGCAGCGCCGCGTTCTTGTCCGCCCCGGGGATCGGCGCATCTCCTCCCGGCGGCTTGTCTTGGACGATACTGCCGCCGCGCAGGGTAGGTGTGGTGGTAGCAGTAGACGTAGCAGTCGTCGTTGACGACGTTAGTGATCCGTTCTTATGTACTGCTGCCTCGTTGCTTCTACTTCTGCTTTCTATCTTGTCGTTGTTATACTCATACTCGTGCTCCTCTGCTTCTATTTGCTCGGCGGTTCGCTTGTTTCCTCCTCGCCCCGATTGCCGGTGGACTTGTACATGATGGTGATGGTGGTGATGTCGCGGAGAGGGTTGGTAAGGAGGTAGGTGGTCCGTAGTGGTAAAGCGCGGGACCGCACTTAGCCACGGGCTTGGACCGGGAGTGTCGTTGTAGTGGTGAGGCGGCACTACGTTGGCCGGTGTCCAGCCGCTGGTCGTGTATCGGGGAGGGGCACCAAGCAGCGGCGGAGGAGGAGGTGGAATGGAAGAAAAGAATCGATCTCGAGGCCCAATACACCTAGGATCTGGAGCTACCCTATGCTCTGCAGTTACCGGAGATACATCGCTGTCCGTGTCGGTGGCGTACGGGCTGTCGTAGCCGGCATGGCTGACGATTGTCTTTCGGACCGGATGATGGCGATAGGCACTACTCATATGTTTAGGACCATCAACATAGGGACTCTTGAATATCGGTCTCCGATCCCGCGGCGGGCTTAGTCTTCCACCGGCTGAGGACGTGACTGAATTGCTATACACCCTGCGAAAATGCTCTGCGTCTCTAGTACACTGATGCACTATCTCGGGATTTATGACCATGCGGCCGTATTCTGGCGAATCCGACGGCGTGCAGAGAGAAGGAAAGTCAGGCCCGAATATAGGTATTAGGGCGCCTGCGATGTTATGGCAGAACGTCGCGCATACGGCTTTGGCACATTGAAAAGGCATCCAATAGCCTTTGATTAAATCATGTCAGTTTATTAACGAGCGGAGAAAAAAAGGGGAAAGATCATCAACATAACTAAAAGCCACAATACTCACCTTGGGCCATAATAGAACCTCCCGTGATACTATGCGTGATCTCCTTGAGCCCGGGGTTTAAGTTCAACATCTTTGCCGGAGTCGTCTATAAAGCTTAGTAAGCCAACAGGTTCAACGATTTTCTTTTCTATTGTCCTTGAGGACGGGGGCCCAACTGACCTTGGGGTATTTACAACACTTAAAGAAAGGAGTCATGCGGACGAGGCCAACATTGTAGTCCCACATGATTGTATAATCGGTCTCGTCTCCAGGGATTTTGAAGTCATACTGGAAGACTGCGTTTGGGTCAATAAAATATGGCCATCCGATCTTCGGGGAGAGGGTTATGTATTTTTTTTTCTAAATGGAAATTTGGTTTTCTTGTTGTTTTTATTTTATTTTTATTACCTTCGAAGCTTTCTCTGCCGGTCTTCTCAAAGAAGTCCTTCTTCCCGCTATTGTAGGGAATGTGCCGGGCGTGGTGCTGTATGATCCCGAGTCGGTGGACGCGGAACTTCCGAACCAGGCGAAGCGAAGCCTCATCTAACCTCTCGTGGGGCAGGAAGTTGATGGCGCCCTTCGGCCTGCTGGCGGGATGGAGCGCTGCACTCTTCGGGATCTTCTGTTTCGGCATCATGGGTTCCAGAAGACCCGACTCGTCCGGTAGTGAAGTCGTTGGGGACGACGACGAGGCTGGGCTTGGGGGGAACCGGTTGATTGGCGGCCCTGAAGGGTCAGGGTTAAGAAGAGAGGACAGGGACAGCATGGCGGTGAGTGGTAGTGGTGGGGGCAGGAATGTCTCGAATGCGGAGGGAGTACTGATGCAAGCAAAGTTGCGGATGGCTGTCTACGGAAAGAGGTCCGGAGGAGAGAATTAGGTAGATAAACTCAAGACAGGCAGCGCTTGTATCGGCAGGATCAGAAAGGAGGGTGAGGAAACCAAGTCCTTTTGAGTTTGGCAAACAGAACGAACTCTTGAAGCACGCCCTCGCGAGACGGCGAGCCCATGCTGGTACAAGGGGACCGAGATTGCTTCCTTTCTTGACTGTACCCAGTCATGCAGCTATCTGCATAGCACTTGAGCGGTGTCCAGTGCTGCCTTGTTGATCGTGGTATTCGGTGCAGCTTTCTTTGTTAGAGATGTCTTGGAATCGACCTGTGAGAGCAGAGGAGGTCGTTTGTGTACCGCCCACCGCTACTTAGGGGATATCGAGTTCAGAGCTACGAAAGTGATAGGTGACGAGAGAGAGGTCTGTCAAGGGAGGGCAAGTTAGGGAAACGGCCGAAGTAGCCCTCAGCTACCTAAGCTTGTCTATCTTAAGATGAGGGACGTCGGATCCGGAAGGATTAAAAATGGAGGCGAAAGGGACACCGCTAGGCCGGCAGAGAAACCTTTCTCACGGAGCGTTTCGGAAGGAGGAAACCCCCAAAACCGCTCAACGATACGTTCGATTCCGGCAGACTTGCCGACGAGATGGTCCCAAGCGATACCTAAAGTGTATCACGTCGATCCGTGTATTCCTGGACAGCATCGAGGTAAGGTTGGTTTCATTACATCTCACCAGTCCAGACGCTGGCCCGAAAGGGGTGATCACAGGCGACCGCATGACGCAGAGGATCTGTCGCTAGAGACAACAAATGAGTTTGACACAGCAAATACCTTACGACGGACAGCCCAAACAGGGACCGGGATTGTTTGAAAATGGATGGGAGGGTCTTGACAGAAAGCAACATCACGGAAGGCTGCATATAGTGCCGTCCAAGTTGCTAGGCTAGGCGGTTTCTCAAGACGGTAGAACAAAGAAAAGGGCCAGCGTTAAGCATATTAGATCCTAGACAACGATTGCTAGACTCGACACACGTGTACCCAGTGCCTCCCATCTTGTAAGGGGGTACGCCCAGGAAGGAAGGCAGACTCAGTCCGTAACATTCCACCCCAGCCAATTTCTTCGCTGTTCTTCCACACTTGAGACAGGGAGCGAAGAAAGGGTCTTGGGCTTGACCGCCGCGAAGGCGACTCATTTCGGTGGAGAGAATTCTGTACCTATCCGGGAACCACGTAGGTTCTCTTTCTCCCGGTTCAAAGAAACCTGCAAGTATTTCGAGAAGCATCAGAAGCACCTCCCAAGGGCCCTCCCGACGGCAACGAGTGTTGCGATTGCGGAGATTGTAATTGTCATCTCATCCAGCCCCGTCTTTATTCTAGGGCCACGCTGCGTAGGTAAGAAAATATGATACGTCGGAGGGCAACACAGAGATGGGGTCATACCAGGTAGGTAAATCTGAAGAGACCTTCACCAATATGTAAGATGGGTTGTGCTAACGAATGGAACTAGCACTTGGCAGAAATTAACCTCTTCTACTATGGTGGTTATCTTTGCAACCGCAGCTAACTCGCACGTAGCGTGGTTCATGGAGGTGACAGGTGATAAGTTGGTCCAACATGTGGAGTCGGGAGACAATAGATGAAAAACTGTGGCTTACCTATGTGACTTGTGTCTCCTCGCTCATAAAGAGGTCACAAAGTGTCTGTTGATGATCCCCTCGGCCAGAAAATTCCCCTAGACTCAAGATTGAAGAAGAAGCTGGATGGTCGGTACGCTGCCTCCGTGGGACATCTAAGATTCGAGTCATCGCCCACCCCTGGCTTGTCTCTCAGAAAGTTGTGGTTCTAACGACACAAAAAATCTGCGGCCTGCCGTCATGACACCACCAAGCAAATTGCATCACCACAAATGAATGCTAAACAAACAGGAAGGGTAAGCGGATAAGGCAATGAATTGTCGGTACTGGTTGGAACGAGCCAAGCTGGAAGACGGGAGTAAGATACGCGATAGCTTTACTGCTAGGGAAAATGAACCCTGTTGCCTAGGGATATTTTTTTCTCTCTTCTAGAACATCCACTTCACTGGTACCGAGCTCTCATGGTATGATACCACGAGAAGGGCCATGTCAGGCATTCCATGCCCCACTCGTTCCGGCAGACGGGAGCGTGGAAAGGGTATCCTGGCCACAGTTACAGGTGCTCTGAATAGACACGGAAGAAAGAACCGGTGCGGCAGCAGAAGGCTGATGGCATAGGCTCATAACGATCCGGCCTCGTCGGGCCACTTGCCCTTTTCCTCATTTCCTGAAGGAGCCAAGCGTGAGCCTCAACACGGCTTCTTTCGGTAAGATGGAAGAGTTTCAGAGGTGATTGTCGCTCTGTCTGTCGTCGTACGGCGTCTATGGGTGACAGGTGACAGGCCTGGGCGATTCCCATGCGCAGTGCGACTTTCAATGCGACAGAAGCCACGGAGACCTACAGTCGACTTCGGGAAATTTTACGTCTCTTTGCATGCTTAGGAAACATTGCTAAACATGTCACACAGCCGCATGCGCTGCGGAGAATTACGAGAGAGACGTTAGTCACTAGCATGGCCATGTGTTCCGGTAGGACGAAGGTCTTGGGAATAGGTAACCCTCAGGTATGTACCTCAGATAGGTACATAAAGAAGAGGACACCGGGTATCTAATGTGGAAGAGGCTGTTATTGGCAGTCCCTGAATGGCTGGATCAGAACCAAACAGCCGAGTGATAGGTAGTGGCAGAGCAGCAAAGAGGTAATGATAGGTTCACGCTGAACTTGATACATTTCTGATATGAGTACCAAAGTATTCAGAAAGAATATCAAAATTGTAAATGGGCCATCTCACCTATAAAAAAAACATAGAAGGATAGAGCTTTCACATCAATTGGCGATCTGGCTGGCGCCGTTTGGAACACGATGTGGCTGATTACATGTGGCTGATTACGTGTGGCTTATCGAGTTGCTTATCACCCCTGCCACGCCAGCGCGTTATCCAAGCCGACCTTTAACCGCCCAAAACACGTTCTACCTAGTCAGACAGGCCAGATTAGCCCCACCTGTCGCTCCTGTCGATAGGACGCGAACCTTGCTCGTTATAGTAATATAATAAATTGTTTACATGCAACACAACAAACAGGACTGCTTGCTGTTGCTGCCTCCTGTGCACACACTCTTCTCCCCCCCCATCGCAACCAAAAGAGGGAAAAATTCACAAACCCTCTGTGACTAATCCCGTGTGCAATATTCATCGCTTTTCTTTTCTTACCTTCATGAAAATCTTGAGCAGTTCTGGTCAATTGCAACGTTCGTTACCTCAGTTGACTACTATCAACTGCCGGTTCCTCGGAATAACAAATCCATATCTATTCTGTACGCCGCCACGCGTGAACCTGAACGCGCCACACCTCACACATCCACAATGGATTCAGACATTATGGAGGACTCGGTCTTTGATGACTTCGAGAACGAATCCGAAGGCTTCTCACCCGAGGCGGTATGCAACAGTCCTTTTCTCCTATTTCAATCCAAACATTTACTCATACCCGTAATCCATTTGCAGTACTAATCTTCTGCTCTCACAGAAACCCAAGGCAAAAGCCGTCCCTAAGAAAACTGCCTCCAAGCCAGCAGCCAAGGCTGCATCCAAGAAGATGGTCCAGACAACCTTGAAGGCAACCAAGGCCGCCCCTAAGAAGCGCTCTAAGCCTGAGAGCGATGACGACGACGATAACGACGTGTCCGGCTTCTCTAACACCCCGCCTAGCGCAAAGAAGCAGAAGAAAGCTCCTGCCGCTAAGAAGTCCAGCGGCCCGCCCTTAGGCGAGATTGAGAACGACAGTATGGTGCTCGATGACCCGAAACCGTCAAAGAAGAAGACCGCTACGGAGACGTATCAAAAGTTAACCCAACTGGAGCACATCATCAAACGTCCCGATACATACATTGGCTCCGTCGAACGCATGGAGCAGCAAATGTGGGTTTTCAACAAAGAGACCACCCAGATGGAACTGCGATCCAAGGTCGGCTTCGTTCCTGGTCTATACAAGATCTTCGACGAAATTCTTGTCAATGCTGCAGACAACAAGCAGCGAGATAAGAGCATGACCTACATGAAGGTTACCATAAATCGTCAAGAAGGTCAGATCACCGTCGAAAACAACGGTAAAGGTATCCCGGTAGAAATGCACGAGAAGGAGAAGGTATACATCCCGGAGATGGTTTTCGGTCACCTCCTTGCCGGTTCCAACTTCGACGATGACGAGAAGAAAACCGTCGGTGGTCGTAACGGTTACGGCGCCAAGCTATGCAATGTCTTTAGTACTGAGTTTACCCTCGAGTGTCAGGACTCGAAGAATGGTAAGAGGTATAAGCAGACATGGCAAGACAACATGAGCAAAATGAACAAAGCAAAGATCACGAGTAGCAAGTCTAGCGACTTTGTCCGTGTTACCTTCAAACCCGATTGGAGCCGGTTCGGTATGCCAAATGGCATCGACGACGACCTCGAATCGTTGCTTTACCGTCGAGTTTACGATATGGCCGGCACGGTCCGTGGTATCAAGGTCTATCTCAACGACAGTCACATCAAGTTAGACTTCAAGAAGTACTGCGAAATGTACGCCAAGGCCATTGCCAAGGAGCGAGGTGTCGAAGAAGGCAGCGAACCCGCTAACACCACCGTCATCATTGATGACAACAAGGGCCATCCGCGATGGGAGATCGGTTTTGCCGTCTCGGATGGTTCATTCCAGCAGGTCTCTTTCGTGAACTCGATCGCTACTACGACAGGTGGTACTCACGTGAACTACATCGCTGACCAGATCTGCGACTCCCTTCTGAAGGCACTAAACAAGAAGAAGAAGGGCCATTCGCTGAAGTCGAATCATATCCGCAACCACATCTTTATCTTCATCAACTGCTTAATTGATAACCCAGCCTTCAATTCGCAGACCAAGGAGCAAATGACAACCAAGGTTTCCCAGTTTGGAACTAAGTGCGCCCTGACAGATAACTTCCTCAAGAAGATTGGTCAGACGGACGCAATCAACAACATCATCCAGTTTGCGGAGGCAAAGGCTGATAAGATGCTCGCCAAGAGTGACGGTAACAAGCGATCGAGAATCAGCAATGCGAAACTTGTCGATGCTAACTTGGCTGGGACCAAGCACGGTCATGAGTGTACCTTGATCTTGACTGAAGGTGACTCAGCCAAGAGTTTGGCTGTTGCTGGCCGCGCCATCTTGGATCCCGATCGTATTGGCGTCTTCCCTCTTCGAGGTAAGATGCTCAACGTTCGTGATGCTTCAATCGACCAGATCATGAAGAACCAAGAAATCCAGAACATCAAACAGTTCCTCGGACTGAAGCACAAGACGGTCTATACCGATACGAAGTCTCTTCGTTACGGGCATTTGATGATCATGGCCGATCAAGATCACGACGGTAGCCATATCAAAGGCCTGCTTATCAATTTCCTCCAAGTACAATATCCTTCACTTCTTAAGATCCCCGACTTCTTCCAAGAATTCATCACACCTATCGTGAAGGTCTGGCAAGGACCAAACCCCAAGAAACCTCTGAGGTTGAAGTCATTCTTTACCCAGCCTCAGTATGAAGAATGGAAGGAGTCGCACCAAGCTGAATTGAAAAGATGGGAATCGAAATACTTCAAGGGACTGGGTACCAGTTCCAACGAGGATGCCCAAGTTTACTTCAATGATCTTGATAATCATTTGAAACAATTCACTGTGATGCAGCCGCAAGAAGCTGATCTCTTTGAGCTCGCTTTCTCGAAGAAGAAGGCAGATGCACGCAAAGAGTGGCTTGGCAACTTCGTGCCCGGAACTTACCTCGACCACTCGACTAAGCAAGTCAGCTATAATGATTTCGTCAACAAAGAGTTGATTTTGTTTAGTATGGCTGATAACATGCGATCTATTCCTTCGGTCGTTGATGGGCTGAAGCCGGGTCAACGGAAGGTCATCTACGCTTGCCTAAAGCGAAATATAACCAAGGACAAGAAGGTTATTGAATTGGCTGGTTACGTGTCCGAACAGACAGCATACCACCACGGTGAAATTTCTTTGCAACAGACTATCATCGGTCTAGCGCAGAATTTCGTCGGCTCCAATAACGTGAACTGTCTCGAGCCCAGCGGAAACTTCGGTTCCCGACTTGCAGGTGGCTCGGATGCCGCCAGCGCTCGATATATCCATACTCGTCTCTCTCCATTCGCCCGACGTGTCTTCTCGCCTCTGGATGAACCCAATCTAGATATACAAATAGAAGACGGTAAGCGAATCGAGCCGAGGGTCTACGTACCAGTCATTCCCATGGTCTTGGTGAATGGAGCGGATGGTATCGGCACAGGTTGGAGTACGTCTATCCCGAACTATCACCCAAAGGATATCATTAGAAACCTGAGACGACGTATGGGACGATTGGTTGGCGAGGATGACGAAGAGAAGCCCTTTGAAACGATGACTCCTTGGTTCAGGGGTTGGAAGGGTACTCCCGAAACAACTAACGAAAGCAACCGTTATCAGTTTAATGGTATTGCTCATCGTGACGAGAAGAAGCCCAACGAGGTGATCATCACTGAGCTGCCGATCCGTATGTGGACCGATGATTTCAAGGCAAAACTCGAGGACATCATCCGGGCTGAGAAAACCCCGTCCTTTATCAAGGACTACAAGGAATTCAACGACCACAAGAATGTTCATTTCGAAATTCAGATGGACGAAAAGCATATGGCCAAGGCCATGGAAGAGGGCCTCCTCGAGAAGTTCAAGTTGGTTAAACAAGTTGCTACATCTAATCTGGTCGCTTTCGATACTCGCGGCATGATCCGCAAGTACGAGAAGGTCGAAGATATTCTGGAGGAGTTTTACTTGTACCGAATGGAGTTTTACCACAAACGCAAGGTATATTAATACCAGTAAAGACTGGTTCGAATGATATGCTGACGATCTCTAGGCCCATTGGATTGGTGTTTACGATGCGGATTATCGCAAGTTGAAGAATCAAGCCAGATTTATCAAAGAGATCATGGATAGTAAGCTTGTAGTATCCCGCAAGAAGAAGCAGATCATCGTTGAAGAGCTTCGCGAGCAGAAGTATGAAGCTTTCCCGAGAGGTCAGGATAAAAAGACCAAATCGGAGGACGACGAAGAGGGCAACGATGAAGGTAATGACGATGTCGAGACGGATACCGCCGCAAACGGCTACGACTACCTTCTATCCGTGAGTCTTCGAAACCGATATGTGTTGAGTGCTGTTGCTAATAGTTCATAGATGCCGATCTGGTCCTTCACCCAAGAACGACTCGATCGACTCAAGGACCAAATCCTCAGGAAGAAGGAAGAGCGTGATGCACTTGCAGCACTCAGCGAGAAAGATCTTTGGTGCAAGGATCTAGATGATTTCGAAGCTGAGTGGGAGAACCAGCTACGTCTGGACGCCGAAATTACCACTGGCATCCGCCGAATGGGTCGCCGTACATCAAAGAAGATCGGTGCGGGACGTGGTCGTAAGCCAAAGGCTGCAGATGATGACTATGCCCCAGTTGCCAAGTCAAGGCCAGGCCCCAAGGCAGCAGCTAAGCCAAAGGAGCCACCCAAGGAGAAAAGTGTGGCTCGTTTTGCCGCCATGTTCAATGGTGGAAGTAAGAAGACGGGTCTGGATGGAGCGGGAGACTCGGATGATGATGATCCATTTTCGGATAATGACTTCTCGAAGCTCAAGAACCCAGTCAAAAAGGACGATGTCAAAAAGGAAGCCGACGAATCAGACGAAGAAGTCCGACCCGTTTCTCGGAGCAAACGAGCGGCTGCTGCCAAACCAAAAGCATGGATTGTGGATGATGACGACTCAGAATTTGATGACGATAAAATGCTTGATGTTGACGACTTAGTCAAAGGTATCACGAACGGCAATGCTAGCTCGTCCGAGAATAAGACTGGTAGACTTAGTTTGTTTTCCATGTCGCGACCGGAGAGCAGCAGCGGCAACAGTGCCTCTTTGAAGGTGAAGAGCAAGCCGTCTAAGGTTGTGGACTTGGATGATCACGACGACACCAACTATGAGATGCTAGCCAAATCTTCACCCCATAAGAGCGCTCGAGGAGAGTTGGACAGCTTCTTATCCGATGACGATCTACCTCCTGTCTCTAAAATTTCGAGCAAACTGAAGTCTTCGAATCCCCCGCCTGAGGAGCCCAAGGCGAAGGCGGCGGTCAAGGAACCAGCGACCAAGAGCCGTCGCGGTCGCCCTGCTGTTGCAAAGGAAAAGCCAAAGGAAGACAAACCTGCAAAGAAGGCGGCGACGTCTAGGGCTGCATCTAAGGCTGCGCCCAAGGCTACAACCCTATCTCCGTTGGCAAAGGTCTACGCTGCCAAGAAAGAGAAGGAGAAGGCAAAGCCCAAGAGGGATATCTTCGATATGGACGATGACGACGACGATGATCTCGAGATGGCGGATCCTGACTCCCCTCCCCCAAGACCTGTAGCTCGCAGTCGACCTGGCCGTGCTGCTGCGGCAAAGGCGAAGTCGAAGCCTGTTTACATCATCGACGACGATGATGAAGAAGATGAGCTGGAACTGGACTTGCCTAACGATGATGAAGAGGAGCAGAGTGATGACTTTGCTATGGATGATAGCGAGTAAGCCTCACAATAATCAGCTGGCTTCTTTTGGGGGCTATCGGTTATATTATCATCCACAATAAGGGGTTTCTTGGTGTGTGCTGGGGATATTCTTTTCTATTCATCAATTACGTGGTTGCTTGGCGATATTCGCTATTCTTGGTATGACGGGACGGAAGGGAAGGTTATAATGCGGCCGGAGATGAGGATGTCGAGCATCGACAGCTGATCATGAGGCGTTGGGTGATTATTCTGCTTTTATTGCTTATTCTCACGATACCTTTCCTACCGTTCTTCGTGTGTTTGTATGAGTAAACAGAAGTGGGTTTTCACAAGTGTTTCGTTCGTTCTGCAAGTTTGAGTGGTGATATGTTTAGAAAAGGATGTGCCTAATGTAATTTGCTGGTGCCTGGCTATTTTTTTATCCCGTTGTGTCAAAGCGACTATGTCACATTACTGATTCAACAGCTACTCTTGAGTAAAACCCTTGTTAGCATAGGTAGGTAGCTAGTCCATATATTTGTGTGTATCATCGAATTTACTCTATTCATATAGCTTCTACCTTTCATATGAGTGTTAGTCTAGATCTGTCCCTGGTGACATGAGGACGGGTTACAGGCATATTGACTCGAGTCCTGAGTTACGCCATCACTCCGCTGAGCACGTTACCAAGCACAGCTAGGTCTCACCTGTCGTCATCAGCCTTTCAAGGGGGGTTGCCTTGCCAGATAACTCATGCGGATGGACGTACGGCCATAGCCCGGGAGAAGTTTGAGAAACATGAGCTAATATCCCATTACTACCTACCATCCTGCCTATTTACTGAAGTACGGCACTTGCTAAGCCTTCCTGTGCTCAACCACCCTCACCAGTCATTTCCTGGGCGAGCCTTATACCGTATAACCGTATAATACCAAGTCCACCTAACATACCTAGATAGAACAAGGAGGGCTAGAACACACGCACAAAACCACTCAAGATAATATATCTACGTAGGCGTGGTCCTAACGAAAACGCCCGTGGGCTGATTTGCGGTGACACGCTCGAAGCGCGGTAGGATCTATGTTCACGACGCTAACTCGGTGCTTAGGCGTTGTACGTCGCTCTCGTACACCTCTGGGTATCGTCGAGCAAGGTTACGGGTGCGGAGAACGGCACGTCGAGGGTCAATAGGCTTGGCGGTCTCCAGTGATTGTTGCCTACTCGATCGCATACGTCTTTCATCGTTGATATTTAACTTTTTCCCTATTACAGGGTGAGCAACTGGCTGCAGCCTACTTATATCCAGCTACTCACAAGACTGGAAGAGAAGTAATCATGGAATAGCTACTTCGATTATAAAAAAAGAAGGGAAACGGTTGAATTACTATCTTACTAGGTGCATCTCACTCTTCCACCCTCGTCTCCTATGGTCCTATCGCACACTACTAATAAAAACACACCCACTGCTGCTACTGCTGTTGCAAAAGCCATTCTCATTCCCTAGTAAACCCCTGCGAGTCTTTACTTCACTTTCTCGATTTCTTGTCGTCTGTCGTTCGTCGCCGTCACAGTCGCCCGTCATTCCTAAAACCGCCAGAAAACAATTTCTGTCTTGACCGATGTCGAATGTCATTGCGAAAAACCTGCAGATGAATGCAAGTTTGACTACTATTCTCTTCGTTGCCACTCAGGCTTCCCAGAAGTCGAAAACAATTCCCTATTGTAATAAAACCATTGATCCCACGCCAAAGCCTGAAATCCGCCAAACGGCACATTGTCCATTGTGTGAAAGAAAAAAAGAAAGTCATGCGCGGAAACACTCCTTGACCCCCGTCCAGGAGGCCGGCGAGGTTTCGCAAATGTCTCGTGTCTTTCTATGCCATGAGTCGTATCAAGTTGTCATGCCGTACCAGTCGGGCTCGAAAAACCGCGTGGGTATATGTATTGTATTGAGGAGGAATTTGTTGATGACTATCGCCCAATGCCAATTTAGGCGGTGATCAGGGGCTCCTCCTCACCGTTGACACCCTCGGCACTCTTAAAGTCCTTCCTGGGGGGCTGCGGGAAGTCGGAGTCACTCAGATGGGACTGAGCAGGCTTCGGGGAAACTTCAGGGGAAGTCGATCGACCACGGATCATCTGCTGGGCCTTGCTGGTGTAGTCGCCCATGTACTGCTTCGTAATCTCAGTTGCCTGCGAAGTGTGCTTGCTGGCAACATGGCGCAGCTGCTCTGTCTGGCTGTTGACCACGTCCGAGGCTTGCTTAAGGTGGTGGTCGATGAGCTCCTGGTTGGAGGTGTAGACCAAAGGTGCGAAGAAGAGGAGAGTGGTAGAAATCAAAGCAAGGCCCCAGTAAGGGACAATCTTCACGAGGTAGTACGACAGGAACGCTCCAATAGCAGCCTATCAAATCTATTAGCCAGTGCTCGTTCCATCGTCATAGCTACTGATGCGCAGTAGTACTCACGGCTGCGGAAGCGGGAACGTTCTCAGCGAATAGGATTCTTTGAGACTCGATGACGAAAAAGTTAATAAGCTCGTGGACATCGCCGATCAGAGAATCAAGCGTCTCTCGCGGAACTGTGTAATACTTTCGGGGTCGGAGCTGAGTGGCAAGACCGTTACCGAGAAGAGTCTTCCCGGCGACTTCAGCGAGGACAGTAATGCCCAAAGCCATCCAGGTAAGCTTGAAAGTGTACCGAACGACATCAAGGTATCTAGCCACGAAGATCAAAGACACGACGGAAGCATACGCGATAGCGGAAGCTCCTGCAAATGCTTATCAGCACGCAAAGTTATATAATGATAAGGGGTGACTCGAAAGCTTACTGGGGTTGTTCCATGACAGCAACTCGGAAAAGAACGAGTGGTAATGGGTTAGGGGTTGACCAGTAGCAGCGGGTTGCGAAGGTGTTTGTCGAGCGCTGGCTAGGTTAGAGAACTCGTTCGACGTCTTCGCACTCTGGTCCTTAACATTCTGAGCGACAGGGCCTGGTGTGACACGAAAGTTAGCTACCACACTCAAAGGATGATCACAGCGTTTAAAGCTGCGAATGAAAAAAATACATACCGGATGCGATTTGGTTGTAGGCAGCCTGGGCATCTGCGTCGAAATTTGTTAGTTATCATGACGTCGTCGGGGTCGAGGGAAAGTAGCTCGATCAGAGCTGAAACACTATTCATTACAAGTTAGCTCCGACACGATTCTTTGGCAACGAATGGCAGGAAAATGAACGCAGAGATGGGACGCAAAGAGCAAAGGAAAGCTCGGAAGAACAAACTTACCATACTGCCTTTCAGGGTATCGACGGAGCTGCCATTGGCAGCAGTTGCAGAGTCGGCCATTGCGCGTTGTTGGTGATGCGAATGCTTTATCGTGGCGTAGGAGATTCGGAGTACCGGATGGTCGTCCCTTTTTCTAAAGTTTCTGCGGGTGAGCTAAGTTTCCCACGTCAGATGTTTGATTTTGAAGCAAGACACAACTTACAGGTTTGTTGACAGAAGGATATCTTGAGAGTTTCTTTGTTATTGGGTTTAGGAGGAGCAGAGTGTGAGGGAAAAGAGTTTCAGAACCAGCAGAAATATAAAAGTCCAGGGATTTTCTTGCTGCTTGTTTGTGCGGGCAGGAGATCAGGTTTATTGGTAGGGAGGTGGGAAAAGGTTAAGGTTAGTGGGATTGATCGATCTGGTTGAAGCAAACCCAGGCCTGAAAAGTTACCCCCCAGGTAATAAAAAAAAAGGAGTGATTTCATCAAAAGATTAGGCCAGAGCTCCGCTGCACTAGAGGTACCCGACACCCACGGGCCCGTTCTAAGAGACCGACTTACCGCGAATGTGGCTAGTGGCCCTGTGTTATGACTGCTATGATTCCAGTGACAGGTATGACGCCACCCCTACCAAGACACATTGGCCAACATGATGCGACTGCCTGACCAAGCACCGCAGGGGTGCTGTAGCAACAGCCACATTTCTAGCTGCCGAATCCCCTAATCATGTACCTAAGGAACTTCTATAAGCTTCCAACCCCCAGAATGCACGCACTAAAATCATCAGTCCTGTTCGCTATTCACGTATCAAACGTCACATGTTGTCATCTTATCCCACTCGTGCTGAAGTTCAGTCTAAGACTTTTATTAAATCTACCTAACTCATGAAATCTTAACATCAGATATTAAATGATACGAACAGCGGAAGACAATGTCATTTTCAAAGATGATGAAAAAACCGACCGTGTAAAATAGCCATATGGTAGAGGTATGCGATTGTATACATAGTACCTATTCCGAAACATCCCACGCGCGAAACCAGTCGGCCAGTCACCCAGTCCAAAACCGCCAATAACGTCACTATACAATAAGTTGCATGTGATTATCCGCTAAGGCACACGACACCTCTCATTCCAGGCTGCCCTCCAGTTTTCTTATTAAAAAAAAAGCTGGGTCTGGATCTGGGTTTCTGTCCATGACTACATAACGAAGTACCTACCTAAGGAATCCGCTTGTCGGAGACATCTCCTTAGGCGTGACGACGACCTAATGACGCATTCTGCTGTGATATGTGATCAGTACATCTCAGCCGCTTTCTTACCTTGACATTCGTCATCAGTCACTATTGCCGCTTAATATGTAGGTACCTGTTGGATGTAGGCTCGCCTAGCGGAGGACCTAGCCCTCCTATAAGCAAGCCAAGCCAACATGCAGGTAGGGTAGGAACTACGACATCCCTATGTACGTGTTTGCTATCATGCAAGTGCCTATTATTGATGGATTTATCCTCCTAGACGAATTAATATGGGTTCGAGTTCGCATTCATCTCGAATCTACAGGTAAATAGATGCCCGGGCCACATGCCACAAATGCAAGGAACTCCTCTCCAAAGGGCGACAAGATAAGCAAAGGCTGTATTTGGATATCATGATTCTTCTGCTACAAGCAATAAAGCAAAATTAGCCCACACGTTTCCCTTTCTTTTCCAAAGCTATTTAGGTTTTCTGCTTGTCTGGTGCAAGCTCCTCTGTCCCAAACTTGGAGGAGGCCAAGTAGCTAAGTAGTATGATAAGGGTTATGTAAAAAAAAGCCAGCCCGCTCTAGCTTGGATATCGAATGCGAAAAAGGATTGCGCGCCCCCCAGTCTATACATGCAGGGCCGGGGTAAAGTGATTATAATAAGATGAAGCTCATGCGCCGTACAGATGCAGATGCAGATGCAGACCTGTCGTGACGACTCGCTCTAGAAAATGCAACAAATTCTTCCGCGGCAATACCTCGTGGTCATGCTTGCCCCTGAATCAAAAAGAGCCACCTTGGCCATTTCATCCCCTTTACGACGGCGCATGTCATGCATGTGTGATAACAACCTAGGTGGCTAAGTGCTGAAAGGCTGTTATCTTCGCCATCCCCAGAAGCCGCCGGTACCACTAGCATTAGTAGTGGATGCTGACGCGCCTGCGGGTGCAGCATTCTTAGTACCGCTTCCTGCTTCTGATGTCGATGTCGTGAATCGTCCTATTATCCCCATCGCGGTCGAAGTCACCGTCCCGGTAGGCGAGTCTATCGGTGCCAGACCGTAAGTCTTTCGTAGATTCTCGAGCTTCTGCTTATACTCGTCCGCTTCCTGGCGAGCGACCGCTTCGGCCGTTTTGGCCTGTACCAGTTCTAAGACCAGCGCGTCGTGCTCACTGGATGTGGCCGGTTCTGTCTGCGTCCTGGCCAGCGACGACGTCCGATGGGCGAATGCCGACTGCGTGTTGGGCGTTGACTTGCTACGTCCGAGCTTCAACTCTCGAAGGCCATTGCTAGGCCCATTACCGTTGGCATTGCTGCTGCCTGTCGTAAGATTGGTCGATGACGAGAACCACCCGCTAGCTTCTGGCTTCGATCCAGGCGTCTCGGCCGAAGCTCGCACACGCATAGTGTGCACTTGTTTCTCGAGACGTTGCTTATCTTGGTGAAGATTCCGAACATGAGCGTGGCTCTCCCGGAGTTGTTCTTTTAACGTGTTGGCCTCTTGTCCAAGCTCGTCAATGCGACGGTTGAAGTCTTGCGACTTGGACATCTCAATCCTAAGATGCTCCTTTGTCCTAGCCAGTTCGTCTCGTAGTTGCGCCTTGGTCTGTAACGAAGATGATCTGCGTTTTTGTCCTTCTTCGGTGTTGAAGCGACCTTCGACCGCTTCTAGCAACGTGGACAATCGCTGTTCGGAAGGTGTTTCTCCTTCCTTTTGTTTGTCAACCGTTCCATCCTCCGCGCTCCCATCATCTTCGGTTCCAGTTGATCCGTTCTTAGCTTTCTTTCTAAGGCCGGTCAACAACGATTTTATAGTTTTCTTATCTTCATCTCTTTCTTCCCTCTCCTGCTGGAGCTGTGTGGCTAGCAGCGCGTGGTTTCGTTGTAACTCGCTCAGGGCGGTAAGGAGGTCCTCGATTTGGGTATGGAGGTTCTTGTCGGCTGCATTGCGACTCGATTGTTGTTTGGGGGCAATTGGTGCCGATTCACGGATGGATGCATCGTCGGCATTAGAAGAGGAATCGCGGGAGATGGTGGTCGCGTCGGTGGATGCAGAGCTAAGGACGCTAGCAGAGCTGGCTTCCATGGAATTCAGTGTCGACGCGATGCTCTGCTTCGATGCACTTCGGCGCAACATACTCAACGGTCTCAATGGTGCGGTGAGTCCCGGAGAGAGTGTGCCAGATCTCGGGGAGGTGCTGGAAGTCCAGAGACGGCCCAAAAAGCGGGAGGCTGCTGTGGTGACATCGGCCGTTCGGGCGGCATTGGCACTGGCGATCTTTTCCTCGCGATACCCCTGCTCGAGCTGGGCTAATTTCTCTCGCGATACGACACTAGAGAGACTAACGAAATCATCGACGAATTCGTCCGCGTTATAATGATAACAGTCCCACAGGCCGCGAGATAAAAGGAGTTGCATAACATCCTCGAGCTCGGTACAGGCCAAAATGCGACTCTGATTCTTTCGCATAAGCGACAGGGCCACCCGCATGATTGTCTCCGATGCGCCTTCGGCAAAAATGACATCGTAGATGCGAAACAGCATGGGTAAGGGGCAAGTCACGGCGAAAAAGGAGAGGAACCATTGTGAAACGTAGGCCGGATCGACCTGGAGATCGTCCAGATGGTTCGATAAGATGGGCAGATTTTGCCGAAGCAGTTCCCGGAATTGATAGATGCGAACATGCAAACCTGACAGGTCGGGCAAGAAGCACGACCGTAGATCATAATACTCCATCAACCTATTATGGAGTGCTTTGGTTAGCTTGGCTGCATCCTTTGAATCCCATCAACCGGGCCCAATGAAGGCCGTATCTATGCGTGGGGCGCATCTTGTTAAGAGAAGTAGACCACTTACCGAACCAGAACACAGAAAGCTTGGTTATCGGGCATATGCATTAGCAGAGGACCAACCAAGAAAGCAAGTCCCTGACAATATCCTATCTTCTGGTCGTACAGACTGAAGCATTTCAGGACCCTTCCGAGCATGCGCTGCCCGTCGCCGTCCGGATCCCGGAACATGTCGACACCAGGAAAGCTTCTACCCAGGTCCTTGCCGATGATCCCCTCATAAGGACTCGACTCGCCGCTGAGCCTCTCAAACTGTTCCAGAAGTAGGCTGTCTCTGGCAGCGGCCATGCTCTGCCAAACGACTCCTCGTAATGGTGGTGGAACTCCCTTTCGGATCTTCTTCGATAGTAACGTTGGAAGTCGGGCCGCAGTCTGCTGGTAGTCTTTGACGAGAGCCATATAGAATTCTAAGTCGGTCATGGGCGGCGGGGGTAAGACAGAGTATCGCAAGGCCGTCGGCGTTGGGCCGTTGACCATGTCTCGCATCTGTGCCATGGAGGGCGGTCTGGGCCTACGAGTGGGCGTTTGTTCGACAACTTTGACTTTGACGCTCTTCGGGTTCGTAGCAAGTTTATTGTTCTCTTGTTCTAGCCGTGCCAGCAGCAATGCGGTGGACTAATAGGATTGAGAAGAAATGTCAGCATCGTCATAGTCTTCATGGCCGGCAGGCCGATCTCATCTCACACCAGCAAGTGCTGATCGGCGTGGTGATAAAAATAGACAGGCCGCAGGACTTACATTGTCGTCTTGATCTTTTACCTGTTCGTCTTCTGTCTTTTGTAATTGGTCCCAGTTGACCTCCTCCGTATCGGATTCGTCCATCGAGTCGTCGCCGTCGCCTTCTATGCGTTCTTCTTTAATGGTGGTGTCTTGAAGCTCTTCTAGTAGATTTTGGGCGGGTTCTGTTGAAGCCGGTGATTTCAATTCCGCCTCGACTTCCATTTCAGGCTCAGCTTTGTCGTCCGTAGCGACTTCCTCCTCTTTCGTAGGCGGTACTGGTGCCGTAGCACTAGTCGGCGTACATTCATGCCCCCATATGCTCCTTCTGAAAGGTAATGTATTCGGTGGAAGGTCCGTATTCACCGACAAGGAAGGCGGCTCCGACAGTCGAACTGTCACCATCGAGTCGTGTTCGGGCATTCTACGTTCGAGTTCGAGTTCGCGCTCGCCTTTGTCCTTCTCAACGGGCGACTTTGCCATGTTCGATTCGGTCGGGTTTGTGACCGTACTCGCCGGGGACGATTCATTTTTCTGCTGATACTCGGGGTCCCGCTCCATCACGCGGCGCAAGCCCTCTAGTCGGAACGAAGGTGGTCGGGAGATGACTGGAATGGCCGATCTACAACCCTCAATTATGTCTTCACTCCCGTTTCCCTAAGGCTTAAACCTTGCCCTCTTGTCTCACTTAATCTCGATTCCCTTAGGATGGTACATCGAGCAACGGTAAAGTAGAGAAGATGGGCGAAGACAGTGGGAGACGTCGAAGTTACTAGAGATAGCAGCTATGCCCCAGTACACTCAGGTAAAGGTTCAAACTGCTCTAGGCCTAACCATTAGGTACCTGTCCAGCCCTTCTGCCCTTTCAAATATTGCCTGCCAAGAGAGAACAGGGGTTGTCGGGTAGGGTGGACTCGGTTCAGGGATTGAGGAAGACAATAGGCCTGTATGTTTCTCTCTGTTTCGTCGAGGGGTCGAGATCGGTGCTTAACGAAGGGCCAGAGGGCTAGGGTCTAGAAGGCAAGATTCCAAAATTATGCAATGTCAATTGCTAGTCCAGGCAAAGGCTTGTCGACTTGCCGATTGATGCTCCATCAAAGAAACAACTAGTGCGACAGTAAAAGGAGCGGACGGTTTGCGTAGTCGGCGAGGGTTAGTGGTAAGTAGTAATGAAGGAATGACTATTATGAATATGTTGTGTATATCTAGAACATTAAGGCATGGATTAATGAAGGACTAAAAGATAGACTACCTAATATGTACGATAAACGGCCTACACCGACTATTAAGACCAGAGGGTATTCACAGGATCGAGGAAGAGGGGATGAACGAGATGGATTATGCCTGTGGACCATCGACCGTCGACCTCCCTATCGCGTTAGGTTGCATTCATCCCATATCGTAGGTGTAATAAGTTACACCTAATAACCAACGCGCCTCTCCAATTGATCCAATTGAGACCTGAATGGCCACTAAGAGCCCGGTCCCTGCATTAGCGGCCTATTTGCTATTTCATTCGTCCCTGTCCCCTGAACCATCCCTGAATTACAACTGAGCTGGGAACTCGTTCCCCTTTTAAAGTAGAATAATTCTTCCTCAATATATCCCCTTCTATATACAAACTTCATTCCCCTCCTGCCTGATAAATAACTTACATGCCTCTAGCAAAGATTGTGCGCTCATTAGTCAAACAGACAGAGTAACGACCATATGCTCCCTCTTGAAGAGCGTTCGTAGGAGGGATGTGTAGATCCCCTTCCATCCCCTCAAAGCGACTCGCCACGCCGCATGATTGGATCAGGAGAGCCGCGTTCTTGCATAGACCCGCGACCCATAAGCATAAGCGCATAAACTTCTCCACCAAAGTTCGAACCACTCACGGTTGCCAAGCTTCTTATTTCAGGTTGTCTTGGGCATATTACAAAATCAAGTGCTTCTTATTATATAACCCAGCCTTTGGTTTTAGTTACATATCAGCGATAAGTCATAAAGCAAGAGAGATTATATTCCTCTTAATCGTTTAATAAAAATCTTATCTCTTATGGTAATTATAATGAGTCTATAGCTATGTAAATCGGGAGGAAATTGACTGGTTATATTTAAGTCCACGAGTTCATTCAGTGACATTTAGAAATCTTAAGTTAGGTATATTTCCTTATATATAACAAGTCTGTCGGCAGCCCGCTCTCTTGCAGTGTCACGCTCAGCACTGCTTGACATGGTAAGTGGTACAATCGGTGCTACAATATATCCAAAATTTACAAGCTTGGAGTTTACACTCAAAAGAATCTATAATTGACTCCAACTTTTCAAGGTCCGTTACCAAGTAGCATGCAAACTATACAGCGTCATGGCAATGGTATATATGCGACTTGACGGAAAAGAACCAGCGCCCATTCCAAGACTAAACGCCGACGCTCAAAAGCCAATCTTCGAGGCTTCCGTATCGCCACCAAATAACGTTGACCTTAGCGGGGTATTTCTCTATACGAAGGTCCGTCACACTATTGCCTTAAGAAAAAGAAGCCGAATCCATCCTGGTCGAACGTTTAAGTGTGTATAATAACATGTCCGCCAGTGCCGATCTATACCCGTCTTCTAGCACCAATAATCGAGAGCCCCCTAGTGGCCCATTGCAGAATTCGCTAAAGAAGACGGCGGTGCTGAAGTTGCCATCTTTGGGGTCCTCTGTTTTCCAGAGACAGGACTAGGATGACCAGGCGCATGGGGATTATGCTTTGGTGCATTCATCGGTTGCGCCCCTTGCCGTGCCGAAGGGGCTGGCATTGGCTCCTTGTTCGGATCTACACCCGGGTAAAGATTTTGGAGCTTTTTATACAACTCTTGGATATATTTGACCGTGTCCTCTCGATCTGGCGCGTCTTGACTCTCTGAACCATCCGGTCCTTGCATCTTAAGCTTGACAGTAGTGTTCAGTGGTGGCGCTTTCAGATATGGATATGGCGCAGCCGTAACATTGCCTTTCTTATCCGCCAATGCTGCTAGATACGCCAGGTTTGTTTGGAGCCTGCGCATACAACTAACACGGCAAGTCAGCGTTCCGTTCTCGTGTAGCTTATAGATATACCTACTGGAGAAAGTCTTGTGCTAGCATGTCTTCTTCCTGCGTAGGCTTCTTATCTAGCTCGTTCGCGGTAGCATCAGTGCCATTCGCAGATGCTCGCTCCTTCTTAAGGAACTGCTGCGTATGTTGAATCTGCATAACTTCCAGCAGCAGCTCATTGTTAATCTCCAAAATTACGCCGACCCTCTCTTTATCCCTAGAATCCGGGCCGGGACTCAACGGGGTGGACCCAGTCGACGCGTTATTTGGCCCGTTGCTCTGGGCCGAGGCCGGAAATGTCGGTGTTTGTGGTGTTTGGATGTTATTGGATGGGGGTTGGTGTTGAGGTGGCTGCTGCGCGTTGTTTGGCGTATGGTTTTGCGGCGTAGCATGTGTGTTTTGTGGTGTTGATAACGGATGCTGCTGCTGTACTGACGACGCGCTATTTGGGGTCGGTGTGCTTTGAGGAGGTTGAGGTTGAAAGGGACGTTGTGGTGTAGGAGTTGACATGCCCGGCGTATTAGACTGAGGCGGCTGCATACGTTGCATCACCTGCTGCTGTGGATTCATGCCATGGTGCATTGGAAAGCCGGCCATAGGCATGCCACCTCCCATGGCATAGTTGGGAGGGACGTTCATCTGCGGCGCGACGGAGGTCGGAACACCAGCGCCGTAGGGCGAGTTTGTATACGGCGGTTGGTAGCCAGGCACTAAACGGAGGGCGTCAGCGCGTTAGTATAATAAACGATGACCAGTAGTACGAATAAGTGTGTCATGCTTGTGCATATTGGGCCAGCACAAGAGCCACGGGAAGACAACAGAGTACACAAGAACTGGAGTCTCCTCCATCAGGCGCGAGGAATGCTGTGTGAGCCTGCTAATAGCCGCGCGGGACATAGGGGACAGCAGTAAGGAATATTACAAGAACGGAATGGCGACTAAAGGTGACAAAGAAGCTTGACAGAAAGGAAAGTTGCGTGCTTACTCGGGCCATTGGCGGCGGCCATGTGCGGCATACCGGTATTCTGCATCATTCCTGCAGGACCAGGACCTGCCATCATGTTAGGAGCACCCGGGAAAGCGACTCCAGGTTGCGCGCCCATGGGGAACTGCTGCTGATTGTACATCGAAGCCTGGTTGGGAGGACCTTGACCGGGCTGCAAATGAGGGTTCTGAGAAGCTGAGTGTGGGGCGCCACCATTGTATTGTGATCCGGCAGGAGGAACAGCATTAGGAAAGCCATAGTTGCCGGCGTACATGGCTCACGATAGGCTGGCACCACGCTGGCACAGCTGGCAGGGCTGGGCGGCGTGGGCGTGACGTGGGCGAGGGCAGATCTGGGACGGGACTCGTTGGGGCTCAGATTTGTTCACCACAAGCGAATGTGGTGTGTCGCGCGTTTGTGTGGGGTGCGTCCGAGAATAGCAAGGGGGTACGACGATCAAGTGCCAGCTATGCGCCCCGATTCCCGAGAATCTCTGTACTCAGCCAAACAACGAGACCTTGGTGTCACTTTATTAAACGGAAACCTTGAGCCAATTTCCTCCCTTAAAGTAAACCTCCTTTCTTTCCTCTTCTAATCGGATGGTATGAGGCCGTTATAGTCGACTTAGTACCGAGTACAACCACCCAATCCAAACCCGAAAGTTGCAAAGAGGGTACGGCACAGTCGCAAGTATGTACCTTAATCGAAGGAGACACACAGGCACAAGACGCAGGTACCTAGGGAAATAAACGTACGTAGGCCCGAATAGTGCGATGTACTTGTACTGTACCAAGGCAAACTGCACGGGGGACAGATAGGGGACGGGCTAATGCTGGGGGGCAGATGGTCCCAGGGTTTCTCCCTTCTTGAAGGGACACCTCGGGCGTGGTCTACCGCACGTTGTATTTTTCTTAAGACGAGAGCCAGGGATTCGTTATGAAGATGAGTCAATATGGCAAGGTACCTTTAATCAGGGCGGGACCACGAATTGTGTGTCCTGTAGGTGAGGTGTACGTAAGGTAGGTTACTGTAGGTTAGGCAGGTAAGTCAGGTAGAGTATGTAGTATGAGGTATGATGCCAATTCGCTAATCTGCGAATGTCATCAGTTCCCGCGTAGGCCAAGTGCTTGCACCCCTAAGACGTCCAGCTAATACCCAGAAGCTAGGTCAGGTAGGTACCCAAGCTATAGGTAGCTGCTTAGAGGTAGGGTAGGGAGAATAAGGTAAATAAGGTATTGTACACTGTTCGTATCCAACGCCCCCGTCTTGGGAGGTCCCAGGTGCCGGCCGGGGCGACTAGAGCAGATACTAGTAATAAGGGTCGGTAAGGGAAAAAGGCTGTGACAGGACGGCCCTATGCAGTAATAGCAAGGATTCGCCTGTGGGACGTATGCCACAGTGGACGGAGTGGATGAGTGGATGGAGGATGCGTCAAAATGATGAGTGCCTTGTGTTTCCCGTCAGAAAGCAATAAGAGGGTCAGACAGATTGGGGCCTAGTCGTGGGAGGTTTCGTTCAGGTAAGTTAATCTGTAGGTGGTAATCAAATAAGGCAGATAGGCTGGTGGTGCGTTTTTTGGTGCGCGTATAGTGTGACTGGAGTGACTTGAAAGATAGGCGAGAAAATCAGGGAAGACGGTGTGAGCAAATGAGAAATGCTTCTAGAAAGGGTGCATGTGGCGCTCAGTGTTTCTTGCGGCAATTAGCGAAAAGGCCAGTCCGTAGGCTCGTGGGTTATGGGTTGTGGGCTGTGGGTGGGCGTGGGCGTGGGCGTGGGCGTGGGAAGCGGGTCCATCCTAAAGTTTAAGGTTTCGTTGCTTATCTCAGTGCCAGCCAGCGCTCTATCCCCCTTGCCCCCTAAATGCCATACAGCACCAAGACGAAACCCCGGTAGCCTCCACTTTTATAGTATTTCGAAATTCGACCACTTGCATGAGCACTCGCATATTACTTCCTAAGAGCTTTGCCGACCAAGATTGTGTACATATAGAGACAGCACTGGGTTAGGCAGGCATGTAAAAAAAAGAGATGGCATGGCATTAGTTCAAATTCAGGCCACGGTACCAGACCCAAAAAATAATTAAATGTGTTCGGGGGCACTACGATAGACTACGATATGTGAGAGTAAACATATCCATATCAAGACAGTCGTTCTCGTAGGTATGCTACCCCCTCAAATATGTGCTATAAATCCCAGGGTTGCTTTCGAGACAGGGATCCTACCCGAATACAAACTCTCTCCAATTTCTGCCCAGCTGTTCAATGCCATCGCGCAAGTCCCATCCTTTGATCTTACATATCCTTCTACAAACCTCCTCCAGATACTGGTCCATCTGGTCTCCGGCCGTGTGGAGGTCGCTCTCGACCAGTATACGATCATCTGGCACGGCGCGGATTGCCTCCTCAGCTTTGTCTCCGCCTCCTGTGGCCCAATTTATCACGATGGAAAACGAGAAGAATATTGTTGCTGGCACCGACGGATGAAGATACTGCTTAACAACATCGACAGGACCGCTAAATGAATGCAGACAAATTCGGGGAGGGAAAGGCTGAGGGCCCTGTTTTGGAGGGTCTGTACTCGCGCTCTTTCCTTGTCCCGTACTGCGAGATCTAGCATGGCCATTATTATCGTCGTCCTCATCTTCGGAGGAGTCCGAGAAATCTTCCGCCCCTTTAGCGACCTGCTTCTTCTCTCTTCTCGACATGACATCTTTCTCGTATCCTTTCCATAACGCGGATATAGTCTGATACAACACACCATGTGCTTGAACTCCATGAACGCTGACCGCACGACCCATCTCACCAGCAAGCCATAGCTGGGCCTGAAGGATTGCAGTCTGGTGTGCCATCTGTACTCGGTATGGACTCAGTAGTCTACCTTCGCGACCGCCAGGTGTGAGTCCGTTATCGCGCTGTTCTTCGTAGGCTGAGGTCCAGCTTTGAGGAAGCCTAAATGCTTTATCTAGGCCCACTTCACCAATTAGAGCCAGAGGATGCATTTCCAGGCGGGACTTGGTTTCATTCAAGAATTTGGAAAGGGGCTGCGGATCTGGCAGGCCTTCGCTGAAGGATACATCTTTGGATGAAGGTGCCGGTGTCAAAACTTTATCGTAATGTGATATTTTACCGGATTGTGTCCCATCGTATGATGGATCTGAAGATGTATCATCGTAGAACTGGTATGAAAACCAAGGGTGCCAGCCAAAGCATGGGACTATATGGCGCTCAGCAGGCGAGTGAGACAAAACGGCGATGTCTCTGTCTTTAATTCCTTGACGAGAAGCTATATCAGACACGAGATCCTGGTCTTGGGCCCGTGTAGACATTACCGTCAAGGCACGTGCTTTCATATCTGGTATGCCCGCTATCGACGCCATGGTGTCAGTGGGGTGGCAGTGAGCGTCAAAGACCCCAACGTCCCAGGGGAAAGGTTCTTGGGGAGTACCCGATTCATCTTGTGCCGGTAGTGTGCCTGGGGAGGGGCACTCAGATTCCCCTAAGTGTTGCTGACACATGGCGTCAACGTAGCCAAATTTGTCAGACACTATTGATTGTGAACAGGCGTTTAAGTAGACGCAAGCGAGCGAGCCCTTCTGGTTCAATATAAAGCTTAGCGAGCTTGTTACACAATAGAGTTTAGGCCGCCAGAACGTGTGGTTCGAGATCCGAGCTGCCAGTTGCGAATCTATGATCCTTCAATTCGCTGTTTAGTAATTTGTCTATCATCACATTGTAAAAGTTAGCATATTTGATAGTTGTTTAATTTATCACGAAAGGCGTTGAGTGCTTCGTAATGTGAGTCAGACTTCTCGCATATGGAAAGTACTGGAAACGGGGTTGTGGAACGAATCCTAAATTCAGGTACTGCATAGGTATAGGGGGATGGAGTTATCGATATAATTTTTCAGGGGAGTCAGACCTTACCTTGTGGTACGATAACCTTGACACACCAAATTATCTATAGTAGAGCAACTTAAGACAATTGTGGTAATATTTATTATAATATTATTTCACTGTAGAACTGTCCATGTTCAACATGTTACATTTGATACACATGCATTCAATATGCAACCAGCAATGGATCGGGGTAATTGAGTTCGAGAGGACCCTGTATCTTTTTTGTGACGTCAGGGACGCCGCCTTTACCGTCGTCCCTCCTTTCTGACCGGTTTGATACCTGCAAGCCCATATTATAAGATCTACTGCTACCTGGCGCTTTCTCCACAGCTCCGAAAAGCTGGGGCCGAACAGGACGGGCCATACCGGTCTATTACCTAGGTAAACCGTAATAACCGTGGATGAAAAGATCGATCGAAATGCTCCAATCAATCCTCAGTAAATGGGCTCGATGGGTAGGGTAAAGCACGAGATAATTCTCCATACTCGGTGAGATATTTGGAGATGTCCGTATTCGTCGGCATTCGTTACTACTTTACGTACTAAGATGCAAGAGGGAATCGGCTCGATATCATAAACCCCGCCACCAAGCGGGCAGCGTTCTTCGTAAGACAATGAAAAGGTTAGGTACCTCAGTACTTTCATCCCATCCATCTGCCCATCCCAAGCTTCGGCATGTGAAAGTTGCTCGGCGCTGCTTGCGCATTACTACTGCGGCGATGGAAGTTTGCACCCCATCATAGGCGAAGCAACGAATAGAGTGTCTTAGCTTCGAGTTTCTTCACGTCTTATTACATTGCCCCCGTCGCTTTTCGAGTTTGGACTCCTCGACTGTGTTACCATCAGACGGCACTTAACATCGCCTTTCTTTCTGTTCTTCTCACCTTCTTATCTTCCAACATTGCCCGATGCGAATTGCAATTGAGACAAATTCGGACTGGATCCAAATTTTCGACGACCATGTGAACCCATAGATTTTCGGATTCGCCAATCAACTCATCTCTCCAAAGTGACGATCAAATCCGCCAGAGAACGAAGAGTTGAAAGACTTGAAAAATAAAAGAGACGAAGACAACACTCACCCGCATTCCCCATGGCGGCCTTCAATCCTCTCCAATTCTTCATTTTCCCGTTCCTCTTCTTTGTCGCGCTCCCGCTTGCCCTCTGCGCAGGATTCACCACCATCTTGGCATTTATGGTCCTATTCCTGCGCTTATTTCTCGTATATTTCGACGTCGGGCTTGAGACCGTACGCTACGTACTTCTCGGCCACGCTGCGCATACCCGCTACATAGCCTCGCAACAGACCCCAAATACCACGCCGAGTCCGTCGGAAGCCTCGCCCCCGTCTTCACCCGAGGCCCGAACACGACGCCGACGCAAGAGGCAGAGCAGCGTCAGCAGCGGGACAGCGACGCCTATTGGGAATCTTGACGGGCTGAGCCTGACGTCTAGCCTCGGCTTCGAGAGGGATTTCGAGGGCGTGGGCGGATGGAGATTAGATAGGGTGGATATCGATGCGGACGCAGCAGAGGACCAGCAGTGGTATACCCTCAACTCGCGACTTGAGATTCCGGACCGCCGCCACCATTTCAGATCACAGAGCGGAGGCGCTGTGTTATCTGGTACCAACGGGCTCGGTCTCTATATGAAAGGCGCAAATACGGCCGGAGCATACAGCCCCGACGGACTAAAAATGTCCGCGTCGCCTAATAGCTCCAGGTCGCGGACGCCAACAGCTAGCAGACCACATGCTTTCACGAAGCTTGACGAGAATGAATACTTTCCTGTGCTTGAGAGCAAACATGCGAGAAGATGTCGGGTCTAGGAGATCTTCCGGGGAATAGTATGGATGATCTGAATTCGCCGTGGGGATTGAGCGAAGATGACTGATTCGTGTAAAGATGATTTTGTTTGACTAGAATGGTTTGGCGTTATATCTCGGAAAAGGGAATCCTTCTGTTTGGCTGCCAGAAAGGGGTTTCTGGAAGGGAGTTTGGGTACGGGTAAGGGCCAAAAGCGTGGACAACTGGCTGATTACCTGCTTGGTCACATAAGAGGGATTGGGTATTTGATTGTATCATAACTGTGGTATGTATCAATATGACATGCTTGTGAATGAAGACGTCCCAAAAATTGAAACAATGGTATCCTATCAGCAAGCAACGCCTAACGCCTTTCATAATATCCACATTCCTCATCAACACGGGCTTGCTCATACTCCACGCTCGATGCAGCCCTCATGCGCTCATGAGCGCATACTCTAGAGTGTTTGCCATAAGTAATTGGCATAAAAGAACCGCGAGAACTTCTTGTCCATGTTGATGACATGTACATCGCCCTTGCGATCGTTACGCACAATGGCTCTAGAGAACTCGCCGTCCTTCTCGTCTCGCTCTAATTCGATGCCTAGACTTCGGTATACCTTTAGTCGCAGCAACACTTCATCATCGACCGGATCTCTCCGTGCGTCATCAGGCGAGCCTTCTACTCCCTGTAGTTCCAGCTCTTGTAGACGTGCCGCTAGATCGGCCTGCTGTGAGGACAAACGTTCTGCTTCCATCTCTAGATCAGATGCTGCTTTCGCAATGCGGAATTTCTGGGTGTCAAGGCGCGATATCTCGGATGCATGCGCAGATGACGAGTGTGTCGAGGTGAGCTCTTCATGCTGTGATTGTAGGGTGTTGAGGGAGCGACCGAGCTCTGTTTTGTTGATAAATAATTTAGTATAAGCAGAGATAGCAGGTCATTATGGGGATCATACTCTTTAGCGACGACTCAGCTTCTCTAATTCGTAGCTCTCTCGCCTGTTTAAGTGTTGAGAGTGAATCGGTGATGCGCGAAACGGCGAGCTTGTCTGGGGCGATATTGAAGTTATTGATCGTATGGCCAATGAGCTACAGCGCATTAGTATCTAAATTAAATTAGGGAAACGGAGAGTTGTTCGTACGGTGGCGGGATCCTCGTCTAGAAGCATATTGGCGGATCCGATTCGATGCGAATGTCCTGGTTTTAGGGTCTAAGTCATTCGAAGTTGCTGTAGTCGGTTGCGTTTCTTTGCAATCAGAATCAAGAAGTCAAGGGTAGTAAATCGTGCGAATCGTGTTGGTGTTGTAGAAGCAAAGACCCTAGGCCAAATACGGTAATAGACAAAACAAACTAGGGTATCACCAGGCCGACCTGGCCGACCTGGCCGACCCGCTAAGATGAGCGACCATCAGAAGTACCAAGTACCCGTACCCACTAGAGTCTTCCATGTCACTTTCCCCTCCGCGTCATTGGCGCCACACCTGAGCAAGGACTCTGACTTGGTCCAGCGACAGGTGCAGAGCTCCCGCCACATTTTCGTAAGTCTTGTACCACCTGCACCTGCAAGAATCGTCAACAAGTCAAATCTCCAAGTTCGCCTCGTCTTTTAAAGTGCTCACCATCTTAGCAGCAAAAGCGGCAACTTCGTTACCCATAGTCTTTGTATATACTCTCTTCTAGCATCAGCTCTAGTTACAGAAATTCAGCAAGATGACGGCGCTACCATGTATGTCCCCACGGTGGAAGCCTACTCTCCATTACCCCTCTAGCGTATAGTGAAGTGTATACTAACCGGAGTGCTTTTCTGACCTTCAGATGCCGTCGACGCGGAAACGTATGGTTCCTACAATGTACCCTCACCTTGGCACGTCGGCTGACTTCTACTTAAATAGTCCGCTGCGAGAAGCGGAACTCGAGACTTTGCGAACACAATACGAGAAAGAAGGCGACATGGCCGGAATACAAACCAAGTTTAACTATGCGTGGGTACGTCTTCTCGAAATTACTTGTGAAAGAGACTCCGCCCCGGTAACAGTGTGCTCATTACTTTATGCAGGGCCTGATCAAATCAAGTGCTCGGAAGGATCAACAGTTAGGAGTTCAACTACTTTCGGAAATATTTCGAGTATCCCCCGACCGTCGCCGCGAATGCCTCTATTACCTAGCGCTGGCCAATTATAAGCTGGGGAACTATGGAGAGGCGAGACGATACAATGATTTGTTGTTGGATAAGGAGCCAGCAAATCATCAAGCAGCTGACCTACGCAAATTGGTCGATGATAAAGTGACCAAGGAGGGGCTGATGGGTGTTGCGATCATAAGTGGCGTGGCCATAGCCGCTGGCGTTGTAGGTGGAATCCTATTCCGGGGCAAGAGGAGATAAAGGCAGCGGGTATACCTCTCAGGGAAAGAAAGTCACTACTAAACGGAGGGCTACGAAAAGCTCTTTATGCTCGAGGACGGCGGCGTTATATCGATTGGCGTCGGAGGAACATCTCCCTATCATTGTCTGTTATCCCTTGTTCAGGAGGTAAATGCATTCTCGAGTGGTCGTGACAAGGAAATGAACTTACCGAAGCACCAAGGTTGAGGTTTGAGTGGTAGTATTGCATGTATCCTTACGCAAATATTATGAAACAGTTCAAACCACCACGTTTAAGAGTTATTCATAGGCACCCAAAGACCCAGTCATTCACCAGGAGTCATACTTATCTGGTCTAATAGACAGGCGACAGGCAGGTGTTTGCTCCGTGTTGGTATTTGTTATTTGGATGTGCAACCTCATCTGATACCTAGCATAGAGATCAAATCATTCGTATAGGAGATAGTCATTAGGTTCGGATAAAATCGCAAACGTGTCACTTTGAAGCCGTCCAAATTACTCCCATACCATTTATAGATGACTGTTGTTTACGTAATCGTTTATCTATCCGAGGTACCTCCAAACATTGAAGGTACCTGCCTGTGGCTGTGCATATTTGCCCCGCGGTACCTACAAGCCTGCCCTGGCAATGACGGCAGCAACATCCAGGGAAGCTTGCGACCGCTGATGGCAACGACCGACTTCAACCTACACGCTCTTGAAACGCGCACCTGTTCGCTGATCTCTCTCTAATCCTACCGGATATTCTTGACATAAGTTCTTTCTACATCATATCAATACTTACTGCTGTCGCAGTATCTTTCCCTAAGTCTCAGCCAGAGCCGAAGACGCATACGAGATCGCATACAAGGACTATAGATCTTGGGCCGCCTACGAGGGATCCCGATTGTCCATCTAATTAGCTATCGCTCGTAAAACTCCTAGGGCCTACACTTCCTGACCCTTCTCCAATATTTTCAAGGCAACCCCCAATGCCACACTGTCAGCACGGTCTCAAAAATTCCGGTCTTAGATCGCTATAGTCTCGTCGACCGGTAAATAGAAGGTGTGTTGCATTTAGAACTGACCTGTTTATCTCATTCATCTACTTTCAACTACTAACCCGTACGGTTTAGTTGTCCTTGAGCCTGCCTCCCGTAGATACCAAGAGAGCTTTATTCCTGCACGACCTCCAGGTACAAATCCGCCTTGCCGGCTATACCCATCAGCCCAACCTGCGCTCTGCCGTACCAGCTTCCAGTCGGCAGCATCAGCCTTGCGAATTTAATCACCTTCATTACTGAGACCTTGCCCACCGAAGGAGTTGACTTACTCCGTACAATTTTCCTTTGGAAATCCACACTTTAATCGACTAAGGCTAGTGTTTGCGTTATAGACTTGTCAGTCTGGCGTTCCGAGCACTTCGCGCAGCAGGCCTAGCTATCGGCTTAGGACTCACTGCCCTTGCCGCATACCAACAGTCAAGGCAGGGCCAGATGGCGTCCAGAAGCCAGCACCTTGATGCGACGACTAGTCGCGAAGTTGTCTACTGTCACCATTGCGAGCATGAGTGGTACCGAGACGAGCGTCCAAACACTCTCGAATGCCCCAGCTGTCATAGTGAGATAACCGAGATAGTACGTTTGATTGATAACCCTACTGCCATCTGAATATCTACTAACAGATAGCCTAGGTGTCGCCAAATAATGATCCTCGAAACCTAAGCGACAACGATTCCGTCCCTGATTATGAGCGTCACCGTCACCATACCCGCGACTCCGATGACGACCCTGACGAAGATGACATTGAGCAACACATCTTACACGGCCCTGGAGGCTTCTTTAGTCGGCGTGCTATCTACCAATCTCCTGATCGTCAAGCTCCCAATGGGCCTCGAGCCGCTCCTGATAACGCCGATCAGATTTTCCGCCGATTTACGGAGCTGATTGGGGATCTTGGAGGGCCTGCAATGGTCGGTCGTTCTGGTCCGGATACGTTGTTTGCCAACCCTCCTCAACGGGTTACGGTGCAAAGATTCTCGGGCCCTGGCTTCACTGCCGGTGTGAGCAGTTTTACCATTACCACAGGACCTGGAAGAAACCGTCCTGACCCTAGCCGTAGTCCAGGACCTGGAATGGGTCCTGATGACCCGTTTCAGAGGTAAGTTCTCTATTTCCATATATTGTCCTACAAAGCTTTAAGTGTTCGACATATTCATATTGAGGCTCCCACTGACCTGTTATGTAGGTTGTTTGGCAATTTCATAGGAGAGACGGGCCCTCCCTTAGGCCATGATGCTTCTCGTTCTTCAAATCAGAACGATGGGGATGGTAATACACGCCAGAACGCGGATTTTTCAATGGCTTTAAGCCAGCTCATAGCAAGCCTTATCAATCCTCACATGGCTCATGGAGATGCTGTTTATTCGCAGGAGGCGCTTGACCGTATCATTACAAACTTGATGGAGGCAAATCCTCAGTCGAATGCGCCAGCACCTGCTTCGGAGGAAGCTATTGCGAAACTACCAAAGAAGAAGCTAGACGAGGAGATGCTGGGACCCGAGCTAAAGGGCGAATGCACCATATGTATCGACGATATGAAGGTAGGAGATGAGGTTGTCGTACTACCATGCAAACACTGGTTTCACGAACAGTGTGTCGTCCTGTGGCTGAAGCAGCACAACACCTGCCCCATCTGTCGTGCCGCTATCGATGGCGATGCCGCCGGTCGTCCTAGTGGCGCGGCCCCGAGATCCCAGCCTAGCTCGTCAGACGTACCGCCTCCCCTAAGAAGGTCCTCAGTCCAAAATTTCTTCAGGAACGCCCAAGCTGGGTCCTCCAGTCGCCAGGAGCCATTGTTTCGACGAGATTCGAATTCACCGCCAATGAATTCTAGGCTGATGCAGCCAACGAGAGTCAGAAGTCCTTCCCCTTCCCGTCGTTCGGCGCAGAGTGATAGGGCACGCGACGGCAGAGGATCCTCGGGCGGAGGACCTTTACATTGGATTCGAGACCAATTTAGAGACAGGCGGTCGTAAATATCTCTTCCTCTTGTTAGCTCCGTTTTTACGATAGGACTACTTGAGACGTTCTAGGCTCAGTCCTGCTGGGAGTAACCAGCATTGGTCGAGCGATCGAATAGCAAGGTGGATTTTTTGCGCCGCTTTTTAATGTCGATAGAACACCAACAGGGTATGATTGTATGGATTACGTTGTAACGCTCTTTACGCTCACGGGGGATAATGATGGGGTCGGGGTTCTCTAGGCCCATATCTTAGCATAGGGCCCTTCAAGGAATAATAACCTTAGGCTCCTGATGCCCGGGTCTGTATGGAGTAGTACGCAAGCGGGTGGGAGTTGCATGGCGTGTACGGTAGACACAAAAGTGGAGGAAGTTAAAACCACGCGGAAAAGTACCCATGCAGCTTTCAAAGGGGGGGTGGGGGGGCAAAAAAGGGGGTTGAGAGTCCCTCGAGATAGATCTCCACACCTTGGCGACACTCGCCTTGCGATGAATTAACAATATTCACAGCCACCTAGGTATTCCGCATACTATCAATGTGATTTCCTTGCTTGAACTTAGTTGATACCTACCTAGTTATACAGGCCCCAGACACTACCTATTTGATCCTGTACCACATATCTATGTACACAAAGAAACCCAAGAACGCGAGGTGTTGAAAGATCCTTGACAATTCTTAAGCTATCAGGATCTTGGGACTAGTTCTTGTAGAAAAAGGTATAAAAAGGTAAGCCTTTCATTGATGCTATTGTTTCGATTACACCTGTTTAGTTCCTTAAGTGTGCTCATTCCCGAGTTTCACTCTATTTACAGGTAAGCAGGTAGGTCACCTTCTTTTGCCGATACCCCTTTCTCTAGGTGCCTAGGTAGGTAATTAGCATTTTCTTAAGTCCCTGAATATGAGTTGTCATTGGCAATCATGTCCGAAGGAGTTCAGAGGGTTGGTTGGGCTAAGGGTTAGACATTCAAGAAAACGTGTCGCGTTTTTTATCAAATCAAAACTCCAAGTGTTGCAGAAAAAAAAAACAATTTTTTATTATTAGTTTCTATAGAATGCTTTCACTTCAGTTATCATTATCTCGGTAGGTAAGAGATCAATGTATCAGATACCTCGAGAAGCTAACAAGCCAAAAACAAAAGCGGCAAATCGGACGCGGAAAACATGACAATGTCATGACGATTTTGAAGAGCCCCTTCACTCTTCACGTCTTAACACCTCAGCAATGACATCGTCATTTGGGTCAACTGGGATGTCGTCTTCAACCAATTCTACATCGGAAATATCCGTGGAATCATCATCGTCGGGAACAGGATCGCTGTAATCAGATTCATTGAAGTCATCTGAAACCCTGTCGTAGTCGCCGGGATCCCTTAACGGTGGTCTCCAGGTGTACGGGCGCGCGAACTCCGCGACGGAATCCGGGAGCGGGACCACTCTGCCGGCATGGTCCAAATCATTATTCCATTGAACGCGGCGGTTTACGTGACGAAATATTTGGTTGCGGACTATGTACCAGTAGTAACCTTCGAGACGCCGAGGGCCTAGGCGCAGCTGGACCGCTGGGTGCATGATCGGCACGCCGTCTTCGCCTACCGAGTTCCAGAGGCCCCCCTCCAGCTCGCACAGGCGCCGGAAAACCGATTCGTCCGGTTGGTGGCCCTCCGCATGCGCCAGCTCAATCCATGCCCGAAGAGCGGCTGCCTCTCCCGGCGGTGCGGGCGCTCCAGGTGGTGCGGGCGCTGGTGGTGCGGGCGCTGGTGGTGCGGGCGCTGGTGGTGCGTACGGTGGTGGTGGGCTCACTCCGGGCGCTCCGAGCGCTGCTACGGGTGCTGCGGGTGCTGCGGGTGCTGCGGGTGCTACGGGTGCGGCGGCCTCGGGTGGCACGGTCGTGCTGACGACTCTGCGGCCGTTGACGTCGACGTCGACGTGAACAGTTACATTCCTCTGAGACATTATGAGAGGTATTTTCTTTTGTTCTTTGGTGTAATGTAAAATCGCACTTTGGCTTTGTTTGTGTGTGCTAATGGTGGTCTTGCTGCGAGAGATACTATGGTTATCAGGCGAGAAGACGATAGAATATGATACGGAAAATGATTTGGGAACTGGAATTACGGCGTTCCCTGCGGCCATTCTTATATTCCTATTCTTACAATATCTACAATCGTGTTGTATCAAGAAACAACGTGGCCGTTACCGAGCATAGTGTGTTGGAACGAACAGGAATATTTAGTTGTTTGGAAA
The DNA here is from genome assembly GCA_028571165.1 of Hypoxylon perforatum. Lineage (NCBI taxonomy): Eukaryota > Fungi > Ascomycota > Sordariomycetes > Xylariales > Hypoxylaceae > Hypoxylon > Hypoxylon perforatum. Next base: position 2,550,099 of record JAOXNQ010000001.1, read on the forward strand.
ACAGGAGCCCTTATTCCTAACCGCTTCTTTGGAAGGTGTTTATAGAACAACCGTCGGATTTGTCAGTAGCAAAGTTATCACTGCTACATGAATGTTGACTATAAACGACATCCTAGCAAGAATCTCATGTCTGTTTCCGCGCCTAGGAAGATTAGAAGGTCTACAATTCAGACCAAGACTTTATTCCCGTAGACGGCACAGTTGTTCCGCAGAGCCTTGGAGGCCCTGCTAGTAAAAATACCCACCACATATCATTGTTCCATCCTCACATTGGACCCCTATCCAAAGAAAAGCACATGAAGTTATTTCGCAAGATCATTGTGATATCAAGGGCTATCGCAAGTACCTAGGAATAGCTTTAAAAATCAAAGAAAATGTTGTATTTACAACATTCAATAAGGTATCACCACGTTCACGAATTTGAAGGCTACATAGGTAGGTAAAGGAAACTTTTTTTTTCTACTATATGGGGGTTTCCCCCTTTCTTCTTCTTTTAGTCTTCGAATTACTAGAGAACCTGGAGACTAAAACAGCGAATAGGCTGTAAGAATAGTAACTATGTCCTAAAAACAACTTCTTATTGCACTTATTTCTTTGTTCGACTCGCCTTGTTCTTTCAAGGCTAAAGGAGCCAAATTGGTAAATAACGTAAGCACTTTACAGTTTCAAAGATGGCTTGGCCAACTAAGGAGCTGTTGCATTATATATCCTCTTTTAAATGAATAGAAACTTATCAGCCGCATTTTGGCGGGAAGCGTAGCGACTCCTGAGCCGGACCGGGTAGTTCAGCGAGATCGCGAGCGGTGTGCCAAGTCAGAGAAGGTGGATCAACGTCCGGTCGCCGCTGTTGTGATGGTCGTGACCGTCCACCCCGCCGGCGCCTCTGTCGACGTCGCCGCTGTCGTCGCTGACCTGGTTCCTGAGCCTGTGCCGCGCGCTGTAAGCGGCGGCGGTTACGCTGACGGCGCCAACGTCTTGTTCGGCGCCTGCCTTCGGCGATGCTGCAAGAGCGCATGGCGAGGCAAAGTTCGGCCTCGTAGCCTCCTTTCTTCTGGCAATTTACGCCCATTGCGAGGTTCCTTTTTGCTGGCTGGGTGAGTTTGGGTATTTAAACTTGCTGTAAGTCGTGCTTGGACGTTGTGTATAGAAACTAGGTATAGATGCGATGCGATACGACACTTAGTTTCCGTGGAATTAATATCTAGGGAGGACCGAAATGATGGCGCTCCTTATGGTCCCTTTTATGCATGGTCCTGTACACTCATCTCGTATATACACAAAGCAGTTGTTGTTGAACAGGGTGGCAATCGATGGAACACGGATGGGATGGAACATATTTGGTTCTCCGCGTATCTTAATAGGGTTAAACAGGCATAGAATTTATTAGTTGGGGATGTACTGCAGTTATAAAAGAAGAGACAAGATATAAAACCTGTCCCAATGATCATAATCGCCAGTAGTTTCGGGATATCTGTGACATCTAGGTAACGGCCTTGCGATCTACAAATGTTGGCAAAACATAGATCTAAGCTTCACGTATCGCACACAATAAACATGAGACGGTAAAAAGGTTCAGCAGCAGGATTCAGTTACTATTCAGCCCCAAAGTGCTATAGTTCCTTCTCCAGTTTCAAGTGTATTTTCGAACACATTCTCGTATGCGTCCGACCCCTGTCTCATGATCCTGTCATCGCGCGATTCTTGAGCGTCCTTTCTCCCCCAGCGTAACTAGCCCACCAAGCGACCCTATTTCGGGGGTGTGTGGTTGGGCACAGCCCATCGTCGCTCTTCCTTCCTGGGCGGGATGGGGATCGGCTTGCTTCGAGGGATGTCATCCGCGCGGACGGGCTCGTTCTTGGCAACCGGCTCAGAGGGTTTGACGTTAGCGTTGTTGGCGCCCTTGGTGCTATCGGTGGTGCCGTGAGCGCCGTTGGTGCTGGCCTCGGCCGCGGAGCCGTTCTGGGTATCTGCCATCTTTACTTGGTTGCGGTCGTGGTTCTCGAAGTGATAATAGTAGCTTGATGTAGATTGTGGTGGTTTGTTTCTGTTTTGATGGAAAGGTTGAGGCTCAAATGAGAGATGGGATGGATCGTAAGAGAGCTGTCGAGAAAAAACTTGGGATGCCCTTGGGGTCCGATTTAAATACTGCCTCAGCCAACTGGAAGACCACCTTTGTGGTTGCCGCTGCGATTGCTCCTGCTGTAGAATAAGAATCGTCACGGTGACCGTGGCCTGTGCTATATGCCCTGACTCACAGCTGACAGCTGACAGCTGTTGGTGGTTTGCTCGGCGATGGCGTCTTATGCTGGAACTTCTGTAGGTACTGAATCACCTGCGAGATAACTGAAAGGTGCAGCCTCCCGTCGTCACGATGTATCCTACGCAGCTGCCTTGTGGGGACCCCTACGCCTGGTATACCACTGACAATTAAGGAAAATTCCGAAGTTTTCACTTTCCAGTCCCAGAGCTACACAAACCGTGTGACTAAGGAGTACACGTACCACAGTATTATCAGTATTGACTCCAAGAGCATCTACTTCCTTAGAAGATAAAAATGAAGATATCCCTTCTTTCTTCTAAAACAAGGCTGTTGGATGGGTGGCCGGGCTGTGAGAAGGCGCAGCTTTATACGCAGCGCAGTGCAAGATAGTTGGACGAGCTAGCACTCACATCACCAAATTTTCGTTAACAGTATGTTAGTTCAGATACAATCATCAACTTGACAATACAATTGAACATCATTAGTAGAAAAAAAGGCATCTCAGGTTCGTGATTCAAACCCAAGGCATGACTCTCGAAGATAAAACTTCCTTAATATTTAGAGCTCAACTACTGGCATCATAGGTTGGTCACCCTTTTTACACCTCCCTAAAACATGTTTGGTAAAATGCTTCAGACAGGTGCATATTTATACCTACCTGAGAATAAGAGCCTCATTGCTACCTATGCTTTCGTATACTTACATCCTTTGAGTGCCTTTGTCATCAAGAAATGTCTAGTTTTTGTCTAGTTCTTGCACAATCACAACCTTAATTACAAATAATTTCAAATGATGGATGGGTAACTGTAATAATAGCTGGGTAATGAGTGTAATATATTATAGCTACAGACGTTTATACTAGCCATTTTAAAAATCAGTGTGTCTCATCTATTATCGGATGCTATCTATAAAGCATCATCCTCGTAAATGACAAATAACATGGTATCTACTTCTTCTTGGGGGAAGGCTTGGCGCTCCATGGGGTATTGACCGTTTGATATCCATGGTCGTGCTGAGTCTTAGGCTTAGAAGGAATATTGATGGGGGCACTTCGCGGGACGCTGGTGCTACCACCGTATCCGCCATCAGCTTTAGGCTTAGGCTGCGAGTCTTTGGATGAGGAAGGCATTTTAGTTTTTTTTGTAAGTGATACTGTAGAGATGTGATTTTATCTGTGATTCTTCGGTTGCTGTGAAATGTTTACTGCTTCTGTGATCACAATAGAAAATGAGAGATATGGATTCTGAGCCTATATTTATAGAAGTTAGCAACTTGTAAAACGCTTCAATTGTTTTTAAGACTATCTTGATATCAGTGTACAATGCTATTGTTCGAAATAAACTTCCTTTAAACCGAAATATCAGGGCGCACACAATAGTTTTCACCATGTTGAGGTTTCTTTGTCAATGTTGTAACAGGCTGTTGCAAAGTGAATACCAAGCTTTGTATAACAATCGCACTGTTAATTATGCTATTCCACCCCCAAGAGTCTGGCAACTCTTGATTTCTAGACCTCCGCAGGCTTCAACAATGAATTTACACTAGTTAAAGGCTACATACTGGGGCTAATACACGTGTTATCGACAGAGTATTGGGACTGTAAAACAGCGGCTTTGAAGCATTCCTGGCTCCATATTCTTCCTCCAAGTTTCTAAGTTTCTCAATAAGTACGATTCAATATTATACTGCTCGCAAGAGAGCTATGAGGTAATAAGTGCCTGACATATATTCGTACATAGGTCAAGATTGGCTGTTTCCTTTTCGTTTACTGGATGTATACGATTCCAAGGCCTACCATGCTGCCTGCCGTGTGTTGTGTGATTCGATACGAATGGCAGTTGGGTGGCGGCTTGAGCCGACCATCGTCGACCTAGAAGCTCAGCTGCAGCATTACGACGCCGCAAAAAGGGAGCGGCAGATACGAGAGCAGCAGTTGTGGGACTCACGGCTGAAAGGCCTGAGCGTATCTAGATGAAAATTTTCATGCCGTTCCATAGGGAGAAATATGTGAAGAATATATAGAAACTTTTCTTTACACATGGTATGGTATTTTCGCGCTTGTCGTCGGGGCAAGCATCACTATCGCCGTGCTCTACTCGAAGGGTATTTTACCGCAGGCTCAAAAACTTAGCTGGGGGTAAAGGACTTAAGACTGTTCATCATTCTTGCCATTCGTAGAGATTACAGATAGCAAGCGTTTTCTTTCTACTCTATGGGCGACCTTGGGATTTTTGAGTATCGGCAAAGCGAAAAGGGAAGCATCTGACATCAGAAAAAGACTTATTAGCTAGGTAGACAGAATAGCTACTTCAAGGGATGTAATTCATAGCGATCGCGCGGCTTTCTGCTTTATCTGATTCCCGTGGCGGTGCTTATTATCTCTCTTTACGTCTTAGGAGGTAGTCACGGGCTCTTACATAACCATGTTCTTACATAATAGACATGGTACATAAGCAGGGTGTCGATAAAATGCCGGCAACATTTGAGTTCCTCAGAAAAACCGCGAAACAACAGTTACCCCACTAGGAGAGGACATTTAGAAATATATCCGGTTTGGGGCGCGTTTCCGCTATTGATGATGAGCTAGCTACCATCAACACAGCCAGTTTCAAGTCGCTTTGGAAATTAGGACGGCGGCCTGCTCCGCGAGGGCATACGTGGCGGCCTGGATGGGCGCGCCGATGGACACCGGGAATACTGATGCGTCTACTATCCTCAGGTTCTGGACCCCTTTCACGCGCAACTCGGAGTCCACCACAGTGCCCATCGCGCAGCTTCCGGAGCCGTGGAACATGGATCTGTAATAGAAAGCTGGTGTCAGTGGGTTCTAATTTAGATAGTCTGGCTGGTCAACTCACATGGCCTGGTTCTTCATCCTGCCGTCGAGGTACTCGTCCGTAGCCGTAGCATTTGCACTCAGCGGCTCCCCGGCCAGCGGCGTCTCGCCTGCCACCTCGCGGCCTAAGGGGGTGTCGCCCGTCATAAGCTGCGTGATCCTGCGCAGCGACGTCCTCCAGACATACTTATCGACTTCCGTACTGTAGTAATTGGGATCGAGGACCGGCGGGTCGGCGATATTACCGGACGCGATCGACACCGTGCCCCGCGACGTCGGCTTCACGCCCATGAGCGCCGTGCTGATGTGCGTGCCGTCGGGCACCAGCGGTGGCGTGCTGAAGTATAGTACGATGTTTCCCATCACTGCGTGGCTGCTCCGAAGCAGCGGGTGGTCTGGATCTGTCTCGCCGTCGCGCGCCAGCGCGGCCCTCAGCCCGTCTTCCGGCACCGTCGTTGAGACTGCGTAGCTGCCCGGCATCCCCATCGCGTACTGCGGCTCGCCCCACCGCGGGTGCGACGATCCCAGCGCGTACGCCTTGGACGGATCCTTCAACCGCCAGTTCAGAAACACCAGGATGTGGTCGTTGAAGTTTTGACCAACGCCGGGAACGTCCATTTTGGTGCGGATGCCGTGTTTGCTCAACACGTCGCGCGGCCCCAGCCCCGAAAGCATGAGCAGCTGCGGCGTGCGGTAGGCCCCGGCGCAGAGAATCACGTCTTTCCCGTGATATTCCGCGCCGTCGGCCAGGCGAACGCCGGTAGCGCGAAGGCCGGCGGTCTCGTCGGTAAGCACCGACTCGACGAGGACGTTCGTCAGCAAGGTGACGCCGTCAAGGGGGTACGCCAGACTGGCAAGCTGGCGCGCGCCGTTGTGGCGGTTCTCGGTGAGCTCACCCAGGCCGATGTTCTCGCCGGCGTTCATGTCATATTCCGGGAGCGCTTTAAACCCTAAGGAGGCCCAGGACTGTTCAACCTGGTCGGCCAGGGGGTAGAGGCGGCCCGTCGACATCGGCGACTCGATGTGCAGCTTCCCGTCGAGGCTGTGGTTGGCGGATTTCTTGTACAGTCTGTGACAAAAAGTCTGTGTGCATCCACCCAAATCCCACCAAAACACACTGTTTTCCATACACGATTTAAAATCAACAAAAATACTCACAACTAAACTACTTATATCTATTAAGGGTTTAATACTTTAAATACTTAGTTCAACTTTATTTTCGAGTTTTATTGCAAATTTGCAGGTTTTGTGAGCTTTTATAATAGAAACATGAAAATATTCATCGGGTTTATGCATATACCTATATATTTTATGTATGTAACCAGCACGCGAACTTTCTGATCAAGTTAGAGATCGAATAAAACCTCAAAAGAAAATGATAAAAATAATCTAAATTGGTAGATTAATAATTTAACTAATTGTCTTTATGTGTACAGCAGGCTTTACGTGATTGAGTCTATCATTAGTGTTCAATCGTGTATTGAAAATGTAGAGTTTTGGTGAGATATGGAGGGGTGCACACAGACTTTTTGTCACAAATTGTACCAGGCCTCGGTCTTCTTGAAGTAGGGAAGTTGGCCTTCGTAGCTCCACCTCTGGTCGCCTACGATCTCTGCCCAGTCGTCGTAATCGACTTTGGCACCCCGCGTCCACGTACCTAAATTTGGAAGACTATATTAGAAACAGCAATGTAGCCAAACGTGGTGGTTGGACCGGGAGGTAGGCTTGCATCCGTTAACAGTAGATCCTCCACCGAGCACTCGCCCGGAGACAAGGTCGACTTGACGGCCACCATATGCTTTCTGAGGCGTAGTCTTGTAATTCCAATCAAACTCGCCGCCGATGAAGTTGAAGGACTGAAAGTGGAGGATGTCCTTACGACCGCCTACATCCGGACCAGCTTCTAAGACGAGGATACGGGCTGCTGGGAGGTATTCGTGAAGACGGCTGGCAAGGGCGCAGCCGGCCAACCCGCCTCCCACGATGATATAGTCCCAACCGTTTGGAGCCGCCATTGTAGAGCAGTGATGTTTAGGTTTATTTCATATGGTAGGTGAGTTAAGTTTTCCTTCAGAGCATGAAAATAAAATAAGTCGATTTGAAAGTGTTGGGGTTCGACGCCCACGCAAGTGATGATCGGTCAGGGAACACAAAGAAGAAGTAAGGGAGGCGGAAACCCAGGTTGGCAGTCACTAATAACCTGAAACAACTGTCGCGTAGAACACTATTTTTAAACCCCAGAAATGGAGGTTGTTTCGATAGAAACCCCAATGGGTGATTTCTCTTGCCTCCTACCGCTTCATAAAGCACTATGAGTATTTGTCCGACATTTCAATTTTTCTGGACCACTCGGGGCCAATGGGCCGATGTCCAGTAACCCAACAGTTAGTATGGGCGTGATTCCTCGTCTTCTTACCATTGTAAACGATAGCATGGATTATGGTGAGAGGATTATAACCAATCCTGTGCCTACCGCTCCACCAGGCGTGTCTAGGTATCTGTGATCCTCTCTCCTGACAGGCGTACCTATGGACTGGCAATAGGTATTTCATTGTTTCCCCGACGCATAAATCTAGACAGCTCCGGGGTAGAACGTATACCGTGCTACCAAGCCGTAGACAGACTGTCGCTTTCATGGTTACGGAAAATGGTGTTTCGCGGTTTTTCTAAGAGAGTGCCGTCAGCATTTTATTGACGCTCAGCTTATGTAACACGGTTACGTAAGGGCCCGTGACGTCCGCTATGTTGGGCGTGTTACGTAAGCTATGGATATTCTAGCCGTTGTAGCGGGGATAGTCGATTCTTCCATTCTACAACATCAATACCACCCCATCTCAAACAGGTAGTGCGAATATGGTGTCGTCGATTGACACGGGCTCCCTCGCCCCTGAGAATTGGCTGTATTTCGCCGCCCTCATCTTTTTTTACGACTGAGTTGTCGACAATTTTGCTGTGATAGCCGTTGGTAGTTCCGGATATCATATAAATGAACTGCAGCTTTGAGGCGGCTACTTAAGGTGATCTTCAGCTGTGATCTCGAGAAAAACGTGACGAATTAACCAACTTTAGTCGATATTTATCTTCCAATTGCCTTGGAATCATTATTTAAATTGATAAAAACTTTTATTATCAAATAAATTTCCCATTTTCCGATAGTAAAAATTATTTCAGAAACCCCATTTCCTTCCATTTGCTTATGAACAATTTCACAACATCCTCGCTTACCGGTCCAACGTTAGCCAGGGTAGATGAATGCTCTCTAGCTTTGGCCGTACCCATCAGCAAACCACCGCAACTAATACGCTCAAAATTGTCGTCGAGAAAGTCGCTTAGCAGATATGCGGGGTTGGCGCCCTCGGCACTGTTATCGCCCTGGATGGGCCACTGGCGCACGCGACGCACCCAGTCTTCGAAAGGGATCACGGCGGGGATGTCCAGAGTTTTAGCGAGCATGTCTATCATATGGTTCCAGGGCTGCCGCACCGGATTCTCGATGTGATAAATGGGATGCAACCTTACTTCGCTAGGCTGTAAGAGGATGTCTACCAGCGTGCCGGCTATGTCATCTACCGGAGTCCAGCCGAGACTGCCCCTGAAGTCGGGCAGAGCGCCGAGAGTCTGCGACGACTTTACGAGGAAAGATACGTGCTCGGTATGGTTCCAGTAGCCATTGATGGAACTTCCCGCGATCTGTCCAAGCCTCACAGCGGCGGCGCGGAAACGCTGGGGATAGCAGTGCAGCGTAGCGTCGATCAGGCGTTCACACGCATATTTGGCGTCGCCGTAGCCGGTGGCAAGTACGCTCTGAATGGGCACGCGCGCCTCGGGCACAACAGGTTGGCCTGTCCAGATCGGGTGGTGCCCCACCGCGGCGATGGATGACACGAACTCAAACGTCACCGGTATCCCGGGACCGCGCCTCACTGAGATATCCCGCGCGAGACCGATCATATTCGCCATGATGCGAAGCTGTGGCTCAAAGCGCTTAACTGGCCACTTGGAGTGCATGAGCCAGGCATTATGCACTATATGCGTGACCGTGTTAACCAGCTTGTCATAGGATTCGTCCGACAGACCGAGGTTGGGCTTAGAAAGGTCGGTTTCGAACACGTCGATTCGGTCCGAGATGTCGTCCTGGTAAACGCCGGTGCCTTTTTGCACTAAGGATTCCATTTGTCTCTGGAACGCCTCTTGCTTTTGATTGCGACGATTAAGACACACGACGCGTGTTACGTTCCGGCGAGCGAGCGCCTTAGCCACGAGATGTGAACCAAGACCACCCGTGCCGCCGGTAATTAGCACGCACTGGCCGAGATCTTTGGTACGCAAGCGGTTGGCAGGATGGGAATTTGAGGCCAGCAGGGGCTTGTCCCAGTCAGCCGTCAGCTCTGTGACGTATCTAGCGACGACTTGTTCGCGTTCTTCATAATCGAACGAAACCCCGTTTTGCTGCTGATGGTTGGCTGAAGTCGGCGGGATAGAAACACGTTCGCATCTGGATCAAAAATCTTTATAAGTACTAACTCTCTAGATTGCTAAGTCGTATCGACTACATACATGGAAGCGGAAGAACACCAACTCACCTTCTATCCGGGTTCGCCGCTGCAATTATGACCTTCAATATCTTGCTCTCCTCTCTCATCCCGTCGATCCAATCCACATGACCGTAGCCGCTAGCCTGTAGGTCGGCTTCCCACCTCTTCTCGCGCACGTTGACGTGCTCTCGACCGTCATCGTGCCTCCGCCAGCCTTCGGATAGGCCGAATATCAAATCCGCCCAGTGCGGGGGACGTGTCAGCTCAATCGCGCAAAGGAAGCCGTCGCGTCGTAGCATGCCGTGTATACGGTGGGCGCTATCTCGTAGCGAACGGGTGGCGTGCACGGCATGACCGGCGATTACAAGGTGCTGGGTGCCCACGAGCTCGGTTTCCGGCGGTATCTCCATGTCGTAAGTAGCAAAGCGCACAAAGCCGTATTGTCTGGACCACATCTTGGATGCCTGCGACACCAGCGAAGGAGACGGGTCCGTGAATGTATATTGAACGGGTAACCCGAGCTTGGCCAGCAGTGGCGCTAAGCGCCCGGCCATACCACCCATGCCAGCGCCCAACTCTAGGATTCGGAGCGGATTTTCTAGGCTGAAACCGGCATTGCTCACCCGTAGCCGGGTGACGAGACGGGTGACAAATTCTTCTAAGCCGGCGCATGCAGCGCGGTTCAGTGGCCAGTCTCTGTAAAAGCTGGTGGCGAGCTCGCGACCCTCTGTTGTCCCGAAGATGAGTTCAGTGCCGTCTGCTACTCCTGACAACACGCGCGCTAGGTTGGCGCCCACATAGTTAGTGAGTTTGTCGGCTACCTGCTGATCGGGGAACCGAGCCGCGAGTTCCTCGTAGACCTATACACTCAGAGTCAGTCTTGGATATTTTGGGGAAAGATAGGTGAGTCATGGTATGCTGTGACGCGATTACGATGTATAAAGGCCACTTACAGCGCTGCTAGAACGGTGCGGCAACGGTACAGCTGTACGCGTGATATTATCATCGCCGTCCATCTTGATAATCTGCGAAAGCGCTTCAAGCATACGGTATAAGGAGGTGACTAGCTGCTTGTGTTCCGCTTCATGGCTAATACGCGTGAGGCGTTGACCATATTCAGCATCGCGGATGCCGGCTCCACGCTCTTCGAAAGCCTCGAGCGCCAGAGCCACAGCCAGTTCTTCTTGCAGTGGAAGAGCTTCGGCTACATAGTGCATCTGTTTGGCCTCGGCAACACGCTTGTCCGTCAGAGCTTTAATGTCATTAAAGGCGTCCATGACAGCGTCAAAGGGCAGCGCGGCCATGTATCCCTCTATCTCGACAAGATCGAAAGACTCTGGAGTGCTTCGCCCGGTATCTTTCTGTGCGATATCTGGCGTGGACGCACCAGAGCCTTCCTCGTCGCTCACATCGGAGTCGTCTTCGAGAACTCCGATTATGCACTTCATCAGGCCGGGTACGTCTGTAACGGCCTGTATCTCGATTTCGGGTAGCTTGATCTCAAATGCTGCCTCGAGCTCGTTAATAAGCTCCATACTTACCAGTGAGTCGATTCCTAGGTCGGCTAGTTCGCTGTCGGCCTTGATTTCGTGGGGTTCCAAGCCCGAAAGGTCTGCAATAATTGCTTTGACGCGCTCAGAAATGCCATTGCCTTCTTTCGGCGCCTTCGTGGCGGCCTTGGCTTCCCGCTGAGCTGGCGATAGTGCCGTAGTAACGGGCTGTTTCGATTCGTGAATTGGCTCGGCATCAGACATAGGAACAATGTCGGATGTCGTCGGTGTTTCTATATGGGACGCCAACCATCGTGGATCGCTCATCCGGCATAGAAGCTTGCCCATGCTGCTCTTAGAAATTTGGACGAAGGCAATGCCAAGCATGACTTCCAGCAGGGATCCGTCAGCCGCATCGAACACGAAAATGTCCGACAACCAGACCTTTTCCGATGAGCGATGCGAGGTGGCGAAGACGTGTAGTTCAGCCGGCGTAGTGTCCTTGGCCGGTGCTCGGATCCACTGGCCGATGCCGTTCGCCAGATAGGCGTCACTTGGGGCACGGGCGGACAGAAAATTGGCCCACACGCCGGCCACTTGACAAAAGGCATCAGAGAGGTGAGGGTCAAAGTTGAGACCCCCCGTATGGCCCTTGCTACCGCTGGTTGGCACCACGACTCCCGCTGCCTCGTTGCCGCGCCCTACCAACTTGCGCAGGCCGCGATATTCTTCGCCGTAGTCGACAATCTCGGCAAACATGCGGTATATGTTGCGATGGGAAAGTATCTCATCAACGTCGGGACGAGTCAATAGGTCGGTGGCGCGGCTGTGACCGAACATGCGGGGGAAATAATCCAGCTCGCGCTGTAGTGAGGCGTCGCTAGCGCGCATGAAGATGACATGGCCGGTCGTGTGTAGCATCTTGGCACCCTTGTTGCCGGCCTCCTTGATTTCGGTGCTGAACACTTCGAATTGCCAGGCTCCAGTGCTCGCGCCCTCGGGTCCCTCCTCGGTTACCTCGATCCACGTTGTGAGGGTGCTGCTTGCGCACACAGGTGAGTGGTACTTGATGTCTTGAAATTGAGGTGTGTATCCCTCTTGATTATAAACGGGGTGAATCGTTGCGAGCCCTTCGGCCACGAGCCCAATCTGCACCGTCGCCGGGCAGATCGGCGCTGTCTGAATCGTCATGTGGCCTGCGAGAAGCTTCTTAAATATAGGGCTCGACCTGTTGATTCGAAACCTTGGGATCCTCTGGGCGCTCCCATCTTGGTATCCGGCAAAAACCACGAGGCCCTCCTCTTCGGGCTTCTTGTTAACGGATGTTGGGAGCGCGCCGTCCTGTGCAGGTAACGCGGGAGCAAACCTTGGCGGGATCTTGAGGTGAATCCAGTGGCGTGAGTCCGGATCGAACTGGTATGGTGGTAGAAGCAACGGGCTGAGGTCGGTACTCTCGCGGGCCTGAAGAGGATGATGAGCCCAGTGGTGAACCGCGACTCCGGCTCGCCAGAGACCGAGCGTTGTGTCGACAAGTCTGTTCCATCCATCGTCACAATTGGTGATGTTGACTGCTTGGAAATGCGCCTCTTTGAGGGCGACGTCACCGAGTGCCCTTGATGCCATTTGCGTAATGGTAGAGTTGGATCCCGCCTCGAGAAATACGAGGGGCGAATCTGCATGCTTGGCAGCGGTGCGTTTGAGCGCGTGGTGGAAGTAGACCGGATTCCTCATGTGGTCTGCCACAAACTTGGGACGAAGCTTGCTCGTGGATGCCGAGTTCTCGGTGGCCCTTTCTATAGGAATCACGGGTTCGCGGAACGTGAGCCCCTGGGCGCCTCCCTCCAGGCTGGCTGCAATATCATCGACAAGCGCGCAATGGAAAGCATTCGACACGCTAAGTTTCTTCATCTTGATACCTTTGAGGGAATAGCTGGCTAGTGTTTCAGCTACTACATCGATGGCAGTCGTCGATCCCGCGAGCGTAAAGCTTCGTGGCCCGTTATAACAAGCAATTCCCGCAGGTGAAGCATCGTGCTTACTGTTTGCTTCGAGAAGCAGCTTTTGCACGTCTGATAGGTCCGCTTCCGAGATAGCCATCATACTTCCCTTGTCAGCCCCCCACGCGTCACGAACCAGTGTGGCCCTATTGATGATCATCTTAATTGTATCTTCTAGTGACAAGACCTGCGAGATACACAAGGCTGTCAGCTCCCCGAAGCTGTGCCCCACAACCGCGACAGGCTTAAGCCCGGAGTCAAGCCAGCTGCGTGCACACGCATACTGCATCGCAAGGAGGGCAACTTGCAGCAGCACTGTGTCCTGGATCGGAGTGCGTTGAAAAATGCTGGGGAAGATACTGGAGACGCCGAGCGAACGGGCTACGGAGTCCACGCGGTCGATATGTTTTCGAAGTATGGTTACCCTCTCGTAAACTAGACGGTCCAACCCAACAAAGGTAGACACCTGGCCTCCAAAACACAGTACGATGGCTCTATCGTCGGCAGGTCGCGTCTCTCCCTTGTCTAGCGTAAGTAGTTTGCGATCCAGCTCGTCTAGCGAGGTGACACTAAATAAAGTACGGCTCTTAAGCGCACGATTACTCTGACGTGCTACGTTGTACGACAGATTAGCGAGCGAATGCTGGTCTCTGACACGAGCCAGATAGCTGCGAAGAGCCCTGGCACGGCGATGGAGCCCGTCGTTGTCGTGGGCACTAAGCCAGAACGCATACTTCACCTCTGCCGGCATTATGTTTGTGCGTATCGCCCGGAGCATTGGGGGCTGAGCGAGCACCATGGAGGCGTTGGACCCAGATGCACCATAATTATTTCTATCAGCAACTTGAGTTAGTTTGTACTCCGGTCTGTGTAACGACTACGTGGTGGGGAGAACGTTTGTATGCAAGATACGGACCGCGAAGCTGAAAAGGGACAGGGGACGGCAGCGAGAGATCCCCTCTCGACAAGGCTTACTTACATCAAAGCAATACGAAAGTCGGCATCCCACTGCTGCATCCTAGTGGGTATGATCATATTGTCAGCGGGAGTTGCCGCGATGGCCGGATTGATGGTGGTAAAACTGGCTTGGGGCGGCACCATGCCAGCACGAAGCATGAGCAAGAGCTTGATCAGAGCCACGACGCCGGATGTCCCTTCTAAGTGGCCAATCAACCCCTTCAAAGAACTGACCAAAAGTGGCCTTTCGACAGTCCGGTTGCTTCCGCCAAGCTCCGCCTTGATGCTCGCATACTCGGCCGGATCTCCCACGGCCGTCCCGGTGCCGTGCGCTTCTACTACAGAGATCTGTGATTTCTTTACGCGTGCTTTGGCTACCACGGTGTGAAAAAGGCTTCCGAGCGATGGTACGTTCGGCACAAAGATGGGAGTGCAGTTTTGGTTTTGCTGCACGGCGGTGGCAGCTATAACACCGAGGATAGAGTCTCCGTCGGCCACAGCGCGGTCCATACGCTTGAGGAACACAGCTCCCACGCCCTCACTGCGGCAATATCCATCAGCGGCAGCGTCGAAGGGCTTGCACTGACCCGTAGGGCTAAGAAACTGCCCGGCAGCCAGGTTTTGGAACCACGCCGGCTGTGTCAAGATGTTGGCTCCGCCTGCCAGCGCCGCCGAACACTCCCCCGAAACCAACGCGGTGCAGGCTTGATGTATCGCCACCAGCGATCCGTTACAGGCCGTGTCCACCACCATAGCCGGGCCCGTCCATCCGAAATAGTGGCTCACCTTCCCTGCCAGGAAGCCCTGGAGGTTGCCTGTCGTGGTGAAGGCATTGGCGGCCTGGCTTGCTGCGTTGGCTTGGTAATCGTTTCCTGTCGTGCCCAAGAACACTCCCACGTTGCCGTCGCTCGCGCCGTTACCATTTAGGTAGCCGCTCTGTTCGACCGCCTGGTATGCTACCTGCAGCAGCAAGCGTTGCGCCGGATCCATAGCCGCGCTCTCGCGGGGGTTTTTCATGAAGAATTTGTGGTCAAACTGATCTGCATCATTAACCAAATTCGCAAACCATCGCCGCCGCATTCCGGGGTCGTCGGCTGAGCGTGTGAGCGAGTCGCTAAAATCAAAGCGCGGGTGGCCGATTCCGATCTCCTGGTGCTGCGGCTTGGCCGACGCTAGTAGGTCCCAAAACTCGGCTACGTCGTTCGCTCCGGGAAGCTTGCATGCCATACCGACCACGGCAATGTCGTCGTCTCTCCATGGCCGCTCCGAATAGATTTGTTCCGTCTTAGACGCGGTGTTCTCCGACGTCTGGTCGGCAAGGTGCACCAGTCTCACACCCGCTTTGCGAAGCACAGAAGGAGGCACGCACCTCTCTGTGCCAAAAGACAGCAACACCGTGCTGTCTCCCTTTTCAGCACACGCGGAGGACAAGATATTGTGCCAGGACGGCGAATCGACCAATATAGCCCGTAATGCGTGGGCGTGAAGTGCACCTTGGGTGACTCGTTTCCCGCTTGGATCGTCGGAACGCGTCGGAATAGCTACGGACGAGCCGTCTGGAAGCTGAAAGTCGGGGTGTTTCTCGCAAAACTCCAAGAGATATTCGAATATCTCACTATTTTCTAGCGTGTGAAAGCGCCCGTGCAAGCTGATCTCTGACGCTGTAAGGCCAAGTGCCCGAAGCCTGGATTGTAGCTGCGGAATAGCAAGCGCGGCAGCCGTGACGGTAATCCGGTTCTCGTCATAAGTCACAGAAGTGTATGCGGAGGGTACTTTCTTCAGCGTCTGAATCACGGCGTCGTGGGGCTCGGAGGAACTCCAACCCACACTAAGCGACTTGGACGGGCTCAAGGCATCTGTCTGATCGATTACGAGCCCGATAAGCATGCCGAGACGCACAGCAGCGGCTCCGTTCTTCTCAAGATCGGCCTGGGTATGGGAACCAGCCACAGCAAAGGCACCCAAAAGACCTGTGCAGAGACCTAAAGTCTCGACGTCTCCGGCAACGATATATTCGTCATGGGTCAAGCCGGTACTCTCCAGGAGAGCCGCGTATTGCGCCTGATGAGATGCTACCACGAGCGGGATGAGTACCGTACTCGGCAAGCGGTCAGCCACGCGGAGTGAACGGCTCGTGGTGAGAGCATCTCGAAGATCGAGAAGCTGATCCCGTATATGAGACTGCTTCAAAGCTGGAGCTGCAGCGAAGACTGTCCCACAGTCGTCACCAAGGTTTAACAGGGCGTCCAATAGCCATGTCAAGTTGGCTTTCTCTGTAACACTTTTCCGTAGCTGGTGGAACGCGGCATCGTCGAAGGATAGTGCTAGTGAGCCAAAAAGCAGCACAGCCGGGAAAGTCCCGAGATTCTGACGAGGAGACTTGGTCATGGCTGATCAAACCCCTGACGATTCTATGAAGTAGCTCCTAGGCGAAGATAGGGGTGGTTATATGGAGTTGAGGCCAAAATCTATAAGATTATGATATAAAAAATCCCTCGCGGGTCTCGTTGAATCTATGATCAAGGACTTATCTTAGACATGTCACCATTGTGTTCGATCAGGGAGACAGGGCAATGGGTTTTATATTGTACTAAATCCAACACGATTTTCGTTATCACGTCTTAGTGACCACACGCAACTCATTATTGGGCGTACCTATCATTCAGGTTGATAATGGGCATATTGCATCTCGACAAATCTACAATGCTTTACTTCAGAGCCTCAGCTTGCAACGGGCCATTCATCAAACAGCGCAAGTTCGATATGCCGCTTGTAGACTGTGGTCTAGCCATAATCTCCTATCTAGACTTCTGTGCTACTATGACTGTCTTGGTTGCCCGGGCCTTTGAAGAATTGCGGTGTACTTTGCATTGAGTAGTCTTGCGATCCCGTCTGACTGACCCGAAACCCAATCTAATCGACCACCGTCACTATTAGAGATACGTAGAAAACTAGTATCTAGAAGAAATATCGGGCAATGTCAGCAGTGATACTGCATGTTGGCTGACAAAGTTCGTAGCTAAGCAAATCAGCTTTGCTTGGCAAATCTCTGCATATCTGCATATGTTGTGTACCCGGCGAGATAAGACAACAGTGTTTCACGACAATCTCAAAGCCACAACCACAGGCACACATGGTATCTAGATGATGACAGCAAGGTGAGATAGAGGAGGAAAATCCCGCATAAAGTTACTCCGCGCAATAACAATTCTGCGAGCCGGTTGCCGAGTCGGTTATCCGCCGGTCGAGATTCCATCTTAGACACAGGCCCCGATGCCCCACCCTATGAGCCCCGAACCAAACCCCGAGCCCCACCTCCTAAGCCCCGGTGTTCACCTTCCAAGCCCCGGGGTCCTTCTAGACCCCGCACATACACAAAGCACATGACAAAGGGGTAAGGGAAGATTAGTCCGACGGTGAGGCCTAGATCTTGACTACTCACACAATAGGCGAAGCCCTCGGATTTCTGTGCCACCTAGAAATGCCACGACTTCTGAATTGTTATCTTGGCTACCTTACGGTGCTCACTGCGCGGAATTATGCGAGACACATATTCGTTATTCCCGCCATATCAGCCGTATTTGAGCCTCACACTGCAGATCGCGGCATGCTAACTTTATTCAAACTTCACATTTCATCTTGAAATATTATGTGTAAAGAATACATTCATATCGCTTGCCACCTGCGACTCAAGCCAGGCGTTTGAGAGAAAGCACCTGTCTGATCGCTTCGGCAACTTTGATACATTCGCCCAAACTAGAATTGGAATGTATGATAATCTACGTGGAAACTGGGGGGTTCGTTAAATAGATACGCTGAAGGTTTATACACGTCTCCGTATTGGTTGTAGACGCCGTTTTTGTGATTCACACCTTAGATTAGCTTCGGGCTGTTGGAAGCTTGGCTGTACGGAATGCTTACGGCAGCAATAAACTATCGCCCCTATAGCTTACCAAGGGGATCCTGATTGTGTAACACCGTTAGGCTATCTAGCTGACATTGTTTTGTGAGATGCCGTGACATTTTGCTGCAGCTTAGGTACCTAGGTCGGCATACATGATGGACGATGGACCCCTGTGAACGGCTGCAAATAGTGTGTCTTACCTACCTAGGTAGTACCTAAAATAGGGTGTGCCTTGTGTAACCATCAGCACCCCTGGTCGGAATTAAGCAGATCACATAAACCCGATCCCTTTGACTCAACTAAGATAGGAGGTATAGTCTAAGGAGGTACCTACCTAAAGTTTGTTTATGTCTCAAGGTTGATCCGGATCGGAACTTGTATCGCATCACCTTGAAAACACTCCAACTTTAAAACTTGAACATCATGCCCTAATAACGCAACACCACCGAATCCATGTCACCGCTAAAGTACAACGCATAAATGGAACCACCATCAATAACCTCGCATCTAGCCCCCTCTGGCGAGATGCGCGATATCGAGAAAGCAGCTCACACAGCTGCCCCTATCTCTGACCCTAGCGTCCATGTCCCTACTGACACTGTCAATGATGATGGCCTCCCCCCTCTCGACACCTCCCCCCGTGGTTGGTTAGCCGTAGTCGGCGGCTTCGCCTGTCTCTTCGTTTCCTTTGGCTGGATGACGTGCATTGGTGTGTTCCAGGCCTACTACGGTTCCCACCAGCTAAGCAACTACAGTGCCAGCACGGTAGGCTGGATCCCATCCAC
Organism: Hypoxylon perforatum; assembly: GCA_028571165.1. Lineage (NCBI taxonomy): Eukaryota > Fungi > Ascomycota > Sordariomycetes > Xylariales > Hypoxylaceae > Hypoxylon > Hypoxylon perforatum. The sequence continues at coordinate 2,568,863 of JAOXNQ010000001.1, forward strand.
AGAGTCGTTCTTGCTCTTTCTGGGCGTGCCCATATTCGGCGGTCTATTTGCCCGTCTAGGCCCTACCGTGATCCTCATCATCGGCACCGTCCTCCACGTCGGCGGCCTCCTTGGTGTCGCTAGCTGTCATACCTACGGTCAGATCTTCGCCACGCAGAGCGTCGTCAGCGCTATAGGCACTGGTGCTATATTTGTCGCGGGTACTACTGCCGTGGGGACGTGGTTTCACGCTCGAAGAGGCCTCGCCCTTGGCATCGTGAGCGCCGGGAGCGCTCTGGGCGCTCTGATTGGCACGGCCGTCATTCCCGTTTTGTTCGACCGCATCGGCTTCCCCTGGACGATGCGCGCTGTCGCCCTGACCTACTTCGTGTTGCTAATCGTGGCTATTGCTACGACGACGCGCCGACCGCTGCCAGCAGACCATCCTCACAACCCTTTTCGTATCTCCCACCTTGCCCCAGTATCGCTTCTAGGGCACAGTCCAGTTCTCATCCTCGCCATAGCTTGCTTCTTCTACTTCTTGGGTGTCTTTATTCCCTACAACTACATCGTGGTCGAGGCAGAAGACGCCGGCGATGGCGTACGTTCGTCTAACAACTTACTCGTCATCTTGAGTGCTACGAGGTATATCAACCATATCCCTCATATGTAGTATTTAATTAACCCTGATTATTAGTACTGTCGGACGGGTTATGCCTAGCTGGCTCGGCGACCGCTATGGACGGTTCAACGTCACCATCGGATTTACTGCGTTCTCGGTAGTGCTCGTCCTCGGTGTCTGGATAGCAGCGCCGTGGAGGACTGGACGCATTGCCTTTGCCGCGCTTTACGGCTTTGGCTCCGGTACTTTCGTATCCATGGTACCCACGCTTATAGCTCAGGTTTGCCCGGACATGAGCAAGTTGGGACTGTACCTCGGTGCTGTCTATATCGTCATCGCTCCATCGGTGCTTATCGCTCAACCTATTGGTGGCGTGTTGGTTAGTGCCGGAGACGAGAATAGTAGAGATCGTTATGTATGGCTAAAGGTGTTCTCCGCACTGGCCATGACAGTAGGCGTTATGGGCTTTGTAGCCGCGAGAGCTTCCTATCAGAGCCGTGTGGGGAAAGGGAAGGTGGTTTAGGACTCATTTTCGGAGCTGGTATATCTCTATTAAACGTACGATAAATGAATATAGGGTGTCAGCCCTAGCCGTGAACTGCAAATTCTTGTCCGAGAAGAATGAAATGTTGTAGCGATGCTCGTCCTTGCTGCTCAAAGTATTGCCATGTTGCGACTACTACGGTACTACCTAAGCCAGATAGCTTTCTACGTCGGGTAATCCTCAAGTGGTGGTTATCGCACCTGCAGGTGACGGGGAGGTGGACGCGAAAGAATCTTATTTTTGATCCCCGACCTCGGTGGACGGCAGTGAAAAGGGCGGTCTGTGTCCTGCCGGATTCGAGCCCCTGGTCCCCAATAGGGCTGAAGAGGCTGTAGATCATGCGCACGTGGCGTGTGGTCTCGATCGCGCCAATCGTTCTGCACCTGGATGTTACACGAACCTAAGCCAGCGAAGCTTACTTGAGCCGGAGTAACGATTCTGCCATTTTCGTCGACTTGTCGCCCTACTAGGCAGCGATGAAGCATGAGTGAGATTCGGGCCGACCCGTGTTGGTACTTGCAGTTGAGCTAGCCTCAAGGGTTCCGGAGCATATAGTCCTGCATCGAGACGGTATGATCGCGGTTTATTGCCTCAGTGTCTGTTATCTTGGCAAGGCCAGACCACATGTGAATTCCTTCATATCTTACCATCCGTAAGGGATCCAAACACAAGAACTTTGAGTCACGTCTGTCGTATTTCTGCAGTAATCATATTACCACTTGATGCATTAAATCCATTATAGTAGTATTTGAAGCTTAAAAATATGAATGACAATTTCTCAAGCCGTCGTGATAACAGGCTTTGCACGAGACACGCCAATCTCCAGGCAGATGTATGTTAAAAAGGGGGGGGGGGGTAGAAGAAGGGTACCGCATGAGTATTTGTGGTGTTAAACTCTGTAAGAAATTATCACGACTTGAATATCACCAATAAGACAAGACGCATTGTTCTCAAAGTGGAAAATATATTATGAAATCATCATGTGTTTTTCCCCAAAAAATTGTTTGATAGCTCTAGACCCCCTTTTCCGTTTAGCCATAATCTAGTACACCACGTTGCTGAATCACCCTTAAGCCATACCACCATTAGCGCGAACCACCTGGCCAGATACCCATGAAGACTGAGACAAGAAGACGACGGCCTCGGCGATCTCTTCGGGAGTTCCAATACGCCCCTGGGGGTTAAAGCCGGCGATGGTCTTGAGGAGCTCCTCGCTCTTGCCGCGGAAGAAGAGATCTGTTCCTGTGGGACCTGGTGCTACGCAGTTGACGAGGATTCCCTTACGGCCGAGATCCTTACTGATGACGCGAGTCATCTGCTCGATGGCGCCCTTGGTGCTGTTATAAAGCAGGTAAGGAGGCTGGACGGTGGAGGCGGTAGTTAATGTGGTGGACATGAAGATAATGTGCGAGCCCTTGGCCATGTGCGGGGCGGCAGCCTAGAGGATTGTTAGCAGTCGTAGCACAAATAAATTCGCGGGTGATTTTGAAAAAAAGACTTGCCTGGGCCAGAAAATACGGGCCCTTGACGTTGACGGCAAAAGTGCGATCAAAGGCTTCTTCAGTGGTGTGCTCGAGGTCCATCATGGGCATCACGCCGGCGTTGGCTACAAGTACGTCGATCTTGGAGTAGGCATCGACGGCCTGCTTGACGAGTGACTGGGCACCAGCAACGGAGCCTACGTCAGCGCGGACGATACGTGCGTCGCCCGAGCCTATCTTCTTCACCTCGGCGAGTGTCTCTTGGGCGGACTGCTCATCAGAAGAATAGTTGATGACCACAGTAGCGCCCAGACGCGCGAGTGCGATGGCTGAGGCTTTGCCAATGCCCTTCGAGGCGCCGGTTATGACGGCAACCTTATTCTGGAGAGGGGATGATGAATTGGCGGACATGGTGAATCTGCTGGTGTTGGTGTAACCGACGGATGCAGATGTATGGGGGTTGGGTGGGGGTGTTGTAGTTGATGGAATAGAACGGCCTAGCTTAAGACGACGTAAGAAACTGGACATAGAGATGCTCGTTAAGATATAGCTCAGGGTAGGTACTTTGAATATACCTTGTATTGAAGGAATGCCGCTCGGTTTTGGGTATTAATACATTCGAAATCGGAAATGGCTTAATCCCTTGGGTATAATGCCGATCTGACTTAAGCCTCATAAAAGGGCGATAAATCCGCGACGCTAATTGATTGGGTTCTGTTGTCTCAAGTCATTCTAAGTTGTGTAACCAGTGTATCGGGTCGGGCGACGCCAAGTTGCTATCTCCGACCGAGACTGTAAGAACATAATTATCTTTCCTGCTTTTTCCTTTCTATTAGTAGAAATTTATAAGACAAAGTGGCTTCGGAATAAGTCACATATAGATGAATAACACCGTTCTCGACCGTACGACCTCGGGATTTGGCTTACTTAAGTACACAGTTAAGGGCCGTGTTATTCATACAGGGTCATTTATTCTGATTAACCTCTTTGTCAGTAAGCAAGCAGCTATTCGTATTCGAATTGGTCGAATTACGCCACGCTTCGCCTCTTGTACGACGTGAATCCCCTAATCTCTAGGTACCTACCTACCTCCCTAAGGTACCTACATGGGTAGACGAGCATGACGGGCATCGCTTCAACACGCCCCTTTCAGCAACACCATCATCAGAATAGAACGATCTAGCCATTCCTATGTGATATAGGTGAGAATTGAGCTGTCTTTCTGACCAACATAGTACTCAGGGGTCTTGATTTTCCCCTTTTTCCTCAAATCTTCTTTTCCCACCTAAGGATATCTACCTAGTTCAGTGACAGAGAGCAAAAGGTGAATAATACATCTAGTAAATAGTAACAACTCAAGTGCGCGTTTTGCAGCAAGACTCTGCAAGTAGAAAGACTAAGCACCGTGGCTGGGTAGATAATCCTAAGCCCTGCTAATATGAGTGATAAAATCAAGTGGCCTGAAGACTTCTTAGCCTCTTTGGATGTCCCCGAAGAACGAACCATAACTTGATCCTTACGCTAGATACCTTAGGTACTTGTTCCTTTGAAGGGATCTATAGATAGGTATATTCTTCTAAGTTTTCAGCCTTACCAAGGTGTACTCCAGGTACACCACTTACTCGTATCTAAGATGCCCATGAACGTGTGAGCTGGAAGCTGGACTCTCTAATGATTGGTCCCTCGCCCTTGTCAGCTCGCGGCACGGCTGGCCCTCCAGGGCTGCACTAGATATAGCAAGAAGCCGAAGCTGAAGCTGTTAGGCTTACATAGAACACCCTTCTTGATGTTATCCCCAGCCCCAACTCCGCTCGTGGTCTAAGGAACAGTAAAAAGGATGAAACGAACCATATCAGCTGATAATATGACGCCCTATTTCAGTAACTCACGCGTAGGAATACGGCCGGTTGCCTCTATTCCCAAACGCCACGCATCGTAGGAGAGGTTCCCGAGAGGCGCATTTTCAAATAGTTGGACTAATGGGGAAGGGAGCTCCGAACGGTGCCTGTGAAGATGCCATGATAGTAACTTTCCGAGCTCGAGCTGTGCAGGTATATAGAGGGAAGACATCTACAGCAGGAAGGATATAGATCACTCATCTCAATCCTCCAGAGATATTAGTGTTGAATTTACCTTAAACTGTCTTTATCTCTTCTCCTATCATCAGGATGTATGTCCTCCATCTCTCGGCTCTAGCAGCCGTCGTGTTGCCTGGTCTCTCGGTACGGGCTGCCCCTATTGTGGGAGACTCTTCCATCACCGGCATGCTAGGCTCCAGTTTTGGAATTCCCGGTCAAAGCTATGAGTTTGACTACATCGTCGTAGGCGGTGGCAACGCCGGTCTAACTGTAGCGTCCCGTCTTGCCGAAGACAGCTCCCTGAGCGTGGGCGTGATCGAAGCCGGGAGCTTCTACGAGTTGAGCAACGGCAACCTCAGCGAGATCCCCGCGTACGGTAACTGGTTCGCAGGCAAGGATCAGGATGACTGGCAGCCCAATATCGACTGGGGCTTTGTCACGGAACCGCAGCAGGCCCTCCTGGACGTCCGTGCCCATTATCCGCGGGGCCGCACGCTAGGCGGGTGCAGTGCTCGTAATTATATGACCTATCATCTCGCCACGAGCGGATCCTACGATCAGATGGCCAAGGAGGTCAAGTCGTCGGCCTACACATTTGACAACTTCTTCCCGTACTTCACCAAGAGCCAAAAGTTTACGCCTCCAGTCGGGGGCACCTGGGATCGCTTCTCCAATTCGACGGTTGAGTATGACCCGTCCAAACTCGGCACCGAGGGACCTCTGTCGGTAATATACCCCAAGTACGCCCAGTCATTCGGCAGCTGGGCAGCCAAGGGACTCGCAGCCATCGGGCTCAAACCCCAGCGCGGCTTCGAAAGCGGTAAGCTCTCGGGCGCCTACGCCTATCCCCTCGGTACCATCCGAAGCGAGGAGAATATACGCGAATCGTCTGAGACGGCCTTCCTGCGCCCCCACATGGGCGTCCACAACCCTAATCTTATCACGTTCGTGTCAACTCTGGCGAAGCAAGTGTTATTCGACGAGCAGAAGCGCGCCACTGGTGTCCTTGTCGATACTCATGGTCTCCAATACACGATACGGGCCCGTAAGGAAGTCATCGTCTCGGCCGGCGCCTTCCAAAGCCCACAGCTGTTGATGGTGTCGGGTATCGGACCGAAGGACACGCTTCAGCAACACGGCATCGAGGTCCTCCAGGACAGTCCTGGTGTTGGGCAGAACATGAAGGATCACGTCTTGTTTGGTAGCGCGCACAGGGTGAACGTCGAAACTGCTTCCAGCTTTGGAGACCCCGCACGCCTCGCCGTATACGAGAAGCAGTACGCGGAGGGCAACGGCCCCATGACAAATCCCGGCATCGACATTCTTGGTACGTAAACGGTGATGCGGACACTTTCTAACTTGCTTTCGCAAAGGCCGATGACTGACAATTGGGCAGGCTGGGAACGTCTTTCCCGCAGCAATTTCACCAACGCTACCGTCTCGGCGTTGGATTCTGCCTTTTCGTCCGACTGGCCGGACGTCGAGTACATCCCCAGCGGCGGATTCTTCGGCAACGCGACAAACTTCCAGAAGATCCAGCCGGCCGACGGGTTCCAGTACGCGTCGGTGATCGCCGGCATGGTGTCCACGCTTTCCACGGGTAACGTAACGATCCGATCCAACGACACGGCGGACCTGCCCATCATCAACCCCAACTGGCTCAGCCACCCGGCCGACAAGGAAGTAGCCATTGCCGCCTTCAAGAGGACGCGAGACGTGTGGGCGGCCCCGGATATGCGCCCTCTGCTAGTCGGCGAGGAGTACTATCCCGGCAGCGCGGTCAGCACCGACGAGGAAATCTGGCGCCACATCCAGGAGTCCTTTTCTACCATATTCCACGCGGCGTGCACCTGCAAGATGGGACCCGCGAGCGACAGCATGGCCGTGCTCGACGCCAACGCGAGGGTTAGAGGTGTAACGGGCCTGCGTGTCGTGGACGCTTCGAGTCTGCCCATACTGCCGCCAGGGCATCCTATGTCTACTATTTGTGCGTCTTGCCCCGAGCCTCGCTTCAGTGCTATTGTTGCTAACCAATGATGAACAGATGCGCTCGCCGAGAAAATCGCTGATGATATCCGTCACGGCAACTAAGAATCGCTACTTGTCATGCCCGTTTTCTTCCAATTTCCGCTCTACCTGTTGATGGATATTGCTTTGTAACGAAAAGAGCCGGTGAATAGGACTTCATTTTGTGTAACAGTAACAGTGGTCTGTGCATTGAGGGGTTTTCATTCGTCATCCATCTTCATATAGACTTAGATAGCTTCACGGCTTCAAGGCTTCGTTTAATCTCCTGTATCTTAATCTTTCAAATTCCTCACATAAATTAAGAGACATCTAGATTGTTCCTGAATACATATCTCACGTTTAATGCCTCTGCAATCTACGAACCTTCTAATGTTACGCTTGCACGCACAGCTACCTTGGTACGCACAGTCAACAGTACTGTGCCTAGGTACGAGGTACGGATGCAAAGCGGACGGGACGGAGAGAATTCGGCAAAATACCTGGTTACATCTGCATAAAACCAAGGCCTCACGTCAGATAAACGGCACGATATGTCTTATATCAGCTGTCCCTGTTACTCGATACCCGACGCCCGACGCCTGGGGCTGATGATGTTGTGAAACCGAGCTGACCGGCTTCGGGCAACAGACGATCCGAGTTTTCGAAAACCGTCAAGGCCATGCAGGATGATAGGAATAGCCGAGCATCGACTCACCGCTGGCAAGTCTAGAACTGGCTAAGAGAGCTGAGGTTGGTATCTTAAGTGGTTGTCCGCTCCCTCGCTGGGAAGCGTAAGGCGACATGATACCCAAAGGACAATGTCTGTCGCCATGCCTGCGGACCACGGCTTCTCTATGCTCTCTGTAGCGCTTGTTTTTTCTCTAGTACTTCTCGTGCTGCACTATACTAGGCAATATGTTCGTCTGTCCCACATCCCCGGTCCTTTCTTGGCCCGGTTCTCTGACCTCCCGCGTCTGTATTGGGTCTACCGTCGTGATGCCCACAACGTACACGTCGCCCAACACCGGCAGCATGGAGATGGCACGAGTCTAATATGGGCACCCCTTGTGCGATACGGCCCCAACGCCGTGTCGGTAGGTTCAGCGTCGGCAATGGACACCATCTACCGTATGCGAGGAGACCCTTTGAAGAAGTCGGACTACTACAGCGTGATACCCCCTATGCGCAAGGGCACCATTTTGCAATCCATATTCCCTACGCAGGACGAGGCGCTGCACCGCATGCTCAAACGACCCATCGCTGCCGTGTACTCGATGAGTAACCTAGTGTCGTTCGAGCTCCTGGTGGATCGGACCATCGGGGTACTCCGCCACGAGCTCGATCGTCGCTTCGTCCTTCCCGGTCAAGTCTGTGACCTTGGTATATGGCTACAGTACTTCGCGGTACGTATCGCGCTCTTACGGCCATCGTGTCGCGGTTTATGATACTAACTATTCATGACAAGTTCGACGTCGTCGGGGAAATCACCTTCTCCAAGCGGCTCGGGTTTCTAGAGGAGGGCCGTGACGTGGAAGGCATCATGGAAGGTATCTGGCGCTGGTTCGAATACGTAGCTGTCGTGAGTTCATATTATCTGCCTGGAGATATTTAAACCGACCACTAATCAGAAAACAGGTCGGCCAAATACCCTGGCTTGACTCGTTATGGGTCAAGAACCCTATAGTGTCTCGCCTGCGGCCGGCAAAGTGGTCGCCCATGGTAGAGTTCGCCAACAAGCGCGAGGAAGAGAGACGCGCCCTCTCCAGTTCGATCTCGGAGAATAAGACGAGCCAGGTCAACGATCGGGACTTCTTGTCGCGGTTTCTAACCGCCCTCGAAAAAGACCCGTCCATTCCGTCATGGTACATCGCTCCCCTTTCCGCATGACGCCAGTTGATACCCTAGTTTACTAATGGCGCGGCACGAACAGGGCTCTACCCGCTTGGACGTCGTCCAACATCCTCGCCGGCAGCGACACCACGGCCATCTTTCTGCGTACCATGTTCCATGAGCTGCTGACCCACGAGTCCACCCTCTTAAGGTTACGTGCCGAGCTAGACGAGGCCGCCGCCCGCGGCAACCTCTCCGAGACAGCCACGTGGAAAGAGAGCATCGCGCTGCCCTACCTAAACGCCTGCTTCAAGGAGGCGGGCCGCATCCATCCGCCCTTCGGCCTGCACCTCGAGCGCGTCGTGAGA
>JAOXNQ010000001.1:2577871-2616491 GCA_028571165.1 Hypoxylon perforatum
GCCTGCACCTCGAGCGCGGCGTGCCCGCGGGCGGCCGCGAGGTGTGCGGCAAGATGCTGCCGGCGGGCACCATCGTAGGCATGAACGCGTGGGTCGTGCACCGCGACCCCGAGATCTTCGGGTCCGACGCCGACGCGTGGCGGCCCGAGCGGTGGCTCGAGGGCGACGAGGCGCGCCTCAAGAGGATGGACGCCGCGCTGCTGACCTTCGGCGCCGGCCATAGGGTCTGCTTGGGCAAGCACATCTCGTACCTGGAGATCTTCAAGCTCGTGCCCACCTTGCTGCAGGCCTACGATATCGAGCTCGTCGACGGGGGCAGGGACTGGACGGTGCAGAATCGCTGGTTCGTGCCCCAGTCTGGATTCCTGGTCCGCTTGCGCAAGAGGGAATCGGCCGTGACAAGGAAAGTTGCTGGATAGAGGCCCAATGGGGGCGCTTGATTAGGTATCTATGATGTAGGGTAGAGCATGTGTCCTGGTTAGAGACTTGTTCACGAGGTAGCGTCGGGGTGTGAGCGAGGCCTGAATGATGACTTAGTAGTGCAAAGATCTCTTGCTGAGATTTATCTTAATAATCTTTTTGAATTCTGATCGGCGCTTATGTGATAAGGCACCTACTAGTCACTTCACATAGCTTAGGTAGGTACACAGGACCTCCCTTGGGTTATCAATATGTTAGGTAACTAACGACGATGAGATTGATGAGCTAATGCAGCATTGTTGCAGACGGAACTTTCGTTTCGTACGAAACAAGTTTGTTGATCCTTTCAGCTGCGGGAAGACATCCTAGATGCGCGTCAGGAATTACTCTGGAAACCCAGCAGTGCTATTGGCGATTAATAAATTAACGCTGTAAGTAAGCTTCTGTCGGGGACGACTCCTATATGGGGTAGGTGGTCGTACTCGGAGGCCTGGAAAGGTCTGTAGGGGGTCAAGAATATGCCTCGTCTCTGAGGGCTAAGTATCTCCAGGTTTATTTCACAAGTACGGTTCCCACGGCGTCTTGACTCCGACTCGGCGCAGATTCCTGGTCACTCGCCTGCAAGCTCTTGAGAGAACGTGAGCGGTCAAACATGCAAGTCTAGACCACCCTTGACCTCTTCGTATTATCTATTAACTCGAACATGGAATCTCGGTGTGCTTGCGTAATCACGCACTTATGGAAAGGGAGGTGGCGGTGGAAGTCGGTTCCAAAGACAAAGCTGCATGTGAAGCCAACCGAACCCCATCGCCGTCAGCGTGGAAAGGGTGTGATGCATGCGCAATTCCCCCAAGCTTCTCTCAACTCTATCTTCCCTCATGTCGATCGATCACGAGATGGCCCACCAGCCTCGGGCATCAGCGACCTTTTGTTGACAGTCATCCTCACACCTCGGCGCAGACAGCCCCCCAGACCAGGGGTGAAACGTTTGATTGCGGCCCAACGACTCATCTCATATCCAGTACCCCAGTTTGCCTGTCACCTAGGCTCATTCGCAAGCCATCTTATGTGCAGCTACTCAAGCGTGGGTTGTGTTCGGGTTACCAATAGAATGGTTTATGGTACCGACCTTTATGCCTCCATCCCACATGCCAGCCGGTATGAGCTAAGATCTCTATCCCCCCCTTTCTGCCAATCCTCTAGAGGCTGACAGTCATCCCCCGGCATTATTAACGGTGCCTTTATGATGTATCAGGGAAAATAACTACGGCATCACGTTGGTCCTTGCATTATCTCGTAAGATACGATATCTGGTTTCTTTCGAGTCCTTTTGTGCGCAGTGGCTAGTTGAGGAAAAGAAAATGTGGCAGGCGTGACGGCAACTCCAGAGAAATTTTCAACCCCTGAACAGAACCGTTAAGTGGCGTTTATGACAGCTGATTATACTTATTCAGGTACACTCCTGACCAGGGAACTTCCAGAGTCCCGCAGGTCCGAAGTACTCATGTCCATGGAACTCTGGATATGCAAAACATCCATGGCGAGCCAGGTAGAGCCGAGAACTCACGTTGTGGCAAGTGGTTCATTAGCATCTAGCTCTTCATAGGCTTGAGCATATTGATGTGTAGCTAGGGGGTGGTTTTGATATGCACGTGCATTGTGTAAATCATAGAGCGAATTGGAGTTTAGTAACATTGTATTTGTATTATTATTTTTTATATCGCGTTATAGTTCGTAAGTTGTGCATTGGATCGAATATTCCAGATTGAAGAATAATTTGTAGCCGCAATATTTTTCTTCAAGAACCCCGATCATTCATTACCTAAGACCCCTAAGACCCATCAACCCTAATACATTCACCGCCATCGTGGCGAATGCTAACTGATTTCCGCTTCATGTTTCATCGGCCCCTCCCAGTATCTACCCCTTCCGCACCTCGTCCGCACCAGGAAATCAGTCAGGGCCTTGGGCGGGATCCAGAAGCGCTCACTGGGGACATCCAGCTGATCAAGGATGATGGTCGGGCTACGGCTGCGCCATCGTCGGAGAACTTTACGGTTACACAGAGGTGGATTCCAGCGGTGCTGGTCATTTGGTAGGGCGTACGTCTTCTCCAGAACGAACGTGGATTATCGCGCGGATCATAACCTGGGCAACTTGGAGAGAAAAAAAAAGAGTTGTACGAAACTTCGTCAAGACCGGCTCAGATGACTGAGATTTCGGACTGTCGAGCAAGCCATGATTCTGTCGGCAGTGAGTTTCTCACGATGTTCCCAGCTTGGCGAGCTGTTGTATGCAACTCATTCATCTCCCGATGGCAAATGGCAAACGTTGAGTGTAGTCTCGCAACTCCGCTTTAAATTGAAAGCAACGTTGGGCCCCTTCCAGACGGCAGGACAATGCGATCGATCAATAATCGACGATACTATTGAAGAGGGCAAGAGGGCGAATAAGCTCTCCAACTCGGGCGAAATATTGTTGTTCCGCAGATGGTATTGGTGTTTTGTTTTTAGAATGCTGAATAATTGGCAGGCCTCCGTTCATTCGTCGATGCCGTCTGTTTAGTCAACCAGCGAGATGCAGAACGCAATGCAATGGCAGACCAAGATTGCCTGAAACAAGCCTAGTCTTCTCGACGACGCCCCGGCTTGTCCATTATATACCATCCCTTGAGCTCATCTAGCTCATCTAGCCCGCCCGAGCACGCCGAGCCCGTCCCGCCCGTCTCACCATACCAAACTCTCGGGACGAAGCTATTGGTTTGTAGGGCTTAGTAGATGCAAGGTTCACGGGACACCCCTGTGACTTAGTCGACGATTATGGCGGGATTTGAAGCAAGCCGGCAAGCAAAGCCCGTTGACTGGCGACTCGCGACAGCTCTGGAACGAAGTTATACCTGCTGGGTTCTGTGCCTGTCTGGGTAGCCTCCCAGGTACACCAGCTAAGCTTTTACGCCTGGTCTAGTTATGCATGCTAATGTCGCAATCCATGACCCCATCGAAGCCCATCGTGGCCCATAGCGGCTCGTTGCGACGGTAGAGGAGACCGGTATGCACAGCACGAGCCATTGCTCATGATCAGAGACGGGCTAGATCGTTCAGTTACTTTCCTGTCAAAGTCTTACTAATCATCTTAATGGAATGTCAGAACTCAAGGAACAAGCTTGTCAACTGTATGACCAATCATCGCCTACCTTATATTACGAGGCCGCGGAGGGCGTTGACGTAATTGTCGTTCGAGACCGGATTAGCACGGATTATGTTGATCTACCCCCAGGATTGATTGGGATGGGGGGTTGATTCTGGGGTACGGATAGGAAGTTGGGGGTAGCCCGCCTAGAAATACCTAACTAGAGAAAGGCTACGTCGAGTAGCGAGTAGACGGGCGAACCCCCTAGTCGGACCTCGATCGTCGAGGTCGCCATGTTGACTGCTCATATTCCTCGCGACCCTTTTGAATCTCTGATATTCCAAGGTATAGCTATACGTTGGCGGTGAGTACGCAGGCAGGTATGAATTTTTAGGGCTGTGCATATTCTTCCCCATCGACGATACGAGACACGAGGTAAGTCGTGCTCGATTCTCCCGACTTAAACCGTAGGCCCCAAATATAAAAATATGACTGGTCACAACTAGTAATCGCTCTGCTCACAAACAAGGCACACTGACATTTGGAAGCTCGGCCGATAGCCCGGCCCATACAGGCGGCCAATACAAATACAGGCCAGACTGACAGCCAGTTACTTAGTCAGGCAGTCAGCACGCGCCTTCGGCATTTTCATCCACAGCGCGTGCCTGCAGGTTCATGCCGGTGCCCGACTGTCATCCATCGTGAGGGGAGCAGAGACCTAGGTACCCTGCACACGCCTGTCGCTTGTGTGCCCTGTCTGCCTGTATGTCTCTAACCCTGTCGTTCCACGCCTTGGTCGACGGCCCATGGTTTGTAAATCACGGTTCACGGCCCACGCAGCCCACGGCCCAGATCCCTGTTCGACGCTACGGCATTTAAAGAGCTTAGTTGGACGGCCTGCGGGGGGGATACCCCATCCCGATGGTAGGCCGTTTTACCGTTCAATACAATGCGGTACGTCAAGATTACTTTGGATCAGGAGAATTCACCGCCACAACAGCTGTAACTTGTCAAGTCCAACGCCCTTTCTGCAGTGATACCACAACAGGAAAAAAGCAGTCCTAACTTACTTACTGCTCACTCACACTTTGCCAATTTTGCCAACTACCTTGCTTCGGTCAACGGATTTCTCACGCGAGGACGGCGGACGGCGAATGGCGAGGTTCCCTGTCGCGTACACACCGGTCATGATGGTGACGTTGAGGAGGTTGCAGCGAGTGAGTCAGTAAGGGTACTGTAAGTTAGATTAGGGGGAGGGGAATATGTATGTGTATGTGTATAGATATGTAGGTGTATGGATATGTAGGTAATGTATGTATATGTATTACCTAGGATATTACCTAGGGGACAATATGTATGAGCATGTATGTAAGTTATCAAGGTTAAGTATGATGTATGTATTGTACAGTCTACGATGCCGATACCTACCTCCAGTCCTTACCATACCTTACCCTTCCTTACCCTTACTTATTATGGCCCCGAGCTTTATGTAGTTGGGGGGTTGCAGGTGTCAATGTGTCAATGTGTCAACTGATCTATCTGATATGATACCTGGTATCCTTCTCTCTCCCTAACCCTTCTAGCCCTTTCGTACTGCATCTTTCGAACGGTCTTCTTTTATTTCCCCAATTTTTTTTCTCTCTTCGAAAAGGCCGTTTACAAGTGGAAAAAAAAAAAGTCTTGGCTTTCTCCCCTCCATCGTCCCAAACTCGTCGTTTCTTTATATCCATCCATTCCCATTTTCCGCTCCCCGACCCCGACCTTGTCTAATTAATCGAGCTCGAATTAGACGGCCCTTATTCCCGGATGCGCCAACCTGCAGTTCTGTGTTCAGCCTCAATTGAATCCTCCCATCCTGCCGGGCAGATTTGCGCACACCGCTGTGACGGACACTGCCAGTGCTACTGAGACACGAGCAACGCGCATGTCGTCATCTCAGATCCCGACGGATTTGTCGTACGGCGGAGGACACACAGGACATACTGGAGACTCTATAATATCTACTTCCGCAGCCTCCGTCTCTGCCTTGTCGCCAATTTCCATATTAACCCCGACCTCGGCCAGTACCCTCTACGCCTCTCCCGATTCGGCGAACCAGCCATTCTTTGGCGCCAAGTCGGAACCCGACGATGGTGATGGCGCGAGTAGCGGAGGCAGCGTCACCGCCGCCGGCTCCGCATACGAACCGGTAAAGAAGAAGCAGAAGCGTAACAAGCCTACGCTATCATGTTACGAATGTGTCGAGCGAAAGACCAAGGCAAGTGCATCACGATTCTAATTCCGTCATGACATTATTTTCTCATCACGTTTGCAAACGCACATGCAAACGCGCACATATTTAATCTCTCGGCTACCCGTGCTTCTACTTTTTACGTCTAGCCAGCGTTAGACAAGTTAATTCTTCCTCGCAGTTTGCGTCAGTATCACGTAGCACTACGGACGCCATGCATTCATTTTTAATCATCCGAAGCCTTATTCCTTTTTTGTCTCTTCTCTTTTCTCTTCTTTCTAGGTTTTACCTTGTCGCATCCTCGGGAAGAAGTAATTAGGGGGCGCAATAAAAACGCCGACAGGCTGGAAAATTTCCATTATTAATCCAATGCGCTTCTGCGGGACGAGCAAGCAAACAATCAAGTAACTCGTCCTCCCCCAGGTTGCGGGTCACATCCAGCTAGCGTGTGCACTGGACACAGAATTGGAGCCTTTCTACTTGTGCTATCTGCATTCAGCTCTGGTTCTATATCAGCAGCCAACTAACATTACACCCTGTCTCCCTAGTGCGACAGAGGTAGACCTCACTGCTTGGCATGTAAGTTCTGCTCTGTTGGGACGGCCCCCTATTCGATCGGCTATTCCTAATGCACTTTTAGGTATAAAACGGCAGACGGAATGCAAGTATGCGCACGTGGCAAACCTCCTTGAGTAAGTCGCGGCAATAAAAGGGGAGCTGGAGAAGCTGGGGTATCTCCAACTCGAGAGGGTTCCGCCACTGATGAGTAATAGGGAGACATCACGATCGGCCACCAATGGCCGTAGGATGACGAAACCGCCCAAGAGGAAGGTGACGATGAGTGGAATGCGGCCGACGATTCCAAATATAGCAGACAGAGGTATTCTCGCCGGCCGGATGGCTTCTCGTGGGTCCGTCGCACTGTCAACTGGGCTCCTCTCTAACCTATCTTATTCCTATCCAACAGCGTCCAATGTCTTTGGCGTGGGCTCGGAACATCCCTTTGCCAACTACTGGACTTGTGAAGGCGGACTTCCCGAGGTTATCGGCGTCCTGCCTGAGAAGCTCCAGGCCGACATTTTGTTAAGCCAATACTATGAATGCGTGGATCCCGTCTACCCCATCATCGACCGCCAGACATTTTATCTCGAGTATGAACGATTCTGGACCCTTAGAGACTCAGAGAAGACCGACGCAGCTTTTGTTGGCTTAGTCTTCACCATGATGGCTCTAGGGACCCAATTCGTGTCGACGACAAACCCGAAGGATCGCAAACAGACTTCTGAGTTCTACGCCTCGGCGGGTAACCAAGCATTGCGTATGTCCTCGTACCTGAACACTGCATCATTGCGCTCTGTCCAGGCTATGGTTCTAGTTGGTTATTTCTTAATCAACGACAACCATGCTTCGGACGGCTGGGCATTTTCCGGTTTATTACGTATGTATTCTCTAAGACTATCTACGGCGCTTTCGCATGTGTAGTGCTTCTATTTAACATTGATCTGCGAACTTTTATTTCTATGATATGGTACTCAGGCGGATAGCGCGAAAGATAATAGAATTTCACGCAAAAGGAATATTGCTGACATTGATATCATAGTGAGACAAGCCTATGCGATGGGCCTTCACAGAGATCCGAACTTAGGTAGGCTAACGTGATCAATAGTCAATAGTGATTCAACAAAGCTCAAGAAACTGATGAAAGAACCTTTCAAGTAATTCCTACGGCAAGCGAATTCGATAAACAGCAGCGGCGCAAGCTCTGGCAAGCTGTCCTCGTCCAGGATACGTTCCTGACGGTGCTGCTCTCCCTACCTCCCAACGCGACGCATACTGATGTTAGGGTCGACGACTTCATCGACGAGGCGGCCAGTTTCGGCGACTCGAATCCCACTGACATAGCGTATATCCGAGGCTCCTGGATGCTAGCCAACCTGGTACAAGAGACCATCTCGAGCCCCCGATCGCTCGACGTGCCCATCTGTTCCACACAGCGGCAAAAGTCGAAACTCGTCGCCGACTTCCGCGCCGTGTATCGTTCGTTCCCCGACGTGTTCCGGTCGTGGGACCAGGAGAGCATCGCGCAACTCGCCTGCAGCAACAAGCGCGTCGTGCGGCAGACGTTATTTCTGAGCAGCAACTACTACCACAACCTCATGCTGGTGCACGCCTCGGAGAGCCCCGACGTGCCCGTCAACGTCCGCGCGACGCTCGAGGCCGCGCACGAGGCCATCACCTCCTTTTTCGTCCTGTTTACCCTTTTCGACACCGAGGCGCGCGTGTGGTGGGTCTTCCACCACAGGGCTTTCCTGGAGGCGCTGTGCATAGGGAGCGTCTTGCGCGAGGCGGGACGCGACCCGGCCACCGCAGATCAGTTTCTGCGGGATCCGCTCTTCGCGAGGGCCAAGGCGGACATAAGTGCGTCCACTTAAACATCCAGTTCATTATTATATACTTACTGACTGATCCGCTTTCTTCCAGCTCGTATGGTGCAGATCCTGAAGATAATGGCAGACGGCGAGCAAGGCACCGAAGACGCCAGAACGAGAGTGGCGGTGCTGAGCGAGTTCCTCTAGCGTAGGTAACCCATTTGACGACTGCTCTTTTTTTTTCTCGTGAGGCGGCTTGCGCGATGTCCTGAGCTTGTACATAGCTACATATGTACATTGTTCTCTCTCGAATCCTTGTATGTACTGCGTAGGAGTTCAATGGAGAAAAAAGGATCTCTGGTCTTGTTTTTTTAGTGACGGAAAATGGGGGGCTTTTTGTTTAATGCACTGATGTATCTAGGTAGGAATGTTTATGATGAAAAGAAATTTCTGTTAATAAGCTTTTTAATGATAGCAATGATGCTTCCTACTGTATATATATATCACATTAAAGGTAGCTGCATGATTCTAATATTTGGAAAAATCAACGGTTCTTCAAGTCAAGCTGTAGATTTCAATTCAAGTCTTAATTTATCAACCCTAGATAGAATATAGACAATATCATAGCAATTAATAGGAGGGATTATGGGATATATATGAACATAAGAGCAGAGGTAGAACCAACAACGACGGTGTGAGTGACGGATGGCCTTTGTAGGGTAACGGTCAACCCACCTGATTCAACCCTTTGTGTTGAAAGGAGATACTGGTTCGAATCCAGTCGACGGCTAGTATTTTTTTATGCAAATATTTCCTTTACCCTTATTTCGTGCTATGGCCATGCTCATCGTAGCATTCTCCTTCCCCGCTACCCCGACTCCGGTATGACTGCAGTCAACGAGATAGCTTTAGCCATGCTTAGGTATCGATTCTAACCTTGACGATTACTTACATGACGGACGTGGTCCCGGCATGAAGAAGGAATGGGTATAGGTGGGGGTTCTAACTACTGCAGAAGAATATCTACCTACCTATAGACCGGGGTACTGTGTGGGTGCAGTGGGAAGAGGAGGAGGTTCGATTTCCAAGGGCGTAGTGTAAGAAGAAATGAGTCAGCCAAAAGCTTGGCTTTGGGGGGTTTACTGGGCTTGGATGCTTTGAAATGTGACGGGTTACGAGAACATTACCGATGACTTCACCTAATACGTCGGCGGATGCTACACGCAAGGTGCTTGGGCCTTGCATCGGCGCCGGCTCTCTCTTGGCATGAAATAATGTAGGTAAGCAAGCACGACGACCAATTCAGATTTCTCTTTCCCACACCGAGAAAAGGGGGTCGAAGGTGGCGACGTAAGCACGATGGGTTCGATTCGGGGAACCCATGAAGAGAAAGACCGTCCCTCGGGCCCGGAGCATTAACCTCTAAGGAGAACGTCGATGCGGGGAGACTTAGGAAGTTTCAAGAGTTTCTTGTCATGACCACTTGCGTGATCTCACCTGATGTGCGTATCAAGAAGACGTTGTAAACGTGAATATCCAACCAACTACGTAAAACCCTCACTCTCTATAGGCTCGTGTAAATAAACATCTTATATTAACCATCACGATGTTGGGTGCCGATCGGGGCAGGAGCTAGAGATGGACGAGCTGGTTGGCAGACGTCGTTCACCGGCTCGGGTCAGGACCAGATCGTCGGGTCAAGACTAGCAAGAAAGCAAAACATGTTAGAGAAGAGACTTAGCCAACCACCCGATAACTTCCTCTCCCATATTACAAGCAAACAAGATACGTCACAGGACCTCGGGAACGGCCGCTTCGAAGGAGCCGCGAAGCCGAGTTAGCGTTCGATATCGCGAGCGCCGATTCGTCGCGCTCGGGTCCGAGACCGCGCCAGGGCGATGCCGTGGCACCCGCATCACCCTATCTTTGCTCGTCTGCTTTCGAAATTAACAGTTGCAGTCTCACCTCGTTATATTTATGAACGTGACGAATATTTTCATTAAATCATCGGGTGTGCTTAATTAATTATGCTGGAGTTATATATTCCTTGTGTATATGCCGTGACGATCCCCCCGGAAGGAAGCGGGCTTATGTTTGTCTCAGACAGGCGTCCCGGAATTGACTCGTCAGAACCTATTTTCGATCCCGTCGGCCGATGACCCGGAAGGCCCACGTTTTTCATCATCTGTAGCTGAAAAAACGGGGCCGTTCATTAAAAAAAGCAAAGTTCAGTGCATTTCGAGCTATTCATCGGTAGCGATTGATTACGATGTATTATTTCAAACACATCAATCCGTGGATAGAACCGAACCCTCTCTTCTATGCTTCTGGCTCATCCATCCCACCCATCTGTTGCCAACCCCCTCCGTGATTGGTCGTCAGACCAACTCTATGGTCAGTGAGGGAGGGAAGATTGCATACCTAAGATAGAAGAAGCACGTGGAAATGGACGTGCTCTCTCTCCATTTCCCCGGATTAAGGGTGAGAGTGAGAAAAAAGTGCGCATTGAGGCGAACAATACAAAAGAGAGAAGAGTCAAAATGCGACGCTGCGCCAACACCGACCCAGATATAGCACATGTGCGGCATACATTACCTAGGTACGCAATCTTTTTAACACGAGAGCGTTTCATTGCCCTCACGAAGATGTCTCTACATAGGATAGGTAACCTACCTAACGTAGCTACCGTGGTTTACGTAAGTGCGCGCAATTCCGTCCCATCTCGCCTCGTCTCATGGTTTAGTGTCGCGGCGCCTATGTACGTTGGTAGCAGAGCGTATGTTTACGAAGTGTGGGTTGCGTTGATGGAGAACCGAAACCAACGACCAGAGAGACGCCGTGCACCGTTGCCGACGCTCGGTCAGCCCCCAAACGGCCCGAATCCGGTGGCCATCGTAAATGGCTGGTTACCCTTCTTTCTTCTTTCTATTTGCCTTCGCAGAAATGGGCCCAAAAAGTGCGCTTCTGTAACATGTTGGTACCATTTCCCTTATTCTCTCATGCATATATGCTGTATGTTATCTCGCGATGCAGGGAGGGTTGCAGTTTTGCAATGGAAGGGCTGACATTATCCACCTACGCCCCTTTTCATGTCGCTCGTGAATATCATCCGATGCCTAACGCCTAATGCCGAGTATCAATGAGAACATTAATAGAATGAATCAAAGTCAAATCCAGTCAGTGTAAATGTCAACGAACTATTGTGTAGTAGGTAGGTATATTGTTAGGCAGCTCTGTAGCCGTCTGGGATGGATTCCAGTAGCCTTTTGTAACGTTAACAGCTTGGCTTGACAATCCATGATCTTTTTCTATCGAAAGTCCGCGCAGTAAAAGTGACTAAATTAAAGGTCTAACATTACTCAAGCCACTTCCTTTGGTTGGGAAGTATGGTGAGCGTAGGAGGTAGGTATTTATATATAGCTAAATATGTATACAAAAATTGTTTTGCTTTTCGGCCGTAATTCCATAAAGTCGTGATAGGTAGATGCAAGCATCTGTACTGGAGATATCCAAATTCCTTCGGGTCGCCGATGTCGATATTCGAAATGATTTCCCTTGAATTAACTCCGAGCACGATTCAATAAATCGTAAAAGAAAACTGTGCTGATGCGTGCTTTTATCTGCTCCCAGTCCCCAGGCTCCATAGAGGAGTGAAATGTGTTAATATGACTCGAGATAATGCCATATGCGAATATCAAAATTGTATCGTAAAAGCATTTAAGAATGCTCGCCTTTCTTTGTGTATGAACCAACTCCGGTGCGATGCTGCCTGCGAGCAAACATTTTCCAATGACCATTACGTGGTGTGTGTATATATATGTGCAAAAGTATGGCCAAATAAAGTGGTGGGTAGATCGCCAATAGGATGAGGAGAAGAATAGGAAACGTAATTAGTTGTCCTAGGATGAAGGACCGTCCGTCGGTTTTGTCGATGCTTGGGCTGGCTGGATGCCATCCATATCCTGAACCCCTTCGTCCTCTACTTCTATAACGTCCCGCTTAGGAGGGGGAGGACTTTTGGGGGTGACACTTCTTCGCATCGTCGTCGGACGATAACTACGTGACTGGACGGGCGGCTCGGCGGTAGCTTCTGCATTCGGATTCTCTTCCAACATCCGCGCTAGTTCCTTGTCGGCCATCTCCTTCGTTTGCGCAAGACGCGTCTTGATTTTCTCAACTTCGTCGCTGCAGTCCCCGTCTCGAAGGAATTGATGCGCCGCATGCTCGCACGTACCCTGGACGAACTCGAGGCCTTTGTCCAGCTCTTCCCAAATGTCGCCCTTCTCCTGGAATGAGCCTAATCTACCAGTTAGGCCGGCCCTAGTTCCCCTCATTTGTAACCTACCCACCGGTAGGGGTCGCGGTCCCATCTGCCGAGTACTCATGAAGCGCAGTCTCAGTTCTTCCGGTCCGTCGTTTTTGGGCTTCGGGGCTATGGCGTTGGTGTCAGCGGCTATATGGCCATCTCTAGGTTTTAACTCGTCACTACCTCCGGCAGCATCGTCCTCCTCATCATCCTCATCAGGCATCTCAAGCTCGGCCATTCGTCTGATTTGAGCTACCTTGGCCGCCATTTTGGCCTTGCGCATCGAATTCCGTTGCAGTGACACAAATTTGACCAGCTCCTCGAAAAACGATTGTACATAACTGTCATAGTAGACAATGATCATGTTACGCGACCTGTATCTTTGAACGGTCTGCTCGTTACTGATCATGGAGTCCGTCTTCTGCTTTCTGCGGAGGGTTGCTCGCGCTCGTCGCTGCGCCGTCGCCTTCACTTCGTTGGTCTGACGCTGAAGTGATGTTTTGGACTTGGGCTCGCTCACGGGGCTGGAAGGTGCCTCGACGGCACCTTGCTGTGAGGTACTGTTTTGTGTCACCGGTGGAGGTGTCGCGGCGCGGGTTTCGTCTGGAATCGCGGGTCCCTCATCTCGTGGCTTTAGGGATTCGGTCGAACCAACATTTCTAACAGACCGTGCGGAAGACTGTACTTGGTTCTCGGGCAGATTAGCCAGATCCTGCTGGCGTTGGTCGATTTGCCCGTTGAGCTCGTCAAGACGTTTGAGCCAGTCGGGAACATTGGTAATTAGGGCCTTGAGACAGTCTATCGTCATTTTGGATATTATGACGTATATCGTTCGAGAATAAAGCTAAAAATAAACCAAGCGTGTGGTCAAAGACCTGTCATCTGATTATTCGACTATTCGAGGTGAAGAGCTCGACGAGGCGTGGAGGTGAGGAGGTGAGTAAAAAGGCCAAGAAAGTAGGTAGACAGGCAATTGTTAAGCTAGAAGGTGTCAATAGCAATGACATGTGTCAATGAACGGTCGACATTTGGGCTAGCCAGACAATGCGCTCCAGCCCAGCTTCGATTATAATATCGGCCGGGTGTAGCAGGCTTATTTCGGATGGTTACGAGATGTCCCCAAAAAGATAGCAAGCCAATTACGGACTCGATGGCTCGGTATAATATAAAAGTTGAAAGAGCTTTTTCAATTGCTCTTCGAATCAAAGGTAGCAAAGGGAATTCAGGCGGATATGGCGGGGGAGGAAATGGCTGTAATGGTTATGATGGCTGTGAGACGGGAAGAGACCGGAATGAATGGGAAATACAGCTGATATTGAGAGAAAGATTGCAGGTGTAAGAATTCCAGGTCCAACTGTGGGGTTGCCTTCCGAGCTGTGAGCTGTACACGTACTTGGTAACGTGCGCTAATCTTTCTACGATGTGCGAGGTACCAAGTATAGCAAGCCTTCCGGCAGGCAAAAAGTGGCTACTTTCACCTGTACCTGCTGTACCTACTGTCTGACAGCCTGGGCAGTACCTCGGTGAATTTCAGGTACGGGAGGCTAACGAGTCAGATTTACGAATGATCAAGTATTTTAGCTAAAGGCCACACACATCAAGGTACATTTCAAGTCAAGTACTCCATCCAAACATCAATGTATTTCAAGATACAGGACCAGGGGTAGCGGCAAGGAACCCTTGCTAATTGGCGCCGTCGCGTGCAAATCTGCGAGTTTCTTTCCTGACGGTTCTGATCGGCGACTAATTAACATGCTCCCGTTCTGGTTTATTAAAAAGCAACCTTGGAACACCTCGAACCTGCTCAAGAAGGGAAGTCCTTCTTTTGATTACTTATTCTTAAAGACCAGATCTCTCAAGAGTCATTTCCTATTGATAGCGACATGGAAGCAGAGAGCTCGTGTTACACGAGATGGAAGGAACCGAGCTGCGCTGGTCTTTTGTCCATTTTTATCTTCGGTCTTCGGCCTGAAAATGGGGTTATTAAAATAGTTACTATTTACAATTATGGTGATTATAGAGAAAAAAAGGGTAGGAGTGCCAATGCGGCTTGTTTGACCTATCAAGGAATGCCGACAGAATATTCTTCAGTCCTATTCCTATTGTTCCTACTCCTGATATTGGATATTTTGGGGTCCAAGTGCCGATTGCTACCTAGATGTGTATCTCTACACAAGACCAAGACATCATCACTAACCAATCTCTGTAGGGTTCGTCTCGTGAGTCGGTGTGTTCAATTTCATAATGACATGTGCAACCAGCTCTTCTCCACGATAGAAAACGAATAAGTCGATGTGGAGAACCTGTCTCGTACAAGTCTTACAACGCCTGCCGGTCTCAGCTAGATACCTAAGCCACCTACGACGATGTCAATATCTTTCACGTATGATATGAAGCTAGGCGCATTTACATCCCATCCACTGGCGATGTCGAAGACTATTCTACGAACTTGAGTGGACGGGAGCGCTTACTGCAGGCGCAAACTTTTTTTTCAACTTTTTTAGTACAGACTTAGATGCATGCCACTGCGGGCGGGGAACGGCCTTTAGCGGTTGGAGCCATCGCGGGAGTGGCTGGGAAAAGCTGGGGGCGCAATCCGGTACGAGCACAAAAGGGAATAGCCTTACATAGCAGACGAGTAGGTATAGATCAGCATTAGCTAGCAGGCGGCAGGGCGGCAAGCGGCAGCCTACATAACCATAGCTTTCTTCGGCTCAAATGGTAGGTGTGGGAGGAATGACAGCTCGGAGATACGGTACCTGATTAGGATACCTGAACAATATGATAGGTACTTCTATCGACCAAATGTTCTCATATTGGGCACCTATTTTTGAATTTGTGCCAGAGAGAAGTGAAGAGTAAGAGATGGAGTCAAGAGTTGAATGAGCCGCTCAAGAAATTCCTAACTCTTCTATCTGCCTGTCTCAGAGGATACAGCTAATGGCAGACATCCCTGAAATATTATAGACGCCGCTTTATATCACCACTTATATGCAGTGTAAAACCTATTGCATATCAAGACTCTTGAGCGGGAAAAAGACGAACCTCGTACGGTGCCGGCCATGGAGAGTTAAAGAGACCATGACCATGACCATGCATACTCGACTCTGCATAAGGACTACATGAATCAGGCGGTGAATCTACATATGCACCATCCATCATTTCAACAATCCATCGTACATGCAAACATGTAGCCAGCCGCTCCATATACTAATCCATTATCTCGATCGCATTGGCTTATGCTTGAAATACATAGCGAGAAAGAACCCCGCCCGAAGATCTGAAAGTCTAGAACTGCCCCATCATATATATTGGTTGAGATAGATGGAGACCTAGGTTTGCTCCTTTGGAATAGCCCGAAGTCTCGCATATCGTAAAATATTTCCCACTCGGGTAGATACGAAATGACTCTCTACTCTTGGTGGTTTTTAATAACCTAACCTACCTACCGAATATCCATTAATGTCTGGTAGCTGTGTTGTTTTGTAACGGTGACGAGGTCAAGTTCGACATGTGCCGCTCCTCGATATGCAAAGTGCCATTTGGATACAACTCCATATGCCCATTACTGATCTCGCATAATGCCATTGAAAACAAAAATGTAACACGATGTAGGCTGTGCGCCACATATGCAAATATAACCCTAATCGTCTTGCACTGCAGAGAGCATTCATCTCGTGCCGTGCGGCCGTGCGGCATCAGGTTATACCGTTGGAGACGTTGCTGCTTGCTGACATCACCAGAAGGATATTTTAACGGTCGAGACAGTTTTGGCTTGCGGCATAACAAGGTTAACCTAGGTAGCTGCCTGGTGTATCGTGCAGAAATATCAGATATCAGATCACGTATCGGAGAGGGTCCTATTGATGGAAGGCGGAGAACAAACCCAGTCTCGCATTCCAGCCTCGTAATATTTTATTGTGCTTTTACGCTAGGCACGCAAACGGGGGAGCGAGCGGTCAAAAAGAAACCGCGGCGTCGAAATCTGCCATCTGCCCCTCCTTCCTCCACCCATACCGCTATGTACATCACTCACCTCCCTCGTTCGGGGATGGGACCCCGGGCTGCGAACACGTGGAAAAGTCGTGACGCCCTTTTTCCTCGCTCTTGGCGTCGACGGGTTTCGAGTTCGAGTCCACTTTCATCCCACTCAACATTGGAAGTGGAACCAAAACCCCATCATTACTCATTCCACGCTAGAACTAACAAACACTATTATTCAATATCAGATTTCAAATTCGATAAGTCGCTGAGAAAAAGAAAGAGGTGGTACAGCAGTCACATAAATCACGTTGTGTTATTGCCCACCGGCCCCTCCCTCCTTTAGTAGTATCTCCAGCGGGAGGAGTGCATTAGGTACGCTACCCCACTCGGTACTGTGCGTAGGGCCCTGGACAGACGATAGTCCTCATTCACACACCTCCTCGAACCAGGCAGGTCAATGGGAAAAAACGGTGAGGATAGATGGCAGCAGTTGATCCCTACCGAGGTGAAAGTAGTAAGGCAGAAAACGTATAATCATCCTCTTAACCTGTGCTTACTACCTTTTAATTCTACATCTGCTTATCTTGTGTCACCAAGTCTTGAGGAGGGTGTAGTTGAGGTTATGAGGTACCTATGTAGGATGAAGCGGAAAGGAGCCGCTCCAGCTCAGCTGCGAGATATATGAATGTTTATCTGGCGACGTAGGACTTTCGGTATTGAAACCTCACCTAAGATCTACCATGTGGCAGGCTTGGCAAGGAAGACCCCTTCTTTTTTTGCTTTTTTTCCTCCATCACGTCAAATCAAATCACATCGTATCACATACCCACATCCATACCATCCATACACCCACACATCTACCCACCCGCTCACACACAAAATGAGGCGGTGCGTGCCGTCCCTGAATACATTCATTGCTAGGTAGGTTAGGTTAGGCTTAGTTAGGTAGCTATGGGAAAAAATGAGCCTCATTGAGGGAATTACCTGGTCCTTGACAGGATCGAAGCGCGCGGGAACCTCGCTTTGCCAAGACTTGCTTCCATGTAGTCAGGGTAGGCCATCCATAACACTACCAAAGCAATGAAAAAAGGGGTCGTTCACATTTGGGCGAGTAGCATATGTACCCGAAATACCACTATACGTAGGGCTGCCGAATCATTCATGGCAGTCCGTCCTCAAGGTAGCTTCAGCGATTCAGGTACATACCTCAATAAGTAGGCAAGCAGGTAGGTTAGGTCAAGGCGCCAGTCGCAACTCTAGATATCTGAGCCTAACGGATGGTTTCCCTTTGCATTTGTTTGCATGTAAGTATGTAGACAAGTAGTTAAGGCCACACCTCAACCTTCTCCCACCCGTCCTCCACCACCCCGCCCGGCGCCTTAGGCTCCTTCCCGCCGTCCCCCCTAAACGTATACTGCCACCTACGGCCACGCTCCGGATTGCTCAGGTCGGTTTGGTCGACCTCCAGGGGCACGATAACCACGACCCTGAAATTCGCGCGCGCCACCTCGTCCTCCAGGTCTGTCACCTTCTGTCCCAGCTTCAGCCTATCGTCGGTCACCGGCACCGCGACGGGCGTGCCCGGCGGCGGATTCCGGAACGAGCCGCGCATCAGGGGGCTCAGGTTTCCGAAGTGCGCCGTGACCTCGCGGCCGAAGCTCCAGTCTTTCTTGT
Source organism: Hypoxylon perforatum (assembly GCA_028571165.1). NCBI lineage: Eukaryota > Fungi > Ascomycota > Sordariomycetes > Xylariales > Hypoxylaceae > Hypoxylon > Hypoxylon perforatum. The sequence continues at coordinate 2,595,984 of JAOXNQ010000001.1, forward strand.
CTGAAGACGATTGCTGTTTCGACCGCATCCTGGATAGGAGATCGTCGACGACGACCTTGGCGGGCGGCGCCTCGATGTCTGGGCCGAGCACGTAGGCGCGCCCGCGGACTCTCCACTGGGTGCCTGACTCCTTAGCCCAGAACGCGGCCTCGACGAGCGCGCCACGGCGCGAGAGCTTGAGGTTCTTCTCGTCCTGCTCGTCGCCCACGAGCTCAACCATCTTGTCCATCCGACAGTCCGTGGTGAGGGTCAGGCAGTCGCTCTCGTATTGGTCCGGGTTCAGCTCCGCCTCATTTTTCGGGTTCACCGGTAGGCTAGCGAACATGCCGCGGAAGACGCATGTGCGGGCCCTCGGCCAGTACTCGGGGCCCGACGACGACGCCGTAGATACCTTGCGCGCTGTGCCCAGGGTAAATTCTGGAGACGCCATCTCCTGGACGTGCTCTAGAAATAGCTTGCGCCATGGCGCTGGTGAGAGCTCTGTTGTCGTTGCCATTGTGCGGCGGTAAGTAAGATGAGCTGTGAGCTGTGCGAGCCTGGAAGATGAGATGGCTGGGCGGTAAGTGAGGAGGTGCATAAGCTAGGTTCGTGCAGGTAGATTTTTAAGAGAGATATAGGCAAGTAGCAAACCCCGCGAAACAATCCATTCGAGCTATATCCTTTCAAACAAGGAGGAGCACTTCCAATTGCCAGAGATGATGAGTCAATACTTTTACTATTGCAATGTTCTATAAATTAGAAAATGACGTCATTTACTAAAGCTCTAGAACGCGAACATCAAATTGACAAATACGCATATAACATATCACGATAAAACACATAACCCAAGACAATGACTTGAATAACGGATATCTTTAGCTATATACAAAATTACATACATATATCCAACGCATATATACATATAAATACATAAATATACATACAGAGTAAACGTAACTCATACTTACGCCATACCATATGGCCTTATACATAAAATCATTCACTCGTAAAATGGCGCGAGCCAAATTTTATGTCTAATGCAGTTTTCCTATCTATGCGTCGAGGCAAATTGTAATGATCCTTACGAGAAATACGTTCCTACTATCTAAATTTTGGGCTCCCTACTATAAAACCTGGATGTACGCGCTTGTGTCCTACTAAGCGAACGTCTACGAATGCAAAAGGTGTCGAAATGTGGAAAAACAGATCCTCTCAACCCGACATGACTAAAGCCAGCAGGGCCATTCGGCAGTAAAGACCGTACCTCATCTGTAACCACATTAGTATAAAAAATTATGAAACGTAGAACCTGTCGGAATGCTTACCTGTCTGAAATATGCTGCCCGGTGGTCATAATCCACCTCCTCAGCAACCTCCTCGTTCCTAGGCAGAGGGTGCAACACACGCGTCGTCTGCTTCGCGTGTTTGAGAGTAGAATTGTCGATACGGTAAGAATTCTTGACCTTCTCGTACTCCTCAACACTTGGGAAACGTTCCTTCTGTACCCTCGTGCAGTACAACACGTCACTTCTTGACAGGATTTCCGGAGTAAGTTCCTCCGACTCGCAGAGCAGCTGCCCCGATTCCTTGAGCAGGCTGCGGACATCCTGTGGAAGCGCCAGTGACTTCGGCGCTACCAACTGAACATGAACCTGGTAGTGACGCAGGAGATACACCAACGAGTGCACTGGTCGTCCGTATAGGAGATCACCTACAAATGTGATCGTCAAACCCTGTACAGTACCGAGCTCTTCACGAATGGTGAATAAGTCGAGGAAAGCTTGCGTGGGGTGCTCTTTGCTTCCGTTGCCACCATTGATGACAGGCACCTTGCTGTACTTCCTCGCAACGTCCACCGAGGTCTCGTCAGGGTGGCGCAACACGATGGCGTCTCCATAGCACTCAAGCGTTCTGAGCGTATCCTGAAGTGATTCTCCCTTTTGGACTGACGAATGTGTCGTGGTGATAGAAATGGTCCTACCGCCTAGGCGCTGCATAGCCGCATCGAAAGATGCTGACGTGCGCGTGGATGGTTCATAAAACATAGTGCATAGAACGCGGTTACGCAAAATGTTTAAAACGCCTTCTCGATCAACACCAAGGCGCATCTCTTGAGCTACGGTAAACAGAAGATGCAGATCAGATCGCGAGTACTGTTTAACGGAGAGGACATGTGCACTCTTGAATGCAGAAGGCTGCATAAGAAGATCATGCAGGGAATCAACGAATGGCGCTCGTGACGGTCCTGGTAGACCTAAATCTTCTGCAGTCGGTGCGCTTCTCGACGTAGGTCGTAGGGTATCTAGGTCGGTGTCTGTCAACCGCGACGAACTTCCAAATTTTCCAAGAAGAGAAGGGCGTCGAGCACGTAGAGCATCGAGAGGATGTGCTGGTTGAGGCAGCGACTTCATAACCGGCGACATAGGGGCAGGCATGCTTCCATGAGTAGACATGTCCTTGCCGAATGGGGAGATTGGAAGAAGTTCTCCATCAAGACAGACCGTCTTATTCGTAAAAGTTACTCTTTGGACTGCACCACGCATCGTCTTACCAGCGAATGGCGACCATGCTGATGTCCGTACGGCATAGGGGCGGTCAATCTCAACCTCAACAGATGTTCCTACCTGCTCATGAAGTTCAAAGATTTCCTTGGGGTTGTCATAGAGGCGAGTCTTAATGTCGTCGAGGGTCAACTTGCCTTCCGTGACAGAAGTCAGCAGGAGAGGCAGGGCATCAGCAATGCCGACCGTAGGGTCTGCCTTAGCTGCAGAGTCTGTGGCAGATTGCACGGTGTGCGCAAGTTGGTAGGGGAGACTGCCGATGGAGAAAACGTCGATGGTGCTAAGATGGTCCCATAGTGCCTTCTGGTCCTTAAGCTCGGGAAGGCATTGGCACTCAGGGAAATCCTTCTGACTCAAGTAGAGGGAATATATGGACACATCACAAGTGACACTGAGGCCTTTCTCCTTGCTAAGAGCAATCAGTCGGATGTCTTCCTTTGTAGTGACACTCGTGACATGAATGCGCCTGTTGTGAAGGCTTGCAAGCAACAAGATAGAGGCAAGATCCGTTGTCTTGGCATCGGTTAGGATTGGTTTATGAGCAGGCCACGAGTCGAAATGCGCAGTAACTGCTGCAACCTTGCTGATGTTATCTGACAGGTGGTTGAACGGAATGAAAAGCGACCCAACCTCGCTTGTTACTTGGCTGATCTGATCGGCGTTGTCAGAGGTCGCCGAAACAGAGAAGTTATAGTCACAATAGCCACCTCGCTTGCTACTCTGCTGGGCAATCTTCAACGTCCTTGCATCGGTAATGGAACCTTCTACTCCCATAGGCATGACACGAATCATACTGAAGCCTGAGGCTATAGAAGCCTTTGTGACAGCCTGGAGATCATGGCTGCCTTGGTTACCGATCCCAGGAACGAAGGCTGCGATATTGATCAGACCTGGAAGCACAATCGTGCGATGGCTTGTCTGGTAGTCACGGTTGCTAATGTCTAGCTCGAAATGTCTAGCAATGGCCTCAATCAGAATCTTGGCGTTCTTGACATTGGTGACCAGGGGGATCTGATAATCCACGGCCATACGTCGAGTCTGGTATCCCTTGCTCATATAATTGGCAGGTCGGCGATACTTGTTGTTTGATGGCAGGTTGATGTACAGATTGATCATGTTCTTCGCTAGATGCTGAGTCAGGGAGAACTCAGATCTTTGGTCGTCTTCCTCGTTGCTAAGAACTTCTAAGAACTGGACAGGAATGCCATGTTCTTGGAGGAAATCGGCGGTACCGGCAGTAGCGAAGAGCTTATAACCCATTTTCTGGAGCTTCTGGACTGATGGTAGCATCTCCTTTTTATCCTTGTAGGAACCGATTGACAAGAGAATGTTACTCTTCGGAATTTTGAAGCCGGTGGACATAAGTGCTTTGAGATACGCCTCGTACTTATCCGCACCGAAGCAAGCAACCTCTCCAGTAGAAGCCATTTCTACACCCAGTACAGGATCGGCACCAGACAATCTCGAGAAACTAAACTGGGGAACCTTGACTCCAACACAACCCTGGTGTATAGTGGTTGGCGGGTATTCAGTGAAGGGAACTCCCATAATAGCCTTGGTCGCCATCTCGATTAGGTCAACCCCCATAACCTTCGATACGAAGGGGAATGAACGCGAAGCCCGGACATTGCACTCGATGACCTTGATGTCGTTGTCCTTCGCGATGAATTGGATATTAAACGGACCGGTGACATTGAGCTTGGCGCCAATCTTTCGTGTAGCTTCTACTATGCGCTGGATTGTGGTCGGTTCAAGGTCCTGCGGCGGTAGAATAAGGGTTGCATCACCAGAGTGAACTCCAGCATTTTCGACATGTTCTGATATGAAGTGGCCAATGACATTTCCGTCCTTTGCAACGGCATCCATTTCGATCTCCTTGGCGTTCTCAATGTATTTCGTGATCACCACAGGGTGCTCACGCGAGACCTCGGCAGCCTGTTGCAAAAATAGTTCCAGATCTGCCTCTGAGTACACAGTGTTCATGGCAGCACCCGATAAGACGTATGATGGCCGAACCAGCACGGGGTAGGAGACATTCTGGCAGAAACTTCTGGCATCTTCAAAGCTTGTAAGCTCCTTCCATGTAGGCTGGTCGACGGCTATTTCATCGAGCATACGCGAGAACTTGTAGCGATTCTCTGCTCTATCGATCATCTCCGGCGACGTTCCCAGGACCTTAACACCGGAACGAAGTAGCGGCAAAGCGATGTTGTTGGGAGTTTGACCACCCATGGCACCCAGTACACCACTGGCCGATTCCATCTGGTAGATATCAAGCACAGTCTCCAAGTTGATGTTCTCGAAGTACAGGCGGTCTGCCTCATCATAGTCGGTACTGACGGTCTCAGGGTTATAATTCACCATGATCGTCTTGAAACCAGACTCCCGAAGCGTACGAATGGCTCGGACTGAACACCAGTCGAATTCGACAGACGAACCAATACGGTAAACACCTGATCCAAGAACCATAACACCATGGTCATTGAAGGCGATATCGTGTGTCGAAGCATTGTATGTGAGATATAGGTAGTTGGTGTACGCCGGGAACTCAGCAGCAACGGTATCGATCTGTTTGACAAACGGAGTTATACCGGCCTCTAGTCTCATGCGTCTCACTGCCAGCTCATTGGAATCCCAGAACTTCGCTAATTGGCGATCACTGAATCCAAGACGCTTGCCCTGAAGGATGAGATCGGGGCGGCTAGAAATTTGGCCGGTAGTGTACTTGGACATGTCTTTGCTAAACTGACTCAAGCCCATCAATCTGTGTAGGAACCACTTGTCAATCTTGGTGAGCTCCCAGATTCTTTCTACTGAATATCCGGAGGCCATTGCGTTGGCAATGGCGAAGAGACGTTGGTCGGATGGAGTTTGCAGCTCATCATCAATTGACATGAGAGCCTTAGTTTCACCAAATCCAAGGTTGTGGAAGTCAATAGCTCGAATCGCCTTTTGAATAGCTTCCTCAAAAGATCTTCCAATACTCATGACTTCGCCAACACTCTTCATTGATGAACCGAGCTGCGTGGATACTCGGGTGAATTTCTTGAGATCCCACCGAGGCATCTTAACAACGACATAATCCAGAGACGGCTCGAAACAGGCACATGTAACCTTCGTAACCGAGTTCTTGATTTCCTTCAATGGAATGCCGAGACCAAGTTTGGCAGCGATGAAGGCAAGGGGGTAGCCGGTTGCTTTGGACGCTAGCGCGGAGGATCTAGAAAGTCTAGCATTGACCTCGATGATGCAGTACTCCTTCGAAAAGGGATTCAAGGCGTACTGGATGTTGCACTCCCCGACTACGCCCAGGTGGCGAATAACGTTGACTGCAGTCGTCCGTAACATGTTATAGTCTTCATCTGATAGCGTCTGAGACGGCGCTACAACGATGGAGTCACCCGTGTGGATACCAAGGGGATCGAAGTTTTCCATATTACAGACGGTGATGCAGTTATCTTGAGCATCCCGCACAACTTCGTACTCGATCTCTTTCCAGCCTTTCATACTTCGCTCAATCAAGACCTGTGGACTTGCCGCTAGAGCTTTGTTGCAGAGGTCTAAGAGTTCAGCCTCATTATTGGCGAAACCACTTCCCAATCCACCCAAAGCATATGCAGCTCTGACGATGACTGGGAAGCCGATGTCCTTCACGACACGCATAGCTTCCTCGACGCTGCTCGCAGACGCGGATTTAGCGCACTTTTCGCCAATCGAGTCCATGCTGCGGGCAAATAGTTCTCGGTCCTCAGTCGTGATGATGGTATCGATCGGGGTACCCAGTACTTTAACACCAAGCTCTTCGAATTCGTCTTTGAGTTGGATACCAACCTGTAAAGCGGTTTGACCTCCAAACGTGACGTAGATTGCATCCGGACGCTCGTGGATGATGACTTTACGGACGAATTCGGCTGTGACAGGAAGGAAATAGACCTTGTCTGCGAGACCTTTTGAGGTCTGGATGGTTGCAATATTAGGGTTAATGAGCACGGTGTAGATGCCTTCCTCTTTTAGGGCCTTGATAGCCTGACTACCTGAATAGTCAAATTCGCCTGCTTGCCCAATGCTGAGACCACCGCTTCCGAGAACGAGGATCTTCTTAACACTGACACGCGGGTGTAGTAGTTCATTTTCTTCCGTAGTCCCACCAGGGAATCTGACTGGGGCTTCAAGAAGGTGAGGGTTCTTGACGCAATTGACGATAGTATCAATGAAAACATCAAAGAGGAACTCGGTGTCCCGGGGACCAGGAGTGCTCTCTGGGTGGAATTGTACGCTGAAATATGGTTTGTTGACGTGCATGATACCCTCATTGCTGCCGTCGTTGGCGTTCACAAATAGCTCTTTCCACTCCTCTGACAACGTGTTGGCATCAACCGCGAAACCATGGTTCTGCGAAGTAATATGACACTTCCCAGTTACCATGCTGGTGCAGGGAATGTTATGTCCTCGGTTACCAAACTTCATTTTAGTCGTTTTCGCACCGGCCGCTTGGGCGAGCAGCTGGTGGCCGAGACAAATGCCGAAAACCGGGGTTTTATTGGCCTTCATTGCTTTGGCAATCTGCTCTACGGGTTCACGCATGACAGCCGGGTCACCGGGTCCATTTGAGATGAAAAGTCCATCATACTCGTCTCCAGCACCACTAGAAAAGTCGTAATTCCAGGGACACACAAGGACTTCAATTCCCCTGTTCAAGAAACATCTGAGTTGGTTGTTTTTCATACCAACATCCAGACACAGCACGCGAAGAGGGCGCCCCGAGGGGTGCTTTAACGCCGAAGATGGGGACGGCTTATAGAGTTGGGGTTGCTTAATGGATACTGCGAACCGATGAGCCTACTACCATCGGTATTTTGCCTATAGAAGTGTACTCACCCTCTGCTACAAGGTTCTTCGTGTTGGGGTTGACCCAGTCAATTGTATCGAAATGTGGCTTCCAGTCCTTTTTGATATAATGGTTGTAATGGTTTGACATGCCGTTAACACCATTTGTTGTTCCATTTGTCATGCCTTGCTTTTGCAATAGCATTCGACCTAGCATACTGCCTTCTTGTCGGATGCGCTCCGTTAAGGCCCTCGTGTCGACGCCATACATAGCAGGGACACCTTGTTCTTTCAACCATGTTCCCAGAGAGGACGTCGCGAGGTAGTGGGAAAATTGTTCGCCGGCATACGAGGATACGACAAGGCCAGCGATGTGGATCTGGGACGATTCGAAATGTGCAGGGCGGTCGCGGAGCAATTCGTCCATGGTCTCTCGAGAAGGTACGCCATAATTTCCCACGAGAGGGAATGTGATTACGAGGATCTGTCCGCGGTACGAAGGGTCTGTTACCGACTCTGGGTATCCTACCATACCAGTCTGGAAGACTAGTTCTCCGGCGATGCTCTTCTTAGCACCAAAGCTATAGCCTTGGTAGGAAGACTCGTCTTGGAGATCAAGGCACATAAGGCCTTCATCTTCCGATTCTACTACCCGCGCAGAGGCGGGCTGATAATGAGTAGGTGCCGCCATGTCGAAGCGTGCTGGCTACGAACTGGCGGGGTGTCTGAACCTGGACTCGGTGAGGCTGCTCGTGTGAGGGTGAGGGAGAGGAAAAATAAACGGAAGCAGCAGTTAGGAAGCTCACGAATAGAGCTTACCAGGGCCGCAGAGCAGTTGTCTATTCAGAATATCATAGCGTCATATAGATCAATTAACGATAGCAGAAGAATTGTCCTCCACAGATTTCAAAAGGTGAAGCTGAAAAAAAAAATAGCATTGACCGAAGAAAACTCCATCCTAGATAAATTTTTTTAGTTTTTTTTTTTGTTCGTCTGTACTACTTACAAGCTCCCCCCCTCCATGTGGCTTGAGAGGTTGCCAATTGTAACTCACTACGACGTAAGAAGCCCACCTTGACATCCTGCGGGGTCCAATGAGAGCTAGCTATCGAGAATCAAGCACTAGCAGGCCAGGGTCTAGGCTATGAACCTTGAAAATCTTACCTATTCTAGTGGCTAATACGACCTGAAATCGATTTGTTACAGAGTCTCAAGTACTGTGTACATGGTAAAACTTGCTGTAGGTATTTGTGTTGCGGTGATAGTTTAGTCCTATGATTAAACTTCCAAATACGAGCCTGAGGCAGCATCATAAGGGGTCTCAATCTTGAGCACGTCTAAGGGTATGTGGTGTAACTTGCATTTTATGTCGGACCTTTAAGAATTTTTTTTATTTTCGCCCTTAACGTCACTAGAACCGCCGTCAAGCACTAGGCATTAGTAGCTCGACATTGCAACATTGGGGCTCTACTCCAACGGCATTTGAAGAAAAAAAAGATTATCCGAATCATGGCCGACAGAGCAAGCTAGAGGAAATTCTTAACGTTAGCTTCAATGTTGCCGATTCGCGGATTTCTCATTTCTAGCAGTGAGTTTTCGGAGATATGGAAAGAAACTGTTCTCTGAGTCTAGAAATTCCTGTGATAGTGCCCCTTTCCGCTTCAGCTGAGATAAAAAACTGCGCCAAGCCCTGATATTAACAACGCAAGTAGGGTAGCAATTTGCCTCAAATGTAAAACCATTGGCCAAAGAAATGTGATAGGTTTCTTGATCTTTCAGGCAACTTTACCAATTCAGCCGGTGTCATTCTAGCAGAATATTCAGGGTTCTTAACATGGTAGGAAGACCTTTCGCACTGACGATGAGATTGCTGGCTCTAGGGTGTGAAGTACGCATATATGATCGCAATCTCTTCTCAATGATTGAGGTTTGCTTGTTGAAGATTCGCAATTGCTTGTGTCGATTTCTTCGGGCTTATACGCATGCAGCAGCTGAAAATAGTTAGGTACGTACCGGATATTTGACTTGCTTCCTAGAAGTCCCCTTAATCTAACAAGTAACCTCATCACTACCACGGCTCACTAGCAAGTTGAATAACTAAGTACCTATCATTTAACTAATTAACGTGGTGTTTTGTAGCTAGCTTATTGGCAAGCGTATATGAGTACTCCCGAGTCCTTCTGCTTCATTGTGTTTATCATCATTTCTTTTATCGAATAGTTATCGATAATTCTTTTTAATAATATATGATAATAGGTGTCGCAAAGGATAAGAATCTCTGTTTCACGGACGGTATAAGATCGAAGGACGGCGATTATGCTGCTTACTTATCTAGGTACGCAGTAACATAGCTGGATGAGATGGACCACACCAGATCATATAAGACCCATTCTCTCCAGAATATACGTAGATAATCCCTTGAGAGAAATATCAGACGCGCAAGGGACTCACTACTGGTCGCCTTAAAGCTGTTGCTTTCATGTTCATTCCCATGTAATGAATGTATCACTTATTTCTCAAACGCGCTTTTATTAAAGGGATGACCCTATATGTCGACTTGATGTGCTAAGCTTGAGGTATCCTAAACGCGCTACGCTCACCACTGAAAGTCAATCGAGAGAGAAGATATAAACCTTCAATGTATCTAACACAGACTATTACTATTAGGCAACTAGCCTAGACTCAACCAATCCGCACTAGATCATAATGACATCCTGACGAAGTCCTGGAATGGTGCAGCGCGAATTACATAGAAAAATTCCAAGTATTGCGAAAACTTAGAAGCAGGTGGTGAATGTCTCAGCTCATACCCAGTAAAGGGATGTAATTAGTCGCCTACTATTAACACCATTAGACGGCTACATATCCGAGCCATATGATAGGACACTGATAATACTTGGGCTGCTGATGCCGTCTCTAGCTCCATGTAAAGCAAGCCTCCCTAGGAAGCCTTACTTTCGTCTGGTGTGTGGGGTATCACACTATAAGATTGAGCCTTTTAACTGGTAATATACCTACTAACAGAGTATGGGATAGAATGCCAATGTAGTACTAGATGAGAATCGTCTTCGTTTTGAATCAATGGAATAAGAGAACTAACCCTGAACTTGAGGACCATTCACATGCAATGCTTAGCCTTCGTGCATGTGGATGTAGGCATGTAGTTCCGCGTTCTCCAGACTTCCATTTTTTCTTGAGAAACGTGGGGTAAAGATACGCAGTAGAGGCCGAGATGCAAGGGAACATGTTCGTCATGTGCCACTATCGGCTATTTCAAGCCAGATCAATGTAACCTTGGAGCCGTGCCAATCAGAAAGGTCCGACTTGAGATATGTTGAAGAAGCGGTCAATGCCACCAACCGAACGAACGAATTTCGAAGGGAGCATATGCTCCTCAGCGAGATTCGGCGGTGCGAGATCGTACAGCACGCATGTTGGTGTATGTGTACTTACTTCCTAGCGATATACTCAAACTGATGTAAAAGTTTTTTTTCGCTCCTTCATACGAGCCTCGTCGGCAACACAATGCAAAGCGGAGACGCCGCCGTTATCGTGTAAGCCACCAAGCATATACTTATTGATGTGCAATGGAGTCTAACGACGCCACAAAATCTGGGATTTCCGGTTGCCACCCGACAGCATAATCCTATGGCCGAGAGACGCATTTCTGTGCCGGATTAAGATTATACGTAAGCTACATAGTAGTATTGTGATAGTGGGGGAACAGTAGTATTGGTGTCGATCAACGTGGTGAAGCCCTCCTCACCTCGATGGTTGGAAGTCGTAAAAGCCAATCAACCGACTCTGCCCAGTTATAGGCGAGCATGCATGCGGGATGCCTCTTCGGTTCTCCCTGCAGGGAATTTACATGGATGCATGCGTACATAAGGTAAGCCCACAGACAGATCATGTGTGCGGGCTGCAGTAAGCCATGCGCGGGAGAACTCTGATCGGTTATATACCTGTGTAAGATACTAGATAAAAAAAACATTGGACAGCATGCGAGATCGAATGGTAATTGGAGCCGGAGAGGTGAGCGGTGTGAAGAGATACGCAGATGCGGTAGAAAAGGAGTGGTTTAGGGGGTGACCAATAACCAACGATTATGGTGGCGTAAAGTTCTCAAAGCAGTAATTTTATAGGCGAGGTTCAGGGATGACCAGACCAAGTGCGATGCGAAGTACATCATCCCTCATCCCATGATGCAACCTGCAGCTGCAATAGGCCCTGCAGAGCAACAGAGCTAAGAGCTGAGGAGGCAGTGTGCAGTGAGAGGTTAGGTAAGTTTAGGTAAGGTCTGGCTATGCGGTGCTGCATCACTTGCATTTTCAATGATTTTTCCCTTCTTGCTTCATCTTTTTAGCTTGTATATTAAACTGATATCTTTTTTCGGTACTCTTGTCGTCATGGAATTCTTGCTGCTCTGCAACCTTTCAAATTTCTAGCCTGCGCCACCTACCAAGATATCACGTACACACTGACCGCTGGTTACACCTGACTTAATAGGCGTATCGAGAGGTGGGTGGTGTCAAGCGTGTCAAGTCATTCGCAGCCGTGATGGTGTGTTCTCTTACATCCTTATTTCGTGCAATAGTATACATACCTAGATGTAGTACGACAATTGAATGTTGGAGGTTCCACTTGAACTACTTTTCCTATCCCTGCTCCTTGTATGAAAAATCCCGGTGCCGTTTCCCTACGCGGATAGTGAAGTACTAGGTATAGCGCCAGATGCTAGTCTAGTTTTCTTCAATGTCAATGCTAACAACCTCACTCTCTAAACCCCTTATCGTCGCTTTCCTCTCCTCTTCTTTGTCCCTCTGTGCTTCCGCATTTTACGACCAATCCACTTCGTACCGCGTCACGCGCACGAGCAACAAGCGAGGCTAGTGGCCGAACCTATTGTACTCGGGCCTCCTTCTAGTTTCTCAATGCCTTTATATCTTTCATAGCCGCTGGCGCGGACGTAGGGGGAACTGGAGCCGACGACGACGATGTTTCCTACCAAGGATAAGCTTTCTTCGCTCCTGCGGCCAGGACAGTCCACTCGGCGCGTCGACATGGCGCATACTTTCGACTCAGACCCTAATACGCCCTCACCTGGCCCAGCAAATCGCCACTATGGCGGGCAGCGACACGCCACGGCCGACTTCACCGAGGCAGATGACGACGACGAAGATGAAGACGAGTTCGACGTGGACGATGGACCATCTGCGCCTCGAATAGCCCGGCCTTTTCAAGAGACGAATGCGCGTAGAAGCTCGACTTCTCTTATACCTCTATTCTCTGCTGGCTACCTAGGTAAGCTTGCGACGGATTTGTAGCGAATGCATACGACTGGGATAGTTTCTCATGCCCGAGTTAGATTCCTTACCGATTTACAATGTTGTCCACGCCATTCGAATACTCGTCCAGACACGAACCGAGACCACGCTCACTTGGGACCAAATCCGATCTCCTCAAGTTTCCCAATTTCTCGTAAAGCCCATGCAGCAGCAGATCCGAACACAACATTTCAGCCGCGTAACGCTGTACGCCCTAATGGCGAATTGCTTGCAGTTCGCGAAGGAGGGACAATTGTATCCGGGTAATGCAGGTACAAGTCTCACACGAGCTAGGGTCTGCGAGCTTCTTGCCTTGAAACTGCTGAAGGAATATACCACGAGAGAGCTCATTGACGCTTTGTCCTACGACTTTTACCCACTCCAAGGTGCTCCCGAGACGCCATCCAGCTCGAATACAAGGACACCTGATGGTAAAGGCCGCCCGACTGCAGCTCGATCTTCAACTCTTGAGGTAGCTATCCGCGCTTCGGCCAAGCACTTCCTGGCACACCCACTTGTAGTTCAACAGCTTGATGCTATTTGGAATGGTGCCATTAGTTTCTACTCGTCACAGGATAATCTCCACCGTGCTCAGTCGACGCCAGCGGGCTCCAGCGAAAATGCGCGAAACGGTCCAGCTAATGCCAGGACACCCCTGCTTGGTCATCAACCTTACAAAGAACATCAGTCTCTACCGCTGCATACAATGCCCATTCGACGAACCGCCAATTTGTATGACCCGCGCCAGGCCAGCCCTCTGAAACTGTCCCGTCTCCGTGTTCCACGATACAGACAGTTCCTATCGACATGCTCTCTGTTCGTTTTGATATGCTTGTTCCTCGCCGTCTTGATAGAGCGTTCTAGTCGTATCACCGAATTAGAGTTGATTTTCTGGTTCTGGAGTGCGGGCTTCATGCTCGATGAGGTTGTTGGCTTCAATGAGCAGGGTTTCTCACTCTACATAATGAGCTTCTGGAACATATTCGACCTCGGTATTCTGCTATTGCTCATTATTTATTATTGCATGAGGGTCTACGGCGTCTTCCTCGTTGATCCCTACCACTGGAATGAGATGGCATACGATGTCCTCGCAGCAAATGCAATTCTCCTTCTGCCTCGCATTTTCAGCGTGTTGGATCACTACCGATACTTTTCTCAGCTTCTCATTGCATTCCGGCTCATGGCTGTGGACCTTGCAGCAGTGTTCGTTCTTGTGCTAATCAGTTGTTCTGGATTCTTTGTGTTCTTCACACTCTCGAGGAATCAAAATGATGCTGCTGAAGTTGCCTACAAGATCTTTCAGATCTTGATGGGGTTTACACCAGCAGCTTGGGACGTGTAAGTGCAATATGCCCATATACTCCTTGACGGGTTCAACTGACCATAGCTACTAGATGGCCCGAGTATACATACTTGGGGAGGACACTCCTAGTGTTCTTCCTGATTATATGTCATTTTCTCGTCGTGTAGGTTTGTTCCTAGCTTCAGGGGCGCCATATTCTAACATGTATTAGGACCATTCTGATTACCGTTCTCACTAATTCCTTCATGGCAATTGCCTCGAATGCGAACGAGGAACACCAGTAAGTGACTCTCCCTTGCCTGAGTCACCGGGATCTCTAACAATAGTCCTAGGTTCTTGTTTGCTATCAACACGATATCCATGGTAAAAAATGATGCGCTGTTCTCTTACATTGCGCCGGGAAATATCTTCGCCTGGATATTGATGCCGTTTCGATACGTCATGCCAATCAGACAATTCGTAATACTGAACCGTACGGTCATCAAGATTACGCATTTCCCCCTCCTATTCTGTATATTCTTCTACGAGAAATACTTTCTAGCCTCCTCCATCTATGAGCCAACCGATCTAGTTGAGAACCAAAAGAGTCACACGACTAGAGGAATATCATTCATTGACCCTGTCGGCAGAGGAACTGCGCTCTTCAGCCCAAACATCCGGACACGCGAAGAGTCTGTTGCTGGCTACCAAAAAGATCGCGCTCTCGATGAGGTTTTCCGCCGACAGCCCGACGCTAGCACAATACGGAGTCAGAGGAGGCAAGAACGGAGGAAGACACAAACAGCAATTCGGAATTGGATGGATCAAAATGATGAGATGAGTGAGCGCATATCGCATTGGCCTACAATCGATAGTCGCCCGAGCTTTTCACAGCGGCGGATGAGCATGAGTCGTGACTATCCTAAGAGGTTCAGGAACGTATCCGATGTTCGATCTACCGCCAGTGACCCTGCCGATTTCTTATCAAGCAGCGCCTTCCCGGTTTCTAATGCGAGGGAACTGAATGGACAGATCATTGAGCAACAGGCTCGGTACAAGGATCAAGCCGAAGAAGATGGCGATGATGAATTTGTTACGAATGATGAAGAGGAAGAGGATGATGTGGCAGTGGCAAGCCGCCGTGGCAGTAAGGTTGACCAAGAACATGAGGATTACTTCACGACCCCTCGATTAAGGCGTGGAACGATAGCCCCATCCTCTGTAGGCTCTTCGTCGCATCACCAAACCCCGGCGACTGTATCCCCAAGGGTTGGTAATCAAGTCCGCCGTCAAGGTTTGCATAGTCGTACGCTCTCTACGAATACGATACTCTATGCCCCGCAGGGCTCTGGCCGTCATGGACCTAGCCCATCTTCAATCTCAGAAGAGCCCTCGAGTGCTCGCTCTCGACCGCGGACAAGTCGGCTAGCTACGGCGGTGGAGACTTCCGAGCCGACTGGCAGACGATCGCCGCGGAAGGTGGCAAATGGATCCAGTCTCCTGGTCCGGCCCCGAGCAATCCCCATGAAATCGGCACCAAACCGCACATCTCTTCTCGCCGGCAACCCTCGGGCTCGACGACTCTCATCAGTTGACGTGGATATTAATTCTGACATGGGACTTGACGCCCATAATGACTTTGGTGCCGTGCCATCGTCCTTCGCAACACAAATGGCCATGGCGACCGGCCAGCTCAAGGCACTGAACCGAGGCCACCAGGATCGCGAGGACTCGGACAGAATGAGCCGTTTAGTCCTGGCCCGAATGAAGACTCTGGAAGAAAGCTTTGCGGACGTCGTCAAGGAAATGCGGGTCATGAGGAGCACAGCGCCCACAGCGCAAAACTCGGGCGATGATGGTAGTTGGAGGACGGGTACTAGTAGTGAGATGCCGATGTCTAGAAAGAGATTGGAGACTATGATGAAGGGCGAGAGAAGCCGTCCCGGAAGCGCAAGGGAACAGAAGGTCGGCTTGGGGACTGCCACCCCGAAGAGCCAGAGAAGTAAGGGAAAGGGCAAGGCCGTGGCAGCATCTGAGAGCGAGAGCGAGTCGCAAAGACCGGGTCTAACGAGAAGGGGAAGTTCGGTCTAAATTACCTGGGCCTGTTTTTCGGGAGAGGACGATGTTATCTGGGCAAAAAAGGTCATGCATTCTGGCGTTTTAGGGTTTTGGCTTCAAGGCTCGGGAAGGCTCCATATGGTTGGTGAGGTTATACGATAAGGCGGATGGACGGGAGAGTACATATACCTACCTCTACGGACAGAGAGTGGTGTCTGATGTGGCATACGAGTGCCGGTTTTTTGGCGGCTTGTAATATTAGTGCGGAACTGGGATCGTGTATATACAGCTTATCAGAGCTGATCATTACTGTCGATAATAACAAAACGCAGTACGAAGATGAAACACTTTCCCTCTATTTGTGTTTATATCGTTCGCTATCTTGTATCCGTAGATCCGTAGACCCTGAACTAAGTCGGTAATTACATTAACGCCGTTAGATTACCAATCTCGTAAACACATATGCGTCCAATTACGAAGCCGATATACCTATCCATACCCCCTTTTACATATATTTCGTGAAACGTAGATGGCGTGGCCGATCTGTATCGCAATCCGTTTAGATTTTTATTTCAGTCCAATCTTTCCCGTGGCGTGGCTATATCCGCCTGTCTTTTCTCGTTCAATTTCTTTCATTCATTCTTCTCTTTTTATTTCAATATTGTTTTCTTCTCATTTTTTCCATCTGAATCGAGCATTCAGATACCGCCGCCGCTCCGGTCGACGCTGACGTACAGGTTGGGGTTCTCGGGCGAGTTCTTCTGGAGCCGCTCGTTCCGCTTCAGCGACGACCGCTCGTACTGCACAGCGGCTACGAGGCCCGTGGCCGCGAGGGCTGCAAGGGCGAGGCCCGGGTGGCGAGTGCTGTTGGAGGAGAAGGGGCCGGTTAGTCTAGAGGTCGTTTGTGTGTGCGTGAAAGGAAAGTCGACGGGGCGGGGGATATTATATTATGGAATTAGGTGACTTGGACTTACACGCTGCCGATACGGCCGCTAGTAGCCATTCGAGAAGCTCGGGTTGGGTCCATTGTTGGGTTTAGACGTAAGAACTTATTTAAAGGCACAATGCCTCTTCTGTTGAACCAAGCTCTGAGGAAATTACCTTCGTGGCTTTGAACGTTGAATCTACAAAAATCGAATCGAAGCTTTGTCGACCGACTAAAGCTTTCGAAATTGAGCCCGATAGTGTGTGATTTAAAAAGGATAACAGAATATTTTAATTAATATGTGGCACGATGGACAGGATCTGAGAAGAAGCTGTAGGATAGCAAGAACCGGGAGGTCGGATCTCTATATGTGTGTCAAGCTTTCGGTTGACCGCTTTATATCCCTACCCGACCTCACATTCACCTACTTGGTAGCTACCTAGCAAGCCGATAAGAAAGGGTAATCTCCAATTTTATGTCATACAACCTTGGAAGGGAGGCTAGGTTAGCGGGCGGACGGTTCTAGATTCCCCAGATTTACGGGTAGAGTGGGCAGATTCTGATGAGGTCAATCGTGCGATTGGTATGCAAAACGAAAACCGTAAGGGAAGCTGCTAATTGTTGGGGCTCCTTTTTTGTTTGGCCGGATCGGGATAAGGGGCACGCGAGCCCGGATTGGGGTAGGTTATAGCAGGTAGGTACCTAGGATACCCTAGGGCATAGGGGCACTTAGGGGTATTGGTTGAAGCTGGGGAAGGCGAAAGGCGGTAGGGCGGGGGAGGACAAGGGGGGAATTCCCGGAAAGCTACCCAGAGCTCACCTTAAGCTCTGCATTAGCGAGGAGGAACGGAGGAATCGGTAGTGGATTGTTGGGTTGGGAAGCGGGGGAGGGGAAAAGGATTATGATTGTTATAGATAACCGAAACCCAGGTTAAGTGCAAGCATGTATAAGTCATAGGTAGGTACTCTTTCCAAAAAGAAAAATAACAAATACCTAGAAAAAGAAGGTATGGTTTGATCATTTTCTTCAAATATCAGTCGCTACCTGGTAGGCAGCCGTTGATCTAGATTAGATGATTCATCTTTGCATACGTCCTCAGTGGAAAAAAAAAAAAGACTGAAGAAAGAGTCATCTTTCAGACGATCTTCTACGACCCAGCCAATAACAAACAACGCGGAAACATGTGCCTCCCACCGTGGCTGAAGAGGCGCAGCGACAGCACAGGCAGGCAGATAGCCTGAGATACGTGATAGGGCGCGGCCAGGTTTATGAATTTGCCACCCGTGCCAAATACCGAGATACATGCAACGTACCTCGTACCCTATGCAGTCCATGCAAGGTTGTAAGATGGGATTAGGGATTATATGCACCTTTTGCATGTGAGGGCAGGCGCCTCATCAGTCAGAATGATGAAGGCAGCAAGCACTTCAGCCTTGTCTTGATGTCTTGTCTTGTCTCGTCTCTCAAACTTCTGCCTACCATTTTGCTTGCCAAAGACCAGATACATATCTTTATATGTTAAAACAACTTAAGTTTACTGCTAGGTCAGCTACAAACTACTATTAACGGATATCTGTCATCCTTCTGGAAATTACCGTTTGCGCTTACAAGAGGATATTCATCCTCCAACAGCCATGACCTCGCAACTCGTAGCTGAAGAATGGGAGAACGAATCCCCGTCCCCTCCGCCTCAGGGGTCCTTACTTGATGCGGCCATTGACCAGCTGTTAAAGGAGCGGCCGAGTCAAGACAATGTCAACTATAGTGCCGAGCATCGAGAGCAGTCTGATCTCTACAGAGTCAACCGCGCCGACATTGAATGCAACGAAGGGGATACGCTTGTTATCGTTGAGTTTCCGCCTGGTGGTCTAAAAAACTGTTATGGAGAGGAGGTAAGCACCATGTCTCTATTATATTATTCAGGTATAGCACACTACAGGTATATAATTGGTGAGATTGAGGCTGAATAGAAACGCCCGCGTGACTAACAAACATATCTCTTAGTGGTATTCAAAGCGCTTCTCCGTCCACTCTGAAAGACTTCTTGCTACCGGGTCCAGAGTTTTCGCAGATCTACTGTCGCCGAGGCGGCAAGCTCGTTTCCGGAGGAGAGCAGAACAATTCGTTAATCCGCTTTTACACGAGTATGTGATTGACCTTACCCCCTCGATGGAGGGAGACGAGCTGGCTGCTCAACTTATGGAATTATCACTGCCATCGGGTGTCAGGGATTGGTGGACAACCAAGGAGAGGCTTGGGATATCGCCATACCTCGTATCGGGACACGATGACCACTGCCCTCATCATCATAACGTGCCTGTTGACTGCGTAAGATCAGAAACATGTATTGCATTCGCGTACAGCGGTTTACGCGACCAACATCTCCCGAACCTCGACCTTGGTGACATCTTCATACCAGAGTCTCGGGTTATAGACGACTACTGTCCTATCCGCCATCGCGCCAACATCGTTCGCCTGCTGTTGGCCATCGAGGGCCATGATCTGGTACTAAATTCCGCATCACGGGTCTACACCTTGGCGGGAGTTGCCAACATATTAGACTGCGCCGATGCCATTGTAAGTGAAAACCCTCTCCATCCATAAGCCCTTTGGACCATGGCTAACCTCGCCTACAGCGCGACCCGATGTGTAGTTGGTTCATGGCAGATCCTAACAACGAGTTTATCGACATCAATACCGAGATTGCGTTTAAGATTGGGTGGACCCTCAAGTCCATTAATGTGACCCGAGCTGCGTTTCGCATCCTGGTAGTCGAGAAGGCCATCGACACTCTTAACGTCGTACCGCAGGGGCGAGGTGCCCAGCACACCATCTTCGGCCGCCCCTGCGCGGATCTGCCCGACGATCTACAGACCGTCGTCCAGTATGCGGCGCACAAACTGGTCGACCGCGTCCAGCAGACGTACACGATGTTAACCTCGGACCGATTCTACGACTTTTACGAAATAAAGGAGCAGCGGAAGCTCCTGCAAGTGCACAACCTCATCCAGCACTCGCTCTCCAACATCTCCAACCCCCGCTCGCTAGTAAACGCCATACGCGTCAGCCACCTAAAGCAGCTGCTCAGCCGCCTGGAGTGCCTCTCACAGAAGCTGCTGGAGTACAAGGACTTCATCTTGCGGAAGGCGGAGAAGGCACCGCCGACTAACAACCAGCAGCGCGACTTCGACCGCGACCGGCGCTGCTACGTGCCGCGCACGACGTGGAACCCGACCGCCCTTATCTACGACGGCTTCTCCGTCCAGCAGCGCCTGCTGACGCCGTGCTTCTGGGAGTCACTGGCCAACGACGCCTCCGAAAAGTTTGAGCCGCACGTGCCGAGCCAGCTGCTCGAGCCCGAGGCAAGCGTCTACAACGACAAGCTGGAGGAGGTCGGGCACCTGGTGCGCTTCGATGGGGACCATAACTTCGGGAACCCGGTCGGGCTGCTGCGCTTCGACGCCGTGCAGTTCCGGACGCAGAAGATTGGTGGTACTTGGCACTCCTCGCTATCATGATCGGGTTGTCTTTTGCGGTTGTTTGTGCTTGGC
>JAOXNQ010000001.1:2616787-2662891 GCA_028571165.1 Hypoxylon perforatum
CTCTGACCGTATCGGGCGACCTCTACGGACGCGTTCGCAACCTCCAAGCTGGCTGTCTCCTAGGGATCCTTGGGGGCCCCCATCGGCCCCGGACCCGCGTACCACACCGGCGATACCGTCGCCACCGACGCCTCGAGCATCTGCCGTTCGGACGCGACGCCGAGCCGCGCGCCCAGCACAGTGACCCTGACAGCCGGACGCTCCCTCGCCGCCGTGCAATCGAACATGGGACCTAGCACAGCCACCCAGCACGAGTCGTCGTCGTTGTCCGAGTCGTCGTTAGTAGGAGGAATCATGCGCGTCGCCATCGCGTCGCCGCCCTCGACGGCTTCGACCGACGCCGTCATGGTGTCCCTGCCGTCGGCGACGGCGTCCACGGCCACGATGAGCGATTGTAGTGTGGAGTCGTTCGAGGACGTCGACATGTGCTACAGCGATGAGGACACGTGGTCCCCGGTCGAGGAGCCGTAGCCCTCTTGTCTTCGTTGATTCCTTTTGTTTTCCCTGCTAGGCTAGGTTCTGGATTCAAAAAGAGAGAAAAAGAACGCCAAGAAGACGCACTCACTCGTTCCTGCCCGCCTTCCCCCCACCCCTCCTACTCGTTGGCGATGAGATATCAGAACGATGGAGGGAGGGAGAAAGATTCGAGGTTGGAAAGTTTTTTTTTTTTGTGTGCGAGGAAATACATGGAAAAAAGGTGGCTGGGCTGGGCTGCATGCATTCTCCAGGTTATTTTCTTTTCCGGGTCGGCTCTCTCTAATCGCTCTTGGATACGGGAAAGAAACGAGCCATGACGGTGCACGGGTTAGATGGGAGGATACTTCACGATCATGCGCAAAAAGAGGTCAGGCTTAAGTCGTACATACATCACTTGACGCGGCCTGGTAGATGTAAGTAAGGAGCGAGATGTGGGATAGACAGACATCTTGACAATACATTATGAGGTGAATTTCAGGGGCATTAATAGTATAGCCGTGCCTCTTGACATATGTACTCTTATCCCCCTTTTTCGTCTGCCAGAGACCAGAGCAAGGGTGCCTCCCTCTTTCAGATGTCCCACTCTCATACTTCTCATCACCATCACCTTGCTCTTCTTGTTATCCGATAGCCCACCGAGATAAATCGAGACTCCTTTCCTACCGCATGCCCACAAGACCACCTAGGTCCTTTATCAGCCGGCGCAATACAACCGCAGGCTCTTTCTCGATAAGTTTGATCGATACATTTCAGTTACAGCAGTGGATGTGCAGTGCCCTTATCTATTCAAAACCTAGTTGTAATAGATTAACTCTCTTCTTTCACGGGTGGAATTTCAGTGGGAGACGACTGCGTGGCTGCTACTTTAGCAGAGTAGAGCGTCTTTGTGGAGACGCGATCGCTTGTTTCTTCTTCGGGAGACTGGCTGAGCGACGACCTCGCAATTTAATTACTAACAAACGACCAGTTTACGACCAGGGGGGCATGGTCAACTGGGACTTAGTCATTACGTATCACTCGCACTACAAGACAGACTATACGATAGTCTTCAGAGACTGTCGAAATTTTTCATTATTTTGCCTTGGACAAGCCGCCATCTGTAGACGGCCCCAAGCTACGTGACCGGCGCACCTGAGCATCGATAGCAAGCAGCAGCCAAACGTGGCATTTCTGATACGGAAGGCCGTATCATGGTATCATCGGAGGGAAAAAACAAGATAAGACAGAAAAAGAATAAGCACGTCTGTAACGTTTCATGCCATTACCCGGTTTCCCCTTTGTGTTCCGTTAGGCAATTAGCTCGTTAGCCGTGCCACTTTCGCCTCTAAACGCCGACTTCCATGCTTCTTGAATGCCAATATGCCACGCCATGCAATGATGTAACCACCCTCTCTCGGTCCATCCTTTATGCTACTAGGATTATTTTCCCAGTTCAAAATTTGAAGGCGAAAGATATGAGCACAGAATTGAAAAATTAAACGTAGACCACAGAAAGCTTAGCTGTTAATTGGGGACCTCGATACTAGATCCATTCCATATCGCCGTTGAGGTCTGCCTCCATTACTTCTGTGCTCTGCTTTCTGGGTCGTCCTCGGGGTCGTGGTTTAGAGCCGGATCGTGCTCGCTTCTTTCGCCCGCCAGGCACGCCGCCCGCTTTTCTTTTGCGGCCGCGCTGGTCCGGCTCGGTTGTATTTCCGTCATCCTCGGCGTCCGGAGATGCTGGTTCCCCCTCTGCATCAAAATCTTCCCCTTCGTCTGGGACCTTGACTTCGCTATCCACGTTCAAAAGTTCCACAAAGGCGCGGCATTGCTCCATCATATGTTCGGGTGTGTCTAGGGTAGACATGATTCGGGCGATATCGTCCCATAACTTGTCACCGGTAATGCCCTGAGCCTTGACCGGAGCCTTGGTGAGATCCTTTGCGCTCCCCTTGCCCTTATTGCCCTCGCGTCGGCTGGAGCTAAGCCCATACAATCGACGTAGGTAGGTGCGAACCTCCCAGAGAGCAAGGAGGATGGCGGAACCCGCTGCGAGCTGGAAGAGCCGTTGCGTGTCTACTGTAGGCAGTATGTGGACTGCGGGTGGTTCCTCGCTATCAGTGGGCTGCTGGGAAGCAGATAGCTGATCCATGCGGACTTGAAAGATTTCAGATTCGATAGTTTGAGCGATGCCTGACCCTGTCCCAGTCACTAGTTTTTCCATGGCAGTGATCGTCGCTTGCAGCTCGCCAATTGTAACAAATTCAAAGAAAGCGAGATTCTCAATTATGAAGCGTGAGAATGCGACATGCGATGAAATCGTAGCCTGGTCTGCGGTTGACTTTGTGGGGTCAAAATCTACTTGCCCGACAAGCTTCTCAAGCAATCTGATGCGGTTCTTGGACTTGCTAATCTTCAGCACTTCGATGAGCAGGTGGAGTTTCGACGTGAAAGGGTCCTCAGTTGCGCCTCGCGGGTCTTTGATCACGTCGCGCTGATACTGGAACGCTGATTGTATGGCCTTTACATATTCTCGCTCGAGCACGCTCTCGTATTTCTCATGTAGTGCCCTGTGCTCGTGGTACGCGAGCTCGGAGATTTTAGGGACTGGGCAGGTCTCAAGCGTAATAAGGGTAACGCCGGTCTCCTTTGGATGTACTAAGCCCTGTCGATTGATACTTGCTAATACTTCCATGGCAAGGAAAGCGTGATCATCCTGGGTCGCGAGAGCAATACGAGTGATGTCGTTCAGAAACCGTTGGGTAGTCGCGCTCGCTACATCATCGAAGCTAGTACTTCCCATGACCTTCAAGTCCTTCTTCGCTGATTCCTTACTGTTAGCTGCTGACGAGGCTGCTTGCTCAGATCGCTGCTCTTCCACTAGGAGGAACTCCCTAAAAGATCGAAGGACCATTGATTCCAAGACCGGTATGCGTTCATCGAAGGCTTGTTGGAATGTCGTGTAGACATTAGCAGACACGTAATTCCTGGGGTTGGACTGGCAGACAAGTCCGATAGCATCTAATGCTGGCCTCCTCACATCTGCCGGTTGGGAGGGATTCGCAAAAGGAACGAGAGCGTCTACCATGAGCTTCGACACAGAGCCTTTCCATTTTGGGAGGTTGGGTTCGGACTTGAAGCGGTCTTCATGGCTGTCCAAGTTGCAATGTTTACCAATCATACCAACGATAAGGGAATATCGATCGAATTGCCTTATTTTAGTCCGATCAAGTTGGCTTTTTCCACTCATCAGCTGAATCGCCTTGAGGCAAGATAGAACAAGGCGAGCAAGAGGTTCCGAAGTCTGGAGAAGTTCACTAACAATCCAAAGACATGCTACCACATCGTCAAGAAGTGCTCTCGTGACCTTAGAGGTAGCAGGCATAAGAACCTTGCGGACATCGGAAAGGAATTTTGAATGGACGCTGGACACCTGCGGGAGCACGCGTCGATATATAACAACAACGGCTCTTGAAACTGTCAAATCCTCGCTCGTGCTGACACTAGCGATGTGAGGCTCCAGTTGTCTGATTTGCTCAAACGTGAATAGCTTGGGGTCGGCTTTCGCAAATATCATCAGGACTTGGAAGGCATCCCTGCTCGACGGAATAGATGGGTCGTCCGACTCGGGGCTGCCAATAAGATCAACCAAATTTGCGACCAGCCTCGCGCAGACTCTCGAATTAGCTTCGGTAAGTTTGGAATCGGGCGAGAGAATTGTCTGGAAGACCTTGTCCATTACGGGCGCAGTACTTCCCTGTTTGACGGTTTGAACCATAAGAGCAACGTGGTCAGTCAGAGATTGCTTGAAAGAGATCGAGTCCTCGTCTTTGTAGAACGGAGATATCCAAACTTCTTCTATCATCTGCCTAGCAAGTTCCCGTACACCTTCGTCCGGATCCTGCGTACGAAGGAGCAATCCGTTTGCGATGGTGCTTCGAATTGCTTTGCTTTCGTTTCCAAGGTAGATATCCTTAGCCAGCTTCATTGCCCTTTTTCGTACACCTATTCCGGAATCGATGAATCTTTGAATGACCGTAGGCGTCATTTTTTCTTCTAGCTCACGGCGCATATTCATACATTTGCCTATGAGGCCCAGCGCTGAGTCTCGCACCTGGGGCGAGGTGTCATTAGAACACTGGAGAATGAGCTGAATGAAGACGCTGTCACCGTCGAGAATAGCCGGGTCCGTGTCCAGGACAAGATTGATGCTTTTGAGACTTCGACTGCGTACGGTGGCCTGATCTGTGGTCATGGAGCCCATCAGTATGTTCAGAATATTCTTGAACGAACCACAGAAGCTTGACCGGAGCAAGATGATCGAGTGAGAAAGCTTCGCATGATTAGGTTCCACCCTCTTGAAGCTATATTCCCGAGAAAGCCATTTTGGGTCCTCAACCATATTGCGAAGGCGAAACGCAATTCTCCCAAACTCCGAATCTCGCTCCCCTGCATCCTCGCATGTATTCGAATCGTATCCAAGGCTCACTTGTGATCCCCAATCTGTGATTAGATATGAGATAGCACCTTGGCGGTACGGGTCGTCACGTAAGTGATCTTGTAGGTATTCCAGAACGACGCGATATGGTCCGAGCCAACTGACCGTCTTTTCCATTGACATGTTGCCCTCGAGAACATTGAGTGTTAGATCGGCTAGCCATCGCCCTAGCTCAGAGTCGCTTCCATCGAAATTGGTAGCGGTTTTTCGAACGTGATATCGCAGCCTAGAGATGGCTGCGGCCATAACGCCAAGTAGTTCTAGGGCCATATTCCTCGCCGGGGCCGCATTCTTGTCGCCATCCACCTGCTGAAACATCATGTACATGGTGAGACGAAGCAACAATTCGGCTGCGGGCCAGTCTGGCAAATCCAAGCAAGTGGTGAAATCCTCAATGAATAAGTCGAGGAGGTTTCGATATGGCGTGTCGCCAGATTTGGTAGATTTCAATGCTCGTCTCACTATGAAGTTAACAACGTAAGTAGCGTTGCGATAAGCGCCGTCAGCGAGCGTTTTAGCCAGGGCCTGCAACTCTTGGATAGCCGTTGAGTGTTGGGCAGCGGCGTGGTCCTCGGTCCTGATGGTGTAAGATGTTCCGACCTTGCCGTTGATACCGTCAGTTGAGGCAATAAAGCCGCTGCTTCCATCGTCCTCTGCTATATTCTGCATCATCTGGCCGCGGGATTTTTCTTTTCGATCATCGACTTTCCCGGCGCTTGCTTGGATCAGCCGCATGATTAGTGCCGAGACCGGCTGGATACTCTTGTTTCCTGAGAGCTTGAACTGCCTGGCACTTTGCTTGCCAATGGGCAGCTTCTCGAGAGACGTTAGGATTTCGTTGAAGATGCCTTCTCTCTGGGAAGGATTCATTAGAAAAATCTGCGACAATACGTTCATAGCGACGAGACGCAGTTTATCAAACGTTGTGGTACCAACGACCGACTCTTTCTCTGAGTGTGCGTTCTCAACGAAGATGAGACGCGACGCTATATACTCAAGGGTATTTACCACAGTTTCGGAGAGGTCTATACTGGCTATCAAGTCTGACATGAGAGAGAAGACTCTCTTGCAAGCAGCGAAGAGAGTAGTGATGGCCTTTCTGTATGTCGAAAGAAGGCGGAATAAGTTTCCCGTAGGGCCAGTGCTCCGCAACTCAGCTATAGGGATGACGATGTCTCCCATAACATTCCTGAAGAGATTTAGACTGTGTTGGATCATATCTTCGGAGTATAATTGCTTCTCTTCTCGGCCACCACACATGATACGGAGCGACGTCCGGGCCGCTTTAAGGCCCATTTCAATGGCATCAAGTTGCTGAGCCCAGAATCCAACTTCGGTCTCGCCCCACGTTTCGTCTACCTTGAAATCAAGGGTATCAGCATGCTTCAAAGAGCCCTCACTTAAGCTCTGAATCCGAAGGAGATCATCCACGGGAGCCTGGCGGAAACATCCAAGTTCAATAGCCCTGTGTATTTGCGATTGCACTTTTTCATGCGCTGCTGCTGTCATAGTAGGCTCCTGCTCGTTTGTCATAATGACCAGATTTGATGCACCGCTGTGCTCGCTCGATAAGTAATCCTCGGCGGTAAATATCTCTTGGAAACATTTACGCAAGTTTAGAAAAGCGGCATTGGCAAGCTCGCGCTGGTTCAGCTCGCCGCCAAGAGAATCCTCAAATTCGTCATCAGAAGCGCGCTTCCTTTTTGAAGATAGATGCGTTGGGGTATCAGGTGAAGCGGGCACTACAGCAAACTCATTCTTATCGAAGCTCGCTGCAGGCAATTCGATCGTAATACCACTTGGTTTGGGGGTTTGTGACGACGACATAGAGTGATCTTGCTGCGCTAGGTGAGATAGCTGTTCGGGAGTCTCCGGCGCCTCTGTCTTCAACACAGCAGTCTGCGCTGGTTGTGGTGTTTTAGGCTGTATATTACTCGCCGAAGGAGTAGATACATGTGGCATCTGTGAAACTGGGAGATCGGGCGCTTTTGGTGTCACCATTAGGTCTGCGAGGGAGACTGTCTGAGACTGAACATTGGTTGCCGGAGATGGTGAAGGGGCATGAGGAACGTTTGATGAATATATGGAGGCAGCGGCATCCAGCTCCTTTCTTGTAGGAATATGAATCTCAATTCGAGATTTGTTGTTAGCGACAGCCTGCAGGTTTGAGGTAGCAGGATTATGCTTGACTACCTTATGTGATTCCTGTCTACGCGCCTTGGGTGACGATCGCTTGGTCACCCGGGGCGACATGTTGTTGCCGTTGGGGGTTGACGCGTTTGTGGCCTCGGGTGTAGAGTAACGGAAGGCTATCGAAGTGTTGTCATAGACCATCCTCGCAAACGGTGAGATGCCATCGGTAAGACTTTTCGACTTATTGACTGGGGAGGTGGCTTTTGGCGTAGTCTTGAATTTACTGTTGCGCTTCTGTTAGCGACAGCTGCGCGTAGCCGTTTAGGATGCCCAGGGCAAACGGATAGCAATAGGCAACGAAGATGCTTACAATTGTGTGATCTTGTCTGGCTTGAGGAGATGTTGCACAAAATCGAGGCTACCCTCGACCCGTTTGGAGTGGGTTGAATTCTCAGCTTCCTTGTTTAACGCATCGTAATCTTCCCTAGAGACGAAGCCGGCAAGCGAGGGTGCAAGAGGGCCGGAGCCGATTGTAGGATTACTGATAATATCTGGACGGGGTTTTAAACTTCTCATTAGGTTCAGGTTCAAGCTAAAAAGTTACAGAGGGAAGGAACTAGACTGGACACAACACGCCTACGAAAGGCAACTACGCAAAATTGGCAACTGCACAAGAGCCAAGATACAAGACGGACAGGAAGTAAAGGCCGGTACACCCACTTACCTGGCTCGAAAGGAAAGACCGAAGTGAAGGGCGTGTAGGGCAGCGCCTCATTCAACGTGAATGGCTTCGAGCTATCCTGCTGTTGATAGACCCCGGGACCGGCTTGGGGGTAGGTCTGCGGATAGATCTGCTGGTCGAAATGAGGCGCGATGCCATTCGGATCTCGAGAGTGTGAATTCGCCATGGTTGCCTTTCGCCCTTGTCCTACACCGACTTTCGTGCGCGACGGTTGATACGCTTCCTGGCTTCCCACTGCGCTGAAGTTGATATCCTACCTCATTGCGGGTCACCTTCGTGAAGAATGAAGCGGGAGTACGAGTCGTGCCATGCGTTAGGCAGTGTTACGAGGCGAAGCGGATGGCGATAGCGACGATCAATGCAATGGCGTAAATATCTATCACATGAACCTAGGTTGGTATTAACAATTACAACCTTGTGAGGCTTCCTGTGAATTGAAGTTAAAAAAGGTACAACGCGAACAGCCTGACAGCTAGCCTTGCGCAACACGGAAGCTTTATTAGGTTAGCAGGTTAGGCATGTAATTTGGGCCGACCTAGGTACGTATCGCCAGATCGCTAGGCTACATTGTAAGGATTGCCGGCCTATCCAAAACCGGGGGACCTGGCTCACCCGCCTCGCCCTACTACGTCGCCATGGCCACACCCCTAAATTCCAGTGCTCTGCAGCCTACCTAAGTTAGTAGTACCTAACCAACTGCACACAGCAAAAACAGATCAGGCACATGGCGGCGGATATGTCACATGTATCGATTTCAGAGGATCATCGCTTATCGATAGGTATCCTTATGATGTTATCTAAGTGGCATGCGACCGCTTTCTGTAGGTACCTTAGCGCTAAATGTATAACGATATGTATCCTCCACTTTAATAGATATCTAGGTACATGCATGAAGTTAGCTTTTTTTTTAATTCCATCTTTTACGAATCGCTTTTTTCTCAATAACATCAACTTACCTATAGGTACTTCATACAGCAATGGCAGCCATCGGCTCCTTAGTCTTCTGCACGGATTGCGGGAATCTTTTACCCGTCTCTAAAGGCAATGTCAAGAACATCCTACATTGCGAATGCTGCGGTGCCGACAATAGAGGTAAGATATATTCGCAATGCACATCACACCCAGCATTCCACACCTTGCGGCGCACTCTTCCATACCATTGCTTGTGATAACTCTTGCTAACATAGTAGCTCTATAGATACGGCATCTAAGACAACTGTTACCCAGAGCAAGCCATCCGATTTCCCGTCTTTGCTTCGACAAAAACTCTCCATCGTCCAGTCGGTCGAGCGACACAAGGTCCAGACGGAAGCTGTTGTGAATGAGACATGCGAAAAGTGCGGGCGCACCGAAGTCAGATATTCAGCAGTGCAACTTCGTAGTGCCGATGAAGGCAGCACCATTTTTTACACTTGCGATTGTGGCCATAAGTATGCCGTACTGCCATCCTGGTATGAAGAATCAGATATGACTAACAAATTTCAAACCAGATGGAATACCAACAATTGAAACTGTTTCGTTAGAGATACCCCTAGAGATGGGCTCAGTGGAACAAGACATGGAATAAAATCAAACCGATCAAATTTTTGGTATCTTACAGCCAACCCAGATGAAAATGCCGATATGTCCTATCTAAACGGCTACCTTCGGCTCATCGGGGATGAGTGCATACTCTGTCTGTTTTGATTGCTCATAATCTACCATGTCTAAGGCGACAATGATGCTCTCGCGTACGACCTTTTCCTCGTCGTGGAGGAACCGTTTCAGGATCTCTTCAACGCCCTCCTCCTCACCGAGACTCCCCAGCGCTTCCGCCGCTTCGTGTCGAACCATACTTGCTTCTTGGAGGTTGCTCAGCGCGGAAGTCAAAGCTGGGATAGAGGCTGGATGGGAGAGTTGACCAAAGACGAAAGCAATTTCGTGACGGAATAGCGCTGACGAATCTGCGAAGCCATTGGCTAAGGCGTGGATAGCAGGGACCGCCGTCGGAATATCTGGCGGCGAGGCGAGGTCGCGGAGTGCGAACATAGCACGGTATCTGAGGAAGAGGGGTAGACTCGCGTCCATTAACGTCTTTTCCAGATCTTCGACTGTCTGCTCGGAATCAGGCATGGGAGGGGCTGGGTCGACCGAAGCAAAGTCGCTGTTTTTCCTTAGTTAGAGGCAACGAATACCACATAGTCAATATAGTCGCCGGTAAATGGATGCGCGCACCTTTGATGTAGTTTCTCAGCCTTTCGCTGTGCCGAGTTCTCCCATTCAATTCTGTCGATAGCGATCTCACAAGTTTCTTTTACAACCACCTCTTCGTCTTCACGATCTCGGAATTTACGCAGTATATCCAGATTCTCAGCGTTACCTAGCGCTCCCAGGGCCTCTGCTGCTTCGTGCCGACACATGGAGTCTTCCTGTACATCTGCTAGGACTTTCTCAAGATGGGGGACAGCAGCCAGGTTTGCGGACTGGCCGAGGCAGTAAGCCAACTCATGCTTGAGCAGCGCGGACGGAGATGTGAAGGCAGCCGCGATGGCATCTATGGCTTCGAGAGCTCGGTCGCCTGTCTCGTGTCGAGCTAAGTGTTTGAGAGAGAAGAGAGCGCGGAATCGGACGGGCAGGGGGGTAGCTTCAGAGCAGAGGGAGTCGCGAAGACTTGCGATCGTAGATTTGTCTGTGTCGGACGCCATGACGGGAACGAATGGCGCAACTATTCAAATTGGCGATCGCCTTCGTCGTCGTGTATCTTAGCTCTCCGACCGGCTCGGCAAGAAGAATATGTAGAAAAAAAAAAGATTGAGAGCCTTGCGACAAATTTGGGGAATGGCTCCCGCTTGGTTATCGGATAGCTCGATTATGCAAGTTGCCCCTCCATCAAAGATCCCCTGATAAATTCTTCGGCCCTAATTTAAACTAGGGTGATGCGGTTAATGGTCGGCTGGAGCTCACTTCTATTATATATGACTATAGATCCAGTATCGCTCATTAATTAAATATAGTCAGGTTTCCTGGTGTAATGGCTAGCACTGCGGATTCTGATTCCGCCAATCTGGGTTCGATTCCCAGGGAGACCTTCACTTTTGTTTCCTACTATCATATCCTTTAGTTAGCGAATTTTAAGCTTTTATGCTATTTTCTAGCACAAAGGCATGAACGACCCAAGTACTAAGGTATGCATTTTGCCATATCATCTCTACCTACATACCTAGTGCTATGTCTCTATTGCATCCATTAGGTACTGCGCTAAAAAGGCGAACTCCGCAACTCGTCATACGGTAAGGTGAGTCTTCTCATACAAACAACGTGATTTAAATTCGACAAATAGAAATCGTAATCTATTTCAACCTAAAACACAATTCTAGCATCCTAGACTTCATGCTCTCATCTACCTCGCGATTCTCGATTAGGACATATAGGATGGCTTTACATTCTGCAAACGTGAACAACAAGCTTATATGTTTGTGACACCGCTTCATCCAGGTATTGGATTGGGTATAACTCACCATTCAATTAGTTGCACCGGCGGGCCAAGAAGCCCATGGCCAGGCGGAACAGTTCACCAAGGGTGCATTAACTCGCTCGGATCTCGACCCTACCTCTCCTATCCGCCAGTTCCATAAATGGTTTGCTACAGCACAGCAGTCCGGCCTTATTGCACACCCTGAGACGTGTTGCCTGTCGACTGCCTCGCTGCCATCTGGTCGCGTATCCTCGCGCATGGTCTATCTCAAAGAGCTTGACGCCCAGGGCTTCGTCGTTTACAGCAACTTTGGCACAAGCAAGAAGTCCCAGGACCTTGCCACAAATCCGTGGGCTAGTCTTACCTTCTGGTGGGAAGATTTGGAGCGACAGGTGAGGGTGGAGGGCCAAGCCAGCAGGCTCACCCGTGAAGAGAGCCAGAAATATTTCGACACGAGAGTTCGCGGCAGCCGCATTGGGGCTTGGGCAAGTCGTCAAAGTCAGGTCTTACGGCCGGCTGATGAGGATACTGAGAACAAGGATGACGGACGGAAGGTACTCGATGAATGGGTTAACGAGGCCGAGAAGCGGTTTGAGGGGGAAGATAACATCCCGGTTCCTGAATTCTGGGGCGGCTTAAGGATCATACCAGAATCAGTAGAGTTTTGGCAAGGACGGCAGAGCCGGTTGCATGATCGATTCGTTTACCATACAACGCCCGCGGAGGGAGACGTACATGAATGGAGGCTCGAGAGGCTTAGCCCGTAATGTCATCAATGCATTCCGATCTCGATTCGTGATTAGGATGCCCGCATAACCCAACCGTGGTGAACCGGGATCAAAATTCTACAAGGGTGTTCAGGATAGACGGTTCACATTGTTGTTCCATTACATCTCCGTATTCCGGCTTCTCGCAGCTCGGTTTATACTCCCAGCTACATTATCAAAAGCGCCTCCCATCGAGATGCCAGCTAATCAGAGTCGCAGTCACATGGCCGATGCCTGTGGCTGCCGTCTTCGCTCAAGACTCCTATCTGCGTCTCCCGGCTAGAAAGAGAAATTTCTATATAGATATTCAGCAACAGATGCTATACCCCAAACGTATGCGTACTTAGGTACCTAATTACTCTCACCCACGTGCGATACACCTTGAAGACGACAGTCTGCAGACACTCATATGCTACTGCCTTACCTTTGAGGTCATTGCCATTTAGTAGGCTGATTAGCCCTACTTACCTGCATATTGATACACTCATGAAACTTGCCATCAACTCGCTATTTTCATCGGCCTTCATCGGCTTTCATCGGCCATATTTATCTGCAGGAGACCAGTTCTCAAAAAGCCTTTTTCCAATAATTAAAAAGTGGACTCTTCACCCGATGCCTCAGCCCATGTCTACAGACTAGGTTAGGCCTCAATTAGATTCATCCCGCCTTCAAATCCTATTCTATATGTACGTCGAAGAATTGAGGACGAACGCCCCTTGGCTACCTCCAAAAGCCGGGACGGGATTTTGAATACGCATCTTCTAGATACTCCAACTCCTGGCGGCCTCCAATGGGGATGGCGTTGCTTGGCTCCCAGAGACCTCAGACAACTTCGTGCTCCCAATCGGAGGCTACAGGGCGATTTCAACCTACCGAATCATCGAGATCTTAGATACAAGAAACCGGCATACATCTGTCTCTTAGCAGGAGCCCGGCGTCATTGCTTTTCCAATTAACTCATAGTTTAAAGCAGTAGGCTAGTTGATACGACTCGCCACGTGGAGGAGGTGCGAAACCTGTCAATGTATCCGGATTCTTGACCCGCTTCGCCCTTGCGCCGTCAATCTACGATTAGGTGAGATATGTGAGACCAATTACCTATTGACTGTCTAGGACGCTCGACTTCACTCGCTTTCCATTGTTACATTCCTAGTGGATATCTCCAATGCGAGAAAATGGCATGTGAGAACCAGCAATATGCCAAGGCATGCAGGATGGGCCGCTACAGAAAGTCAACAACGGACAAGGACTTCAGATCAAATAACATCAATTCTCGTCCTAGAGATCAGTAGTTACCGAAACGAGCTATCTTAGTTTTAATATGGGTACATAGAAGCCGACTACCTGCAAGGCCTCGTTTAGGAGTAAGCGTCACAGCCAGCACAACCAGCCCCGACCCCACGAATACATGAATACCACTCCTGGATACCGCGCTCATCTGCATTCACGGGATCTTATATTGTGGCCGTTACCATGCTCACGAATCAGAAAACAGTAGGTACCCCCTTTCCCAGCCTTGCCAGTATAATCAAAGCCCGCCTAACAAGGTCCATGGGATAGCCACCTCCAAACGAGGCACGCCACGCAGAAAGGTCTAACACCTCGGCCCCATGACGTCGATTTAAAGCCTCCGGCGAGATCTATGATGCTTATCTACAGCTTGTGATTCGGGGTTATATTCCGTACATCCAGTATATTTCAAACTGCTTGAAGCATATCTCATTGAGATATATAAGTCGCCTAGCGATTAGCTGGATATATGATGGTGTCTTCCTAGGCGTAGGAGTTCGAGCAGTTGATTTATTATTTGCGCTTTTAACCTTGTCTTCAAACCTTATATCGGTTCAGTGGTTATTGCAATATCTTACTGTCTTCTTGGCTAACCAACACGGCCGTTCTTCTAGTTGTTAGTTACGAACACATACAGGTATACGCCACTACAAACCACAGCCACCCCCTTACAGTAGAACTAAACTAACTCATAAAAGTGTCATCCGGGTCAAGGAGCTTAGCCGTCTCCACGATAGTCGTCCCCCTCCGTTCGACTAACTCGTGATTCTCGCCGACTATCTAACTCCGCCGAGGTCATAGGCATCTTGTTAGACTGCGCTTCGAACTACCTCGTACCAGATTTCCCCCCAAAAGTATTTCAAAAATAAAAATAAAACCCAAGCTGCAAATCTCAAAGAGGGAGCGAGCTCCTCTTGGCAGGTTTCCATAACCCGGACAAAGGATAGTCTTTAACGGCAGCAGTTCGTTGGTCATTAGGTGTATCCACCTATATATGTAGAGTGGCAATATGACGTCATCGGATAAGGAAAACCTCAAACGGATCAGGGACAACCAGAGAAGGTCCCGTGCTCGGCGAAGGCAGTATATCCGGGAGCTTGAGGTGCAAATAGAGTCTTACAAGGCACGAGGTATCGAGGTCACTACCGAAATTCAGCGAGCCGCTCGAAGAGTTGTGGAGCAGAACAAGAAGATGCGGGCACTGCTAAACAATCTTGATTTCGACAACGAGAGGATCAGCTACTTCCTTCGACCCGAAAACATCACTCTCGGCCCTGTAGACGATGTCGCGGATATAGATCTCCAAGGCAACCAACCGGAAGCAACTAAAGCTTTGGGTCTCATGTTGATACCTCATGGACCTACAAACCTTGACTCTGAAACCTACCTCACAGCTCCCCCAACATCAAAAGTGGCTCTAGGTAGCAGCACCAGTAACGGTATAGCCAGCCTCTCGCCAGAAATTCCCGCTGCCGAGATTTCTGAACAATTTCAAATGCTAAGCAACCCATCATTTCCGGCACCGAACACCGTCGATTTTAGCATTCAGGGGGTTTCTCAACCTGTGGCATCCGACATATCCACTGGTGAACTCTCTCAGTATCCGCCAATCTTGGCTGAGCTGTCCAGTGAGCAACAGTTTACAAAGGACTTGATCTCAATTTTCCAAGACGACATGTCCTACGGCTACGAAGTGAATGACGATGAAGCCACTTCTTACTCAGGTCAATCTTTTACACCTAAGAGGACGAACTCTGTTACTACCGGAAGTGTGGCTTTGTGCAACAGCCAAAGTCAAAGCTACGAGCAACTCGAGTACACGTCAATTGCTCCATGCGTCGACGGTGACATAGGCGACGATGCGACACCATTCGAGGTCTCTCTCAATTCAGGCAGCAGGGTACTAGTTTGGGCCTAAGGCTGATTGGAAACAACTGGTAAGTATCTCTTTATAGGCAAATGGAAGGGGATAAAGCCTTCGGTAGTGATAATTCAATGGTGCTTAGTGCTTTAGGTTGTTCGTTATGTGTCTAACATTCGCATTCCAGAGCTTTTCGCTGCCGGCCCGCATTTGGCACTTAGCCTCTTGAGTCAAACTGATTCTTTGTCTTATGATAGCTCAGACAATATTTCTGCAAGCGACATTAATGCGAAAGCGATTGTCACCACCATCAATGTTGCTGTTTTCAGCTGTTTTCAGCATGAGGCCGTGTAGGGATCAGAAAACACAAAGCTGCATGTATTCTTTGTCCGTGTTCCTATTATTTTACAGGATTGGCAATTCAGCCACGCCTGATGTGATTTTTACCTTTTCTCTTTCTTAAAGTGACCCGGAATACTATTTTTCATATCAAAGCATCAAGGTTTATCGTGTCATAAATTACTGTTTCTTGAGTGGCCGAGATTTTCTCATCAACGATTGCATATCTGCCACTCGCAAGCAACCCCCTTAAAAACAGAAAGTAAAGTAGGCCGGTTTTATCTCAACAAACCGAAAAAAGGGCCGCCCTAATAGTCGCGGCGCGAATGAACGCCAGCAGCGTCTTTCGTTGCACTCTTCCAACCCATAAGGCATATATTTGCTATCCTGTTGAAGTCGGGCGCAAGCACGCTTGTCCGGCACTCCAACACACATTATGAGCGAACACAACACCTCTTATGAGGTGAAAAAGTACGACGATGACGAAATAAGCTACCATAGCGCACCCGAGGATATCGTAAGTGCTTTTTAATATACACCCGCGTTCCAGTCGGTTGGCTCTGAACTACTCTTAACACTATGATTACAGAAACAAACCCGTGTCGACGAGACGGGAGATACCCCGATGCTGGGCGCGGATGAAGACCTGGAACATAAGCTAGGCCCGGTGGCTATGCTTGCTGAGAGCGGATATATAAGAGGAGGAGGCGAAGAACCCGAATTCAAGAATAAACCACCAGCAAGTACTCCCCGGGGACCTAAAGCGAGGGGAAGAAGGGGTTTCAAGAATAGGTTTAGTGCGGAGATCCATAGGGACCCCCTTAAAACACGGTTCACATCTAAGTTGTCCAAGCCGTCCAGGCCTTCCAAGACTCCGGGCACCAAGTCGGATATTCATGCCAAACTGGCCAAGATGTACGGGCCGCGCGACTCACTCCCCAAATCCAAGCTGACCGAGATGCCGGGCAAGCCGTCCAAGCCGTACACCACTCCAGCGCCCCCGACTCATCCTCTGAAGACATCAAAGTCCCCAAAGGCTTCAAAGACTTCAAAGACTTCAAAGGCTACAAAGCCTCCATCCCACGGTGTAACGCCATCCCTATTTGGTAGACCCAGCCCTGCAGGACTGTTCGGACCAACCCCAGCCAACCCAACCAAACCGGGTGAAAAAGTGCTTGGCCATCTGAAGAAATTTCAAGAGACTATAAAGTCTACTTCGACATCGGGCTCGAAGGGTGGACATCACTTTACTGAAACGAAACTATTCGCGCGGGAACCATCACCACCAGATTTTTCTAAGCCGCCTCCTACTCCCAGGTCAACCACGTCCAAAAAGCCTACATCGAAACCCGAGGTTGACCTATCGGAGTGGACCACAGCTTCGTTGTTTGGCCCCACGAAGAAGACAGGCGAGGCGTTCAGCAAGGTAGCTAGTAAGGCGACCGGCAAGGGGATGGCAAGCAGGGCTGTAGGCAAGGCTCCCGGTAAGGAGTCCGGCAAAGAGCAGAAAAGCTCCACGGATGAATATGTGGATCCTTGGTTTGGTGATGATAGATCCGAGCTTCATGTCACTGCGGAATTTACGAAGATCGTCGCCGATTGTAGAGCTTGGTTCGCGCAAAAGGGAGAACTCGAAGGCACACAAGAGGAGGTGGACACAGCGAGAAACTATCTCCACGCCGCGCTCAGAGCCGTCGGCCTCCAGGATAAAATGAACCATTTCAAGGGAGTCCAGGGCGATTTCAGAATCCAAACCAACAGCAGCGCCGACAATTGGAAGCGGTGGACCGCTTATCCGGTCTTCATGCTCCCGGGTAAAGCCGAAACAAATTACAGCGAGTTTCGGCATCCAGGCTGGGTCACGATAAAAGCACTGTGCGGAGGTGGCCCTTCTTTTTGGGAAACTGAGTCGACACCTGTAGGCTCGCGACTGCCTAAAGAGCTTGATCGTTCTAAAGACAGATGGTCCTATGAAAATCGGGCGAAATGGGACCCCCGGTACGACTACATCCCAGCAAAGAAGTCGTCCAGAAGAAGAGCTGGCGCTCTTACGGAGTACTTCTTGGGCAGCGATGGCGATGGCGATGGCGATGAAGACTGCGGTAGCGGCCACGGAGATAACACGCCTTTTGGTAACCTTCGAGGAGGAGCCGCTCCGGAGAACCTCGACGACAGTAGGGCCTATACTCTGGAGCAAAGAAGCCAATTCCAGTTTTCAAAGCCAAGGAGGCAGTGGGGTTACCTTAAAAGGGATGCCGCCATGGGTCTCTGGCCAAGTTTCCCTGCTTCTATCAATGAGCTCAAATACATAGCGCCCCTGATGTATCCCGATAGGGATATGGAGGATTCGTTACGAGGAAAGCACCGGAATGATTTTGAGGGGCTCATGAAAAAATTCAACGCCGAGTACGACAAACTCAAGACGAGCAGCGTTGAGGACCAGCAGAGGCTGCTACAAGCTACCGGAAACCCCTCAGACTCGAAGCTACTTGAAATCAAGCGGTTCCTTTCAGAATATATCATCACGGATCAAACGGATTCGCGTCGATATGGCTTTAGCGGCCGAGCTGATGGTGGCGCGCAATTTCGCAAGGCGCTGCGGCAAGCATTCTCTCTGAGAGCGTGGTGTACCCTTCGACTTCATATCACGAAGTCGCTCTTTGAGGCGAAGAAGCTTAACGTTAAGTCCCTGTTGCACGAGGAGAGGAACTTTTACACAGCATTGCAGCTCCACGAAAGGGTCTGGATGGAATACGACATGTTTCGCCGCTGGTTTATGCTAAAGAACAAAGACACCTTGAATAGAGCCCATGATCGTGCCAAGTTACGGGAACACCTAATAATCCGTTGGCAAGAACGGATTAATTTTATCAACCAGGTGGGCGCAGAGTTCCAGACATATGGTGAGAAAGCGTACGCAGGAGTTGGCAAAGATTTGCTTGAAGGTGACACCACAAGTGGCGCCCGTTTTGCTACTCAGCGTAGTACTAAGGGTAAAACCGCGAATGCTAAAGGTACCACTACCACTACCACTGCCACTACCACTACCGCTAGCGGTACCCCAGCTAAGGATGCTACCACTACCACCGGTGGTACTCAAACCTCAGGCGGCGCCTCTGAACTACCCAACATCGAATGGCTTAAGAGAATCCGTCAGGTATATAAAGACGCACTGAATGAGGCCGTAAAGAAAAACGAGAAACTTGACCCCAGTGACCCAGCAGATCGCCCAGCTATCCAAATAAACAACATCGACATCATGGCCAAGAACCAGCTTGTATGGTCGCTCGACGTGGAGATTGAGAACCATTCCAAGAAGACAGGCGAGGGAGCGAAAATGAGATGGACCTTGCCGCCATCCAAAACGTCCTACAAGCAGACGAAGCAGCTGATAGGCAGAAGGATCCTGCCCACGAATGTCACAAGCTTGTATCCCAGCGCGGTAATCCCCGGGTCCCATCAGCCGCCGAGACTCTGCAAAATTATCGTAGGCGGTCGTCCCGGCATGGGCCTGGATCCTCCCGTGTTCACGAACCCAAAACCTCTTATCAATCTGGTCGACGGGATAGACCCGAAGCCTGTACCGCCTCCCCAAGTGCCCGATATCAAGATTAACATGGCGGAATTTAATCTTGATTCCATCCAAACACTTATGGCCGACCAAGATGGTGTCATGAAACTCTTCGATACTACGATGGTGAAAGATGGAATCATTATATCTCCACCAAAACCACTCGATACCTCAAGAACTCTAGAGGAAATTGTGCCGTCTACCTTCAAGACTATGACTAACTTTTTCACTATGGCATGGGATGCAAAACCGTTTCCGCCCGGGTATTACGAAAAGGACTTCTCGGAGCTTCTGAATGGGCCGAGGACGGAAGTCCCGGAGCTTACCGAAGAAGCCTTCTTCGAACATGCCGAAGAGGTTGTAGTGTCACAAGGAACTGCTCTTATTGGCGGTAAGAACTCGTACACTGGGGATGACCTAGAAGAAGGGTTTAGGGCAATGAGCAAACTCAGGGAACCCGGGAAAGGGCCAACCACAGAACACCTGTTGTGGTACATCTGGGCACTCGTATCGCTCCTGAAGGGGGGCCTGCCTACTCAGCTGGAGCATGATATTGCCTTAAAGACAAAACACAGTGATGATGAAACTTCTAATGGTACCCCTGAAACCCCTGAAACCCCTAAAACCCCTAAAATTCCTAAAACTCCTATAACTCCTATAACTCCTAAAACTCCTCATAAACGGAAGGATCCTACTACCGGGTGGACCTTTGCGGAGATCATGGATATGGAGTTCGATGATTTTTTCCAACCGAAGACGAAGATTGTGGGGGAAGAAGCTCTAGCCAAGAAGCGGTACGACGCACTCCAGGCCAGTATAGAGCTGCTGAAAAAGCAGATACCGGGGATGGACGGCGGCGGGCTGCCCCCGTCGACGCCCAAGAGCTCTTGGGATCCGGCGACGGCAGTGAAGGTCAACCCGGATGTATCGTGGGCGCCGGCGGCGGATGCCCCGCACAACCGCGACTTCTCGTTACAGCAGATGCGCGAGTTGACGTTCGACGTCTTCTTCGCCAGCCTGCCGGAGGACAAGAAGGCTGACAAGGCCGGCGCCCAGAAGTCCTTCGATATCATTAAGAAATCGGTGAAGATGATCGACGCCATCGTAAGCAAGGAGCTGCCAGCCAAGCTCTCACACCCACACCCTTCCGAGTGGTCATGGCAGGAGTGGGCCGAGAGGGACTACGCAACGTATTTAAAATCTCTGACTGCAGAAGAGCGAGCCGACCCTGAACAAGCGATCATTGACCATGCCGAATGGAGATGGAATGCCCACCAAAAATCGCTACAGGATGGCCACAATACTAATGGCGCCCCCACAAAGAAGCGGAAGGCCTCGGACGCGGGTCTAGATCCCAAAGAAGGTGGAAAAGACAGTGGAAAAGACAAGCGTGCAAAAGGCCCGGGTGGAGGCGGAGGCGGAGGCGGAGGTCGCAGTGAACCAGCTCCAGAAGGCAGGAGAACGTTGCTCAAGAGCAAGATCACGGATATGGAGCAGAACGGCTGGCAAGACTTGAAATATCTCCTACATACGTACTACCTCACCGATCTGACCAAGAACTCCATCGGCCAGTCGGCGTCAGGCCTGTGGCCAGGGGCCGTAGACAAGAGCCAAGGCAGGCCGGGATTTCCCATACCGTTCTATGATAAACAGCACCCCACTCCAGGAAGGGACATTCCTAATATTTAGTCGGTGTATCTAGGCGGCGTGTTGTTTATCCAGTCATCGAGTACCGGAGGGCTACAGGCAACGGATATGGTGTTAGACCGCGTCTAGACTTGTCTATCTCTGGGTGACTCGTGGCACGAGAGGCAGACACTTACAACAAAAAGAAAGAAAGACCTTGGCATATGAGTGGAAACATGGGGGGCAGAAGGCGAGAGAAAGTGTGTAACCTTACACGAGAAGATGCATTTCAGATATGTTTACTTGATGGAGTTGTGCGGCTGGGAGAGTTGGGGCAGCGGCACATGTGCGAACTGCACTTACACTTGGGTAGATTTTGTTTTTTCCCTTTGTTTTGTTTGTGAATATAACCCGGAATTCCTAGTTGATCTACTTTATAGCCTTTCTTCCTCTGCATCGAAAACGTGATTGTCGTAGACAGGCATGTGGCATTACTTAGGAACTCATCCTAACTAACTGTTCATCTTAATACTTGCCCTGCCGAAGTTAGCAGCATGTCTCGTAGCGCGGTGATGGGTCTGGAATCACCATTATCTCTGCCCGTCATTTGTCTTCGGAACTCCTTGAGGTATCATAAATCTCGTAATGTACAAGGCCACCTACGTGCTAGGAGCATCTCATAGGAAATAATCGGCCACGGGTTTCTTGGCAGGCATCCCCCGAGAGTCCTGCGGTGCTGCTTGGAAAACACGGTATCTCCTCGCCGGGCAGTCTTTAAGTTTATTGTCTCTCTCCCTCATGACGCCCTCGACGCCGCCGCCATCGCTCCGGCCCACATCGCCGTTGCTGCGCGCGAAGAAGCTTTCCCCGGTGGGATCCTCCGATAGTTCCAGCACTGCCGCCACGTTGCCACATCGATAACAGTAATTTGGCGCCGACCAGACCGTAACGATACTCGCATCGAACATTTCCTTAAAGCCTTCCATGACGAGTTGGTGGGCGCGCGCAATGAGCGAAAGGTCGTTTTTGTGGTTAAACACCTTGACAATATCCGCACCGAACAGGAAGCCTGCGCCGCGTGGCGACAGACCCCAGCCGTCGATCTCGTCGGGGTCAGACCATAGGAGGTCGCACATAGCACCCTCGTGGGGGACCTCTTGCTTGCGATCTAATAGACGGATTTTATCCACCGTGTCGATGAGCGGCGATAGGCCCCCATGTACGCATAATACAGCGCCGGTCGGGTTTCCGATGGTGCCTCCGCTAGCAGAGGATGCGCCGGTCCCGGGAGGGCCCGTCTTAGATTGAGTTCCATTTGGACTCTTCCGTTCACGATTTGCTGGTTGATCATCATTCTGTCTCATAAACCGACTCATCATGTCACCGTCTGCATTACAGACTTCGATCTCGATATCTTGATCGGCGTAATCCTCGCTTGGAG
This sequence comes from Hypoxylon perforatum, assembly GCA_028571165.1. Lineage (NCBI taxonomy): Eukaryota > Fungi > Ascomycota > Sordariomycetes > Xylariales > Hypoxylaceae > Hypoxylon > Hypoxylon perforatum. The sequence goes on from JAOXNQ010000001.1 coordinate 2,638,966, forward strand.
TCATATCGTTGGGGGGCGAGAGGGTATTGGACGCGTTGAGGACTATAGCACCAAGGGCAAGGTAGTCGAATACATCGCAGCAGTATCTCCACACGTTTGCGCTGCCATACTTTCGTAAGCATTCATCATAAAATCCGTAAACCGTCGTTATTTGACGCGATTCGTGATTTCCGCGGATAAGGGTCATGCGATCGGGATAGCGGACTTTAAGGCATAGGAGTAGGAGAAATGATTCCAGCGAATAGAAGCCACGGTCAACAAAGTCGCCTAGATAGGTAGGTCTGGTTAGGGATTTCTGACTATGGCATGGGGCCAATGTGCATAGAAGACATACCCATGAAGAGATAGTTTGTATCTGGGGGATCGCCTCCGACTCGAAACAATTCCATCAAGTCGTGGAACTGGCCATGAATATCACCACATATCTGTGGACTTCTTAGTGCCCCTTGCGCTACTTTGTCGAATAATCAGGAAACCATACCGTTACTGGAGCCGCGACTGTGACAACATTCCCCTCTTCAATCAGAAGTTCTCGAGCCTTGTGACATAGCTCCCTTACCTGCGGCTCGGGTATCGGACGGCATGCTCGTAGCTGAGCGATCGCTCTGATAACTCGCAATTAGCAACCAATATAAAACTGTCCTAGAATCCAAGTTCGGTCGTAAGCAACGTACTTGTCGAGGTCGCTCATGTTTGCGACGGAGGTAACACGAGTAGCCAGACTACCTAGTCGTGGCCAGAGTTTGTTGCGATAACTGGCACCGGGCCTAAGATAAGTCGTGGGACTTGGTCTGCAAGTTTCATATCATATTCTATGAGTCGAGTATAGAGTGTTGAGTCGCATCTATCGAGGGAAGATCGCAAAATGATGTACTCTGAGCTGGTAGTCGAGCTCGTCGCGCGTGGGTAGTATCCAAAAAAGATGTGCAGCTAACGGGCGCGCATCGGGACTTGTCCTTATGTAAGATGTATTTAGACTTAGAAAATTGGGGCTCTTATGGAAGTCATCTTTAGTGGACCTCGTTCCGTCATTTTTTATCCCTTGTCGACTATATAAGTACCTACCTAATAAGCACCTGGTCCAAGCGTTTGAGGCTTAAAGGTCCCCATTATACAGTACTTAGGTACATATTTTTCGGGTGATAAGAATCTGCAAATCAGGTCGATTGGATTTGGATTTGGATTTGGATTTGGGATTTACGAAAAAGGCCCTAAACCACTACCACCTCTCTTCGGATAACACCGACCTAGTAGCGACAACATCGTCAATTCGTACATTTAGACGACCCGCGTACTCTAATCGTCATGTGGTGGGAACCCAAGGGCGTATCATAAGTATGTACTTCATCCAATTGAATCATTTGAGAAGATTCCACGATGGATTTAATTTAACACCTCAGCTGCAGCTTTCTCACGAAAACCTCTCCTTCTCCCCCCACCATATATACCACACGCCACGCCACACACAATGCCACCGCACCTGCACCCGCGGTCGCGGATGACATCTTCGCTGTTCGCCACTACTGTAGCCGTCTGCTTCTTCGTCGTCGCCCTCCCTCACGCCCTCCCATGCCCGGCACCGCGGGTGGCGTACGCTGACTCCGAGACCGCCGCCGACGGGACGAGACGGCGTAGGCGGAGGAGGCCCGAGCCGGCCGTCGTGAAGGATGGTATCGCCCAATTCGAAAGCTCCAACGAAGACTTCGAGAGGATAGCGGCGCAGACAAACGGGGCAACCGCTGCCAGTAGAACGAGAAGGGATCGAGAATGCCCCGTACCGAAACCTGGTGGTGTCATCGGCGAGCTGATGGGTTTCAACAAGTCGCAAGAGAAAGATAGTAAAAACAAAAGGGAGCCTAATGACGACGTATAGAACAAAAGGGCTATGCCCAATTACAGGCTGCAGTTACATGCTGCAGCATATCACAAAACGGGCAACACCTTATGGCCTAAGATATCAAATCCCGTATATTTTATATCGCTTTGATAAAATACCTAAAGCTGACCAACCGATGTACACTTTCAGAGCTACGAGGTTGTTATAGCAAAATATACCTTGACCTAACTCATTTTTGAAGACTCGAGCGAAATTCGCATTGGTCTGCCTCGTATTGCTTTCCATAACTTAATTAGGGTGAGCTAAACTTGAGCCACTACCACAGAAATCAGACATTATAACTACTCGAAACACAAATCAACTTTTATTTGGCCATTAACCGATATCAAGTATTCGGTAGCCTTGGTGACTCCTAAAAACTCCTTTCGTGTTCCCCATTCCCTCCAGCGGACCATTCGTTGGAGTTGATAGCCATGAAGACCGACCCATTCCATCGTAATGACGAAGTATATTCACCCCACATACTTGCCCCGTGCGAGTTTTTTTTTCGACCATGCCGATCCGATGGGCCACCGCAGCGCTAGCTTATCATCCCACGTCGACTAATGATTAAAGAAGCTATAGACCAATCCGGATCCGAATAGCCACGCCTCTGTACCCTCATATCTCTGGGGCTGCCGGAACAAGGAAATAGACTCGGCCTAAGGAAAGTCGTGACTGAATAGTGTTACAAGTAGAGCAGAACCCAATTGCAAAAAGGTATCGCCGAACAACGCGCAAAACAAAGGAGAAGACATCGTTAGATGTTTGGTTCCTTAAGAGGCAGATTGCGGTGTAGGGACCTCCGTCTCTTCTTCGGTTTTCGCATTGTCGAGCTTGGGTTTCTTGGCGGCGCGTTCCGTCTCCTCTTCTTCTATCTTGGTCTTAAGTTCCTGGTTCTCCTGCTCCATCTCATCAAGTCGTCGCTTGAGGATGTTCTCCCGCCGGTGGCTATCTTCCAGCTGTCGCTGGATCTCGTCGCGCTGCACGCGCTCTTGGGCTGCCTCCTTCGCCGAGTTCTCAGCAGAATGACGATAGTTGTCAGCAGTCTGCATATCCTGTTCCAACTGTTGTAGGCGACCTCTGTATAGTTCGACTACAAGCTCCAATTCGCTAACGCGCGTCTTCAGGCTCGAGTTGGCGGCGATCAGTTGCTCGTGGGTCTGGGGGACCTCTAATTGTTGCTGATCGCCGTTGAGAGGCGATTGATGGCCAGGAGAGCCGCCGGGTACAGGGTATTGAGGTAGACCATCCGACTGGAAATGATCCATAGCTTGGAAGGCAGTCAGATGAGGATCATATAAAGATGGGGTCGCTGTGCGCGACACGGGCGAGTCTGTACCATGACCGTGTCCGTTGGTTGCCTTCTGTTGAGTCGCTCGGACGGCTGCAATGGCAGCGGCGGCGCTATCATGGGTTTGAAAACTGTTGCCGTTGGTGTTGGCCGTCGCAGGGAGACTTTGCTATAGAGAGCTGTTAACATCATAACACACAGGCGGGGTTTGAAAGGAGCATTATGTACCTTTTTCTTGACCTGCATGTCAGGTCGCATTGTCTTGACGCGATTGCGGCTTTTGATGACATCGGTCTTCAATGATATCGGGCGCGGACGGCCATGCAGCTTCAAGAATAGGCCACAGGCATTGCATAGGACTGATCCTGTCTCGTCGCGACGCCATAGCGGAGTTGTTGAAGTGCCGCAATTCTGACAGGTGGGCTGCGTAGAGGGAGAATCATTGTTAGCCACTGCGGCCGCGGTCGGATGTGAGGCCATCATTTTGAAATCAATTTAAGAGATATCAGGTGCAAAACGAGTGGTTGGATGGAAGGTGCTGGCGATGGGAGACTGGGAGAGATATCGATAGGGAACGGGTATAGATAGAGAGATTGATAAAAATGATAGACGGGAAGATTGAAGAATTTCCAGAAAGTGGGTGCTGATAAGGCCGCGACCAATCACGGCTAGGCACGGGCCATGCTTCCATGCTAGGATGCCAGCCATTTGCTGGAGACCCATGCACAGAAGGGGGGAAATTTTCCACCACGGTCAACTGCGGTCAACTGCGATAGAAACTTTCGGTACAGCGCGAAGGTACAGCATCTTGTCCCACGTGGAACCTCATAAATCATCAATCCCAGAATATGCAGCAGTGGTAGTTCCGAATTGAATAGGTATCCGATATTCCCTCTCTTTGCTTGTGATAACAACTAGAAAAGGAATAGAAGACAAAAGGTCGGGAGAGATTAAGATAAAGGAAGATAAGAAAGAAAAAAAAGCAGACGTACCAGATTACCTGACGGCATTGGCGCATGCGCCGCAGGAGAAGAATTCATCGGGAGCGCTGGTGCCGGTGCCGGTGCTGGTGTAGGTGTTGGTGCGTTCATAACTCTAGAGATGGTGATCGCAAGTCAGTCAATGTTCAGAATTGGAAGGTTGATGCTGATGGTTCGCATTTGTGAAGGTGCAAGATCTCAACGAAAAGATGGACAGAAATGCGACAGGTTTTCTTTTTTTACCGCTTGGGGACGTGCTGTCCGTATTTTCCAGATCTTGAAGGGTTGTTGAACAGTCGCTCCTCAGGTCACCTCAGGTCACAATTAAAAACAAATTGATTGGACCTGTCGTCCTTTCTTTCTCCATTGCCCTTGTTGCTCGAGTGGCATTAACAAGGAAGTCGCGACTGGTGAATGCGCAAACTTTTCACAACCTCTCAAATTGGCCTTTTCCCTCCCAAACTTTTATGCGACCGGACCTTTTGTGATGTATGTTCGAGGATATTACTCACCTTAATTGTGGTGAACTAGTTGTTGACTCTCCAGCTGCCAAAGCAGAAACACCAGGAAGCTGTGCTACCGACGCGGTCGTAGACGAAGTCGAACTGGGACGCGATATTTGTTCAAGGGTTGCCTGGAGCGACGGCGTCGTCGCTGGTGCTGGCGCGGGCGCGGGCGCGGGTACTGCACCTGTTCCCGTTTCTTCTTCCATGACTGATCGAATAGGTGGTAACGGAGGCGATGCTGTGCGTGTCGGTATTGGTTCGCCAATTGGCGGCAGACTACCCTCTACCTTGAACGATGCGACTGCAGGGGATGCCGTGGTGGGTGAATTAAGGTGCCCCGAGAAGACTCGAGACTATCGACTGTGGTATGGAGGAATCGGAGACAGGTATTAGTCGACTCGAGTAACAATGGAGTGGCGGCAGCGACCCAGTCGAGTCACCAACGCTCGAAGAAGTATAAAGGAAGACTCGGTATTTGTGGTCGCGAAGAACTGTAAGGCATGTACCTGTCGCGGATTTGCACTACAATGCCCGACGTAGAACCGGTGAAGGGGTAAATCGAGATGAACCGATTGGCAAGTAGAGAGTGGAGTAGCAGAAAGAAGGTGTGCACGCTAAATCGATTCGTAAAGTTCGTCTCATAGGTAACGTCAGGCAGAAAAGAACTAGACAACAGGAAAAAAGTAGAGAAGTATGTGAGATTGGAACGCGCTTTGGGTTTATTAGACGTACCTAGACATTATGTACGACAGGCACATAAAGGTAGAGATTTTAAGAAGGGAAAAAATTATTGTCATCTTTACAAAACTACCTAGGTACAGCACAGGCAATTTTACTAAGGCAGGTACATGGTCCTCCTTGCATCTGCATGCTTTTTCCTTTACGTTTACTTGCATATACTCGATCCTTATTTGCTTGGCAAGCCGGGACCACTGTACCTAATCTGGACACCAAGCATTTCGAGATCATCCGAACGGTAATTGGCTGATTTCTCCCCTGCTTTTTCTGTTTAGGAGATTAGTCGCACTAGGTACTTGATGTCAATTTGGCAGGGAGCGACGAGCATAGCCCTATACCAGAATGAGCTCTGACACTCATGTTGGTCCGTTCACTTGAAACCAATCAAGTTAGTCCTATGTAAGTAATCTTTCGTAATAATCCGGCACGTAGAAAATGATTGGTGCTGTACTTTGCATGGGGTTTTTAGTGTAATGTGATCAATAATATCGATAAATAGCCCTGTGGTTATTTGCAAGCAAGGCAAGCTGAACCAGCTGATAAGATGAGAGACCCCTATTATAATTTATAACTTTATTCAAAAAAGGAGGGGTTTTCAAAGACGACACTTACCCCTAGTATATTGATATCCTCCTCTCCGGAAGCTGACAGATTATACGTAACTACTTACTTACCTAGGTAACACTATGTTTAATTAGATATGTTCAACGACATGTTTCATTCGACCTGGTAGCAAGACCATAGCTAGGTAGATAATGATAGCGGTGGAAGAGAATCCGCTTCATATGCAAGGACGTTGAAAAGAAGAAGGGGACGAAGCAATGCCACCCTACTCCAACTGGCGAACTACCAGGGTTTCGTGTTTCGTTCGTTACCTGCAGTTAACAGCGCAGCCAAGGCTACCTGGACCCCTGTCCAGACCCCAGCAATCGATTGAGGTGTACGGATGTGTGGACGAACAGCCCTCGCGTGCGCAAGTATAGGTCTACCAGCGGGCTATATACGAGTATAAAGTCATTCATCATTTCCGCGATAATTTTCAATTCAGATGGGTTTCTTGACATCCACGAAAAAAAATTCTTGTTAGACCTTAAACCTCAAGATTCCATCCATCATGGAAGGTCCAAATCTTCAGCAGGCTATCTCGGGTATTGCCAAGGTATCTGAGATCGCTCGTAGGGACATGTTCGAACCCGAAGCAATGCGCGGAAATGACAACACCCTCTGGCAGACCATGGGCAGTTGCATTCGGGCCCTGAGTCGTCGGTTCATCATATCGGATCATCCTATCGAGTTCTTCGAAGCTGAAATCCATGACGCATGGTATCTATTTGCCCGAGCAAGCGCCAGCATTGATGCAGACCATCCGGCTCAAGATCGCTTAGTTCGACTTGTGCTATGGGCGCGAGAACTTGGTGTTCTCCAAAGAACAGCGAAGAGCGAGGAGTCTCAGAACGCAATCACAAGCCATGGTCGCATTTGGTCTGACCTCCCATTCTTTGTTCTAGATGTCCAGGATGCTTGGAAGAGGACTATGAGCCCAACATCCCCTGTGGTTCATCGTTATAACCTTGCCGCTGGCATTGCTCGGCTTGCCAGTCTTAGAATCTGCAATGATGCCTTTGCGGAATGCGGCTTAGAGGTCATGAAGGATGCTCTTGAGACACCACAGGAGCTCTCGTCGTCGGCATGTCTCCTTCTGTTTCAGCTGGTGCACGTCTGGTTACGCTACGCTGGCGATCAGCTTTTGCTGCTTAGCCTTGCGCGCTTGCCAGTGGATGGTGGATGGAATTTTGAAGCCGACGGGCAATCTATTGGCCCATTAGCACGAGCCGCCGGTGTTGATGAAGGAGGCTTCAGCAAAGCTCGATTTATCTTCTGGAAGGAGAGACTGGTTTTGTTAAGAATGGAACCCGCGGATGAGATAGAGATTATATCTCAATGTGCAGGTATAATCACATTTATATGGGAGACATATTTTAGACCATCCCATTAATGTGTTTTTAGAGGTAATCTTTTTATAGCAAGGTGGTGTTATTGGGTGTTACGAAGAATGACCTTCTGCAAAGTACCAGTTTAAACCAGCAAAGCAGCTGAGGTTTCGCCCTAAAGCTCAGCCGCAGGTCGTGTTACGTAATCAGCACTAGGTACCTTAACAGAGGGGCTTAGGTATAAGCTCCACTGAAAAGTTTCGACCGTCAGAAAAACAAGTTCCCAAGCCTTCCATTTGGCCCATCTCATCTTCAAAACCACTCCATCCAAATCCGCCAAAATGCCGTCTACACATAAGAGGGATAAGCCTTGGGATACCGATGATATAGGTTAGTTCTAAAGTGCTCAATTCCTAGTATTTACGTGTGTTAACTAAGATTGTATTATAGATAAGTGGGAAGTCCAGCCCTTTAAACCCGAAGATAATGCTGGTGGAACCTTTGCAGAAGAGTCTTCGTTCGCTGTGTAAGTAGATACCTATCGGTTTTTGATGCCATATAGACCTATGCTGATGCGCATCTAGCCTATTCCCCAAGTATCGTGAAGTCTACCTCAAAGAAGCCTGGCCCGGCGTCACTAAAGCACTCCAACAACATGGCATCGCCTGCACTCTGGACTTGATTGATGGTAAGGATTAACTTTTCGGCTGTTCTTAAGCTAGCGTCAGCTAACTATTCTTGATAGGATGCATGACCGTGAAGACCACAAGAAAGACGTTCGATCCCGCCGCCATCCTCAAAGCTCGCGACCTAGTCAAGTTACTTGCGCGCAGCGTCCCTGCGCCGCAGGCCCTTAGGATCCTCCAAGACGATGTAGCATGCGACATAATCAAGATCAGAAATCTGGTGCGCAACAAAGAGAAATTCGTAAAGCGACGGCAGAGACTGCTCGGGCCCGGTGGCCAGACCCTGAAAGCGCTGGAGCTCCTTACGGAAACATATATACTCGTCCAAGGCAATACCGTCAGTGCCCTAGGCCCGTACAAAGGACTCAAGCAGGTCCGTCGAGTAGTGGAGGACTGCATGGCCAATATCCATCCGATATACCAGATCAAGGAGCTCATGATCCGCCGCGAGCTGGAGAAGGACCCCGAGCTCGCACACGAGAACTGGGAGCGTTTTTTACCCAACTACAAGAAGAGGAGTCTTAGCAAGAGAAAGGTGCCTTACAAGGTCACGGACAAGGCCAAAAAGGTCTACACACCTTTCCCACCCGCGCAGGAGAAGAGCAAGGTCGATCTGCAAATCGAGGCCGGCGAGTACCACATCTCCAAGGAGGCCAAGAAGCGCATCGCGCAAGAGGAGAGGATGGAGAAGCAGAAGGTCAAGCAGGAGGAGAAGAAACGACAGCGAGAGCAGGACTTCATCGCGCCCGAAGAAAACAATGGGGCCGAGAGAAAGAAGAAGAAGAGGAAGACCAAGGGAGAAGAGTAGTTGCCTTTTTCAAAGAGGACTCGTACATTTCATGTCGGCTTTCGCGCCTTCTCCTAACCTTCCACGATACCCATGATATAAAGAAAGTGCATCAAAAAATTCTAATTTTTCGTGTGCTAAACGATACGAAGAAATTTCGTGTCTACCTGGGTACTAATAACCAGGGGCATTATCTATTCACACAAAGGTAAAGAGAATGTACAATGACGTCTGAACGTACTGCTCGCGGCGATAGGTCACCATATTTTTGCAACAGTGTGGCTCAGAATTACAATATATTTAGCGGACGCGTAAATACAGAAGAGGACGCCTCAAACGCCAGTATGCTAGTTCGTGTCTTCATTGGTATCTTCTCTAGGATGATCGATTCGCCAGTCGCTTTAGTAGCCTTTACCCGTCAATGACCATAGTGTCATCACCATCAAACGCCGACCCCGGCTGCTCTGCCGGGACACCCCGTCCACGTCCAGCTAGTAATTCCCTTCGTATCTCCGGTCCGATCTTGTGGTGCCCGTGGGTCAGCAGAAGATCCAAGAGGGCTTCTCTCTGGTCCTCCGTGATCTCGTTTCGGTATCTTTGTGCAAATGCCAGGAGGCACTGGTGCCAGATTACCGGGAGCCTGGCCCGGGTGGCAGCCCGCTCCTCACCTATGTCCATGACGTCGCCTTCTCTGATAGACGCGGGGTCCACACTTCGGAAGCGTAGAAAGTGGAAAACAAGGGAGTCGATGACCTGATATGGGAGAGCATACTTCTTTTCTAGTAGTGTCTTGATGAACACATTCGTGGCACCCCCACCCTCGGTTCCTGCGGATGCTTCTCGCGCCGCGATTTCGCACAGCCCCTTGATCGCCGCACCGGAATGAAGAACCGGAACGGAGACTCGGGCTAGAACAGCCGAGATAATGTGGGCTTCTCTTAAAGTGCAAGTACCACTCTCTACAAGTGGGAAGAGAAATCCCTTGAACCATGCGGCCGGCTTGTATAGTGCTTTCTTCAGCGCATTGAACAAGTGTACGTTCAACTTCTTCGTCTCGTGAATATCATCTCGTACACGATCGAGTAGAATCATTTCCACGAATCTTCGGACGACAATTGGCTTGCTAGATACGAATATCTTCGTGGCCTCATAGCATGCGTTCGGGGTCCATTGATCGGGCTTAGTGAGCTCGATTATATCCTCCCAATGCGGTACCGTGGGCAAAATCTTGAAGGGTTTCGGTAGCTTGCCGGACTTGTATCGTGATAATATCAAGCCGATCCTATACACCAGTTAGTACAAGCCCCAATGTTATCCACCGGTTGGACTACATACTTAGTGTACACCTCCACGACCTTAGGTGATAGTTCGTAGTCTTCATCCACAGGCGCCAATTCCTGTTCTCCATCCTGACCAGCTTCGTGTTGCGCGATCCGTGCCAGGATTAAGTCTGCTAGATTGGTTCCTGGGCCTTGTTCCTCAGCAGACGCTTGACCTCCCCAGCCATGCGTCAATAAGGGATCGTCGTCGGTAGGTAAAAATCTGTTGAATGTATCCAAATCCTCGGGCTCGATTTCAATCTCCTCTACGATCTCATCCTCATCACCCCACACTTCTTCGTCGTCGAAAGCGCCCTCTTCGTCGTCAAACCGCGAGTCGAATCCAAATGCATTGGACTCTGTGGGTGGCCGCGGTGGCGAAACATCGATCTCTTCTGCTAGCTCCCGTCCGATTTTCAGGATCTTCTTAGACGCTTTGGAGTCTATGTAGCCCTCCTGTTCTTCTTCTTCTGCATTTTTGGATTTCCTCTTGGGCGCTTTTGCGCGAAGGGGTCCCGTAGCTATGAGGTCATCCTCGAGAGGATTGTGCCGCCGTCCTTGGCGCACAGAGGTTGGTGTCGTTGCTTTCGGCATGTTGTAGACGGGTGTTCGGGTTGTGTCGACTCGGGAGTGTGTTAATAAAAGTATCACGACGTGGGGCACACATTGAAATGAATTTCTTTTGGAATTTCAAAAAATTTGAGGGGTGGGGCGGAACAGTTCCGCCAAGCGAGCTAGTTCCGTGAGGCTTAAGCTGAGTGTGATGATACGTACCTGAATATTAGGCACTGATAAGTAATATGCAACTACAAGCAGTCGCATACACTACATTTAATGCATCTATAGGAGTTAATGCGTATACCTAATTACAAGGGTCCCCACAGCCGGACGTCATTTTCCTTGAGCCCCTCCAAAGAGCTGCCCCTCCAGCCAAATTCACAGCAAAATTTCTTAGTCGCATAGAATCGTTGATCTTTGCGTCTTAACTCTCAACTCATAATTATTAGCAACGAAAGACATTTCATCTCTTATTATTTGACCGATTCTTTATAAACATGCCTACCGAATTAGAAGAGGTATGGCTATCGGCCATTTTGCTTGCTCTTGTTGTTGCTAATAAACAACTAGCTAGTCGGCTTCATTGCTGATCCTAGACCGGAAATCCGAGCCCTTTCAACAGAGCATCTAGTCCCATATTCAACATCCCAACCCAGCCTCTTCAAGGCAGATAACTTACAACCTGTCAAAAACTTGAAACTTTTAATAAAAGATCATCCGGTATAGTGCCCCTTGCAGAGCGACTAGAAATTAGTACTAATCAGAAGCAGAAAATAGCCGAACATGTCATATCTATCCTGATCAATCTCTCAGCTGATCAGGAGATCTTGGAAAGCCTAGCAACGGACGACAAATTTTTGAGCGAGGTTCTCAGACAGATCATTGTTAGTAGCTAACCCTATACAAACTTAACACCACGGTGTACATCCTAGCTGATCAGCCATCACTCAACTAATGCACGTGTCAGATCACAACCGAGCCTAATGCGAATCTCCTATCCATGCTGTTGGCAAACCTTGGAAAATGGGATTCTTTGAAGAGGATACTCGACAAGAAGCAGCAGGCACCAGACGAACTAAAGTCGGATGACGGAGTTATGAACCAGCTAGTCGATCTATTCGTCAAAGGTGCTGACGGGACGTACAACAAGAATGCCGACTTTGATCACCTCGCTTACCTTTTCGCTGATCTGACGAAGCACGCCGAGATCCGGCATTACTTCGTACGGAGGCAAGACTATGACGGAATTGTGCCTCTCACGAAGCTGAAGGTATTTACCGAGTACAAGTCGGATGTAAGGCGGAAGGGAGTTGCTTCTACCATCAAGAATGTAGCCTTCGATATACCTTCGCATCCACTATTTCTTTCAGAAGACGACATCGACATCCTGCCATATATTCTATTGCCGATAATGGGGAATGAGGAGTATGACGAGGACGAGATGATGTCAATGCTCCCTGATCTCCAGTTGCTCCCTCCCGATAAGCAACGTGACGCGGATCCACACATCATCCAAACGCATGTCGAGACGCTATTGCTTTTGTCAAGTACTAGAGAAGGTCGAGATCAAATGCGGAATGTCAAGGTATACCCGATCATTCGGGAAACGCACCTGCGGGTTGATAACGAAGACGTCCGAGATGCATGCGAGCGGCTAGTCCAGGTACTAATGCGAGATGAAGCGGATCCAGACAAGGAGGATCGTGTCAAGGAAATTGAAGACGGCAACGACGACGACGACGACCAAATTATCGAGGTGTAAATCGCGCAAAGTAGCCTGTTCGCCTGCAAGCTATTAGGTAAAACTGTCGCGTACTCGCTAAGAGGCACATGGGGGTTTCGTCTTAGCTGCTTCGGTGATGTGTAGGCGATTACCGAGGAACCATACGCAAGCGACTGGTCTCGAATTAAATTCTTCCCCCCAGCGCTCCCGCCGTATCGGAATCGTGATGTACATAGCCATGAGGCTTGTTATGGGATGTGATAATCCCGAAACTAGGTGTTGTGGCTGACGATTAGGAGGATACCACCAAAACTATTATATACGCAAATAGCCCTGTTGCATCAGCCAAGGCAAATTGGCCAGCCCTGATCGTCAAATTTGACCATAAAAGAATTGTCAGCCCCATAGCAAATAGGCTCCCGCCGGCCTGAACACAGATGATGCCAGAATTGCAACCGAGGACGTCCTAAAGAAGCAACCAACACGTGGAACATGGTGATGGAAAACTCTAGACACCTCGTGTGGGCTGAGACCCAACATCTAGGCCAGAACATGGCACGTTTCATGGTCGTTAGCTTTTCTTCATAATTATAGTGGTCAGGCAAAATCGACTCGTGACCATGCATATCCAAGGCAGACCGAGCGTTCGGGGTCAATAAAAGCTGCTGAACCAATGATTCATGATTGGGCAGTACGACTATGTTCAGCTCCTGAAACTGGCCGTCTCCTGCCGAAGAGGGATCCAACTCCATCAGGTAGCCTAAGAGCTTGGAATGCCCGAGGCTCGAGGCTCGAGGAGCGTGGACAAATACTCGTAGCTGATTGGTTAGGGCCCAAACTGGTCACTAGAGGTTGCAGGCCAGTTTTTCATCAGATATCAGATGTTGCTGAGAACTGACACTATTTTAGCTAACAGTTATACGATCCACCTGGGATTTGGAGCATATTCGGTCAAGCCCGATACCTATTCGTCTGAAAATCCTTAGTTTGGCATGAGAGAATTGAGACTTTCTATGTCTAAACTGCCAACTGCTAACTGCTTAGCCAAGAGCGCCGTCCCTTACGTTCCCGCTCCTAGTTAGGAATTTCCGGGGAGAAAGGAAGATAAGTGTTGGCACAAAGCGCCATCGCTAAAGCATTCCTCGCGGTCATGTCGTTACTTCTTGGACTCTTGGTGAAATCTTGTTTCGACCTCAGTATATCTCGGCGATGTTTGGAGGTAGCTATCAAAGACTTTTGTCGGTACCTAGGTAGGCATCAATCTTGGATCCTCTCGCTCGCAAAGATCCCTGCAATGTGGGCAAATGTGGGTTACAAGGGTCCCTTTCGGGGGCTCTGGGGCTTTACCTCCCCCTGCAATCCTCTGCAATCCCCTGCAACCCCATTGATTTTACGGGTTGAGGCGTCGACTAAGCGTCTTCCCCTGCCCTTGGCGAATCATACGCTTAGAGCCGCAACGTGCTCCCAACTACAACTCTAATTCGTCTTCAATATCCATCAATTCTGTCCGCGGAAGCTCCCTGATTGGGCCGAGTGCAATTTAGCTCCAACTGCTAGCTACGCCTCTTGACTACAATCTGGAGCTTTTCCGTCAGCCTAGCCTCGCTCTGCGCATCAACTGCGAAAATAGAGTCATCGAAACCCTTCGGCTTCCTCTCTCCTTCCATTCAGCTTCTATGCATTTGCGCTCTCAGCGCGGAAGACAATCCCTAGAGTGCCCGGTTAGCTCAGTCTCTTTACACGCTAGACAACGCGTATTAAGATATCCATAACCATCTGTCATCTCGCATCTCGATTGAGATGTCATGCCCACTGGAACTGCGCAACTAAGTGCTCCATAGATGACAATAGTCAATACTAAGTCTCGCCAGTCTTGTCTAGTACATCGAGACATATACGAATTGGTTCAGCGCGTTACATCATAGTGTAGGAGCGAGACAGTCCTGTGCTGAAAAGCCTTCGGTGTCTCGAGGCAGAGCATGATGTTACAGGTATTAATCAAAGCCTGCTTATAGGCACACCCAAGTCTGCCAGTCATTGGAATGATGCAAAGACGAACCAGCCGATATAGCTATCGGACCTAAATACTATGTATAATGTGTAGTAGTAGGAACCACTTGTGGACACCGACGTGGTGGATTGGTTTTGTTCCAGTTTATGCTCCTGCGCCGACTCGTTACATATTGACCCATGCAACCTGCGTTTATCTCATGTTAAAAAGTTACCAATAAACGTGTAAGGCCGGAGGTACCGCCCACTGTGGTGGGATTACAATGCCTGGATCCCGTCCTAACGTTGCGATCCACACCTTACGATCTCCTATGCTAGTCGGCTGGTTGGATGTAGGATGGCGTCCGATCCCCTGCAACCATTGACTTTACCTGAACTCTACTTACGGCCAAGACTAAGCCCGGAGATAGGCGAGTAACCTGGAGTAACCTACAAAAGGATCGCACGCCCCATCCGATTCATATCCTCCCTCCTTGTGGCTTCGTTGTCTATCATACAAGTCCCTATAGGGTGACAACCTCCCTTGCTTACATCTATTGCTAGCTGTCTTCCCCGCGCATAGATTGCAGATTGGCAACGTATCGCAGAACATAGAACATATCCTGATTCTGCAGCCATGGCCGCCCAGAAGACTTCCGGCGGTAACAACGCCTACCACAATTTCCACAATGACTTCCTTCATATCCAGGATCCGAATGAGCGCCGTCGTCTTGCGCTCGCCGAGATTGACAAAGCTCCCTTCGGATGGTACCATGTCAGGTAGGGACCTCTGTTCGATTCGCGACCACAGCACCGGCTGCAAGAAGCTAACCACTTGAGCATAGAGCCTGTGTTGTCGCTGGTATCGGTTTCTTCACGGACTCATACGATATCTTCGCCGTTAGTTTGTTGAACGTCATGCTGGGAATCGTATACTACCCAAGCGGCAGCCTACCTGCCTCTTCCGACAGCGCTATCAAGTTATCGACCTCGGCCGGCACAGTTATTGGACAGCTAGCTTTCGGCTACCTTGCAGATCACGTCGGTCGAAAGCGCATGTACGGTCTTGAGCTGATCATTATTATCTTTGCTACCCTCGGTCAGGCCCTCGCCTCTGGGTCTCCTTCGGTCAATATCGTCGGTCTTATCATCTTCTGGCGCGTGCTCCTCGGGGTGGGCATCGGCGGAGACTACCCTCTATCCAGTATCATCACCTCCGAGTTTGCTACTACGAAGTGGAGAGGAGCTATGATGGGCGCAGTGTTCGCCATGCAGGGAATAGGTCAGATGGTTTGCGCATTTGTCATGCTGTTCATCACCCTCGGCTTCAAGGAACAGCTCTCGGCTTCGCCCAACTATGCGAACTGCGACGGATACTGCGCCATCGCCGTAGACAAGATGTGGAGGACTTTGATTGGTTTCGGTGCCGTCCCTGCCTGCATCGCTCTTTATTATCGATTGACAATCCCCGAGACTCCTGTGGGTGATTTACTCTTAAGTGAGATACGGACGATAGCTTACACTTCTCTTAGCGCTACACCTTCGACGTCAGCCGCGATGTCGAGAAGGCCGCCGACGATGTTAAGGCCTACATGTCTGGCAGGCCCGAAGGCCAGCCCGATGACGTTACCCGCATCCAGGCCCGCGAGGCTGCTCAAACCCAGATGAACATCCCCAAGGCTAGCTGGAGTGACTTTGTCCGCCACTACTCTATTCCTAAGAACGGTCTGCTCCTTTTTGGTACTGCCGGCTCGTGGTTCGCTCTAGATGTTGCTTGTAAGTTGTCTAGGATCCATATAGAGGTTCACTCCCAAATCTAACATGAAGCCAGTCTACGGTTTGTCTTTGAACAACGCTACTATTTTGCAAGTCATCGGCTATTCAAACAACGGTGCGTCAACCTACGACAACCTTTGGAATACGGCTATTGGCAACCTGATCATCGTTCTCGCGGGCGCGGTTCCCGGCTACTGGGTAGCGGTTGCCACGCTCGACACGCTCGGCCGGAAGACCATCCAGATGGGTGGTTTTATTATTTTGACGATCCTCTTCGTCATCATGGGATTCGCGTACTGGCACCTCTCAGGTAACGCGCTGCTGGCCATCTACGTCCTCGCCCAGTTCTTCTTCAACTTCGGCCCCAACACGACCACCTTCATCGTGCCCGGCGAGGTGTTCCCCACGCGCTACCGGTCGACGTCGCACGGCATATCGGCTGCCTCCGGCAAGATCGGCTCGATCATCGGCCAGGGCGCGATCGCGACCCTGCGCTTAAGGGGCACTGTCACCCATGACCGGCCCGCGCCGTGGATAGACCACGTGCTCGAGATCTACGCCTTGTTCATGCTGCTCGGCGTCTTCACCACCTTCTTCATCCCCGAGACCAAGCGCAAGACCCTCGAGGAGCTGTCGGGCGAGGACCAACCCTTACCCGTGCCCGTCGCGTCCGAGCCCGGCAGCAGCGGTCACAACACCAAGACTGCCGAGTCTCTGTGAACGTCTTCTTTACATACCTAAACTACCTAAATTAATGGATAAAAGTTTTCAGCCCTGCTGCTATTATTACTACTCTCTTCTTCTGGAAGGACAATTTTTGTATTGTAACGGATGTAGGACCGCGATAACCATCTAACTGTTCGGTGTTATACAAAATACCAAGTTCTTATGTTTTGAAAATGGTAAAATTGTATACCCAGTTATCACCTATTTTAGTGTCTGTTATTCACGTTTTATTTGACTGCGAAGGCCTGCTTATTCTAATGATTGTAGACTGATGAATTTCTTTACGTGTTTCCCTGCCCGGCGTGGCGAGATCAGGGTATTTCGCCTCTGTTAAAGGGGTTACTGGCAATCCCCCCTGAAATTTGGAGGTTTGAGCCCTATAATTGTGGCGACTGGGTAGTAATCATGTACCTTATGACTTAATCAGCATATCTATATCTGTTTATCGGTGTAGGGAGGATGTACTCAAGTGGCTGAGGAGACAGTCGGGCACGTTTGAATCAATGCTACATTAATGGTACGACGCAAGTAGCTTACATGATACGCACATACATCACATTTAGAGGAGCCGAATCATAGAGAATTCAGAGCTTTGGCATCTTTGATGTTTGAAAAACTACCTAGACAGATATGAGCTAGCATAAGGGGCTCAGCGCACGTGGCGCTGGTGTTGGACTTCTGCCGCCTCGTGTAAATGATAAAAATGCAAGGGACTTAATCCCTATTCTGTCACAATATCCACCTTGGTTTTGTCTGTTACAATGTTAGATCTGATTTTCAGCTAGGACTTTCTAGCAGCATAACTTACAAAAAGCAACATAGTCCTTGATGTGTTTCGCCTTCTCGAAGGGGCTGGGGTAATACCACGCAGCATTCGTTAGCTCCTTGTCTAAGATTATTCATATTAGCATAGGGCTTTTACATAGGTAGGTACTAAGTAAGGGGTTATAGTGATTACCTCCTACTTTGATCGTGTAATAGCTCGCATCGCCCTTCCACCCACAGTGCGTGCTCAGGTCTGTCTTGTCGAAGTACTCGGACTTGATAGACGACGGCGGGAAGTACACGTTGCCCTCGACCAGCTCGTAGGTATCGGACTCGGCGACTAGCGTGCCGTCTACGATTGCTTGAACGTGACCGGATGGCATTGTCTCTGTGCTCTCTTGTTCCTATATTTTAGGTATACCGAATTGAAAGCGTTGGAACTTTAAGATGGTAGAACCGTACTGTCTTGTTATACTTCAGATACTGCGGGGTTACAAGCATTGAATGGTTCTAGAAGAATTCCCAAGTGGTCGATTACATGCAGCAGCTAAGTGGCAAAGTATCTGATTAGTATATATTGCTTGGTAATACAGGAATTGTCCACATTGTAAATGAAGAGTTGGTCTTATATGTATCTTATATAATAATTGGATTGGACATAAGACTTCCTGATGTAAGACTTCATGTTGATAATATATATGGAACTTCAATGGAAAGTTGACGACTGTTCACTTTCTATTATTTTGCTTTATGCATCAATTGAGTATTATCTCTGTCAACGGCACTGTGATATATCGTGGATGATATGTGGGACATACAGTGCGAAACTGCTTAACCATCGCCGGCTACGCCAACGAATGACGGTCAAGACATTTCCAAGGTCCGCCTCCAGCAACCCCGCTAGATTTTCTCCCGACGCCCGAAGCAGATCCATGCCGGCCCACTATCTCCACGCTTTCTCCAACCTCTTCGGCCCTTGCTGCGACGCTAGACTTAGTCGCGGTTCCACTGGCAGGCGGAACCGAATGTCGGCAGTATTTAATCTCATGAGAGCCTCAGTGGCCAATTGTAACTTCATCAATTACCTAGACTTTCCTGCTTTATTTGCTCTATTACCGGCTGTGTTCTCATAGTCCTTTTCAGTATTGTGAAGTCGTTGAAAGAAGAGACCTGATTCACATACGCCATTGCTAGGAGTTTCTGTACTGAGCGTGTAACGTATCACGATGGCGCTTTCGGGTGTTGAAGTTTCCAAGCACGACAGCAAGGAGAGTTGCTGGGTTGTAATTCATGTAAGACTCTGTCTCTGAATGTCTCATCCAACCCTCGCTAACTTACATGCCAAGGGAAAAGCATATGATGTCACAGAGTTTCTGCCCGGTTGGTTACATAAGTGGTTTTCCGATGTAATCCTTATAAACTTACAATCTTCTAGAACACCCGGGTGGAATGGGAATTATCTTGAAGTATGCGGGTAAAGATGCTACAGAGGAATTCGAACCCATACATCCTCCGGATACTTTGGACAAGTATTTGGACAAGTCGAAGCATTTAGGGCCAGTTGATATGAACACTGTTGCCACGATTAAAACGGAAGAAGACCCCGAGGAGGCCGAGAGGCAACAGCGTATCGCGGATAAGCCATTATTGTCACAATGTTACAACTTGATGGACTTTGAGTCGGTCGCTAAGAGGACCATGAAGAGAGGTGCTTGGGGCTACTACTCTAGCGCTGCGGACGATGAGATAGTATGTTTGCACCCAGGCTAGGAATATTCCGACAACATGCTAACTTGGCCACTCAGACGCTACGAGAAAACCACGAAGCCTTCCACAGGATATGGTTCCGGCCAAGGATCCTAGTCGACGTGAAGAAGGTTGATTTTTCGACCACCATGCTCGGCACCAAGTGCGACATGCCCTTCTATGTGACGGCGACGGCGCTGGGGAAGCTGGGCCACCCCGAGGGCGAGGTGCTGCTGACAAAGGCCGCCAAGAAGCACAACGTCGTGCAGATGATCCCAACGCTGGCCTCGTGCTCGTTCGACGAGATCATGGACGCCGCCGAGGGCGACCAGATCCAGTGGATGCAGCTGTACGTGAACTCAGACCGCGCCATCACGGAGCGCATCGTCCGGCACGCTGAGAAGCGCGGGTGCAAGGGCCTGTTCATCACGGTGGATGCGCCGCAGCTGGGACGCAGAGAGAAGGACATGCGCTCCAAGTTCACGGACCAGGGGTCCAATGTGCAGTCGGGTCAGCAGACCGACAACTCGCAGGGCGCCGCCCGCGCTATCTCGTCTTTCATTGACCCCTCACTTTCCTGGAAGGATATTCCCTGGTTCCAGTCAATCACTAAAATGCCTATTATTTTGAAAGGTGTGCAGCGCGTCGAAGACGTCGTCCGCGCCGTTGAGTACGGCGTTCAGGGCGTCGTGCTCTCTAACCACGGTGGCCGACAGCTCGACTTTGCGCGGTCTGGTGTTGAAGTTCTGGCCGAGACCATGCCCGTGCTACGCGAGCTCGGGCTCCAAGATCGCATCGAGATCTTTGTCGACGGTGGCGTGCGCCGCGCCACAGACATTATTAAGGCGCTTTGCCTGGGCGCTACGGGCGTCGGTATTGGCCGCCCCTTTCTCTACGCCATGTCTTCGTACGGTGTGGACGGTGTCGATCGCGCCATGCAGCTCCTCCGCGACGAATTGGAGATGGGCATGCGCCTCATCGGCTGCACCAGCATCGACCAGCTCAACCCGTCCCTCGTCGATATCCGAAACCTGGGTAGCCATGTCACGGGTGTACCGCAGGACCACTTGGGCCGCAAAATATACGATCCCCTAGTCACGCCTACGTTCAAGCCTCCTAAGTCTTCTAAGCTTTGATTGCGTTGCAATATGGAAATACCCATACACATGGTTGTGTTCATTTCATGCAGCTGTTGGGCATTCTAGGGTTATGCGAGTACCCATGTGTAAATATTTATATGTCTGTCTACCCATATTGAACGAGATAAGCTTGAACTTCGAAATTCAGTCACACAGATTATCCAGAGCATAGCTATTGATGCAAGTTTATATATGCCTCTGTCTACTATGTATGTACCTACCCAGATACCTATCAGGAGGTCATTCCAAGGTAGCTGAAAATACCTACATATATGTTGTGCAACCCACCATTCGGTTTCGAATTCTGCCTTACCATTTTGACAACAGTGGCAACCCGGTCGCTCCTAGGTATAAAAGCTGCACTCAACCTTCTGAAGAGCCATGGCATACTGGCTATCTTCACCTTTCACCCCCACCCCCCACACGCGTACGTTTATTAATATTCGAACTAGCTGACCACTTAAGGTCAGCAAGATGGAAAGTTTACGAGCAGAGGCTCGCAAAAGATTCCTTAGCAGCGCCCGGAGAGGGAGCCCGGAATGTCAAGTGCTCGAGATCCAAGGCTCGGGCAGCAGTATCGTTGACTCGGAGAGGACATTGCACATAGATGATGTACAGTCATACCTCGGAACCGGGTCGGACCAGCCGACTTTCAAGCTCGTCGTACTCGATATTGAGTTTTGGGATGGACCTGGAACACCGAATCTGGAGTTGGCTTGGATACCTGATAGATGTGCCGAACTAGGCATTGATGCGTATTTGATTGGGCTACTCCGTCAATACCAATACATGTTCAAAGCAGTGGAACACAAAACTTGCGAAGGAAATTTCCTCAATTTGTATGCGAATTCCCTAGACTTGCGCATGATAGGTAAGTAAAGTCAAGTGAGTTAGAAGTTTCTTATTTCAACTGCAGTGCTTTCGAAGCACTATAACTACAATGGGTTTTCTCCAGACCGTACCGGAATGCGCTAGGTTAACTGAAATTCTGCTGTAGCCTCCTATAATGAAGCTACTTGCTCTACGATATGTGTCCTCTTACAAGATGGGACTTCCAACTCCACGCGCTACTGGCAACATATGATCGAATTTTTACGACAGAACAAAGCACTCTTCCAAAGTCCTCATTTGCTTCAATTGTCGTTCTTAGCCATCCAAATGGAAGATGGCTTCAAATGGGTAGAGTACAACGGAGTTGATTGGAATCGTACCGACGAGGAAAATCTCCAAAAATGGGAGGAGTTACGCAAGGCAAATCGGCGGGGACAGCACATCTTCAGCTTGTGCCGCGAAATTGCTTGTGACTTGCGGAAGCAGCTGGACGCCAGCAGAGACTTGAATAGTCTGCGTAAAGATGTGGCTGTAAGCAATGCTAGTATAAGGGATGCATTTAACATGATGGAACAATGTATCGGTCCAATGCTTCAAGATATTGAATGGCAGCTACAAAGTAGTGATGACTATATGGCTGGGGTGAGTTATGCCTCTCCTATTCCAAAACATCTACTCTAACCTCTACCTAGATATCACGAGCTCTGATGCGTAAAGATACCATGGCTAGCATAGAGTTGTCTAGAGTTAGCGTGGAGTTGACTAAGGCAGCCAAGGCAGACAGCTCATCCATGAAAGTCATCGCAGTCATGACCATGATATTTCTGCCGGGAACCTTCTTCGCGGCGCTATTTGCAGTCCCTTCTCTGAACTGGAATAATCAAGACGTCGTGGGAGACAAATTCTGGATATACTGGGTTTTTACTATCCCCTTCACCCTCCTGATTATTCTTTTGTGGCTCGTCATCACGCAACGTAGCCAAATGAGAAACCTATTCGGTGCAGGAAAGGAACAGTGGAAAGCCAAGTCGCACTTGATACGAAGACACCTGCTGAGGAGGGAGCGAATGGCGGACGTAGAAGAGGCAGCTAAAGACAGATGAGCTCTAGAAACAATTTCTGGGGTTTTCTCAGAATAGTATCTCTCCAATGAGGTAAAATAGAGCAGAGATTAGGTAATATTAGTCACACAGTCACATGACTAAAAGCCGGTGGTGATATTTCCTTCTGTCCCGATTCGCACTTCCACATGTACAACGTTCTGCACAAGATGGAGTCACAAAAGACATGACTGGGAAAGATGAATTGTTTATATCGTCCATTATCTCTCCCCTTTCTCATTTCATGTTTTCTTGGTTTTCATTTTTCTCGGTTCCTATTCTTTAGCATCCAATGACACTCGTATCTCGATAAGAGCCTATCATAGCTTTCCCGGCGCGCTGGATCATTCGTCATTTTGTTTGAGCAGGGTGGCCCGGTGACCCCTGGTGACTGTTGATGACGGGCAGGTCGGGAGTCAGCAGTTTGCGCCTTCTGAAAAGGCAAAATACCACATCGACCGAAAAGAACTCAAGAGCTCCAAAGCTCCAGAGGACCCTTGCTGCATAATAAATAATCGAATTACTACTATAATCCAGCTTTTTTCCTCACCAGTCCTGGCAGTCCAGTCTCATCTTGCGTCAAGCCATATACTATTGCACTCTAGCCTCGGATCGTGATCGATATTCGCAAAGCCACACACGCATAGAGCGCATTACAGTAAAGCTATCTCAATACCACATCATTTCTTCTCATCCCTACCGAAATCTGACCTTTCCCCACGGGGCTTTTCACCCGGCTCGCAATCGTTTTTTTCTTTGCAGAAGGAGCATGACGATCCAGACCCACAATCCAAATCTCGAGCGGCGAAGTCACTCATCCTAGCATTCCCTAATCTCTAATTTATCGAAAGCCCCCCTAGCCATTACCTAAGGTATCCGCATATTCAGTCTTGTGTTTATTAAGAACCTTTTCTACACTCCCGAAACATCTGTGTTGCTTAGTCTCATTTCGTATTCCGCCAATGTCTTCCCTCGAGGCGAAAATCGTCGTCCTCGGCTCGCAGGGCGTCGGCAAGACCTCGTTGGTGACGCGGTACTGCAAGGGCGCATTTATTCCCGCCGAGACGACCTCGACCGTCGGCGCAAGCTTCATGACCAAGCGGGTCACCGACGGTGACACGGACACGGTAGTTCGCCTACAGATATGGGACACAGGTAAGACCCCCTGCTTTCCAGTTGTTTTGTTTGCCTACCATCTTAGATACCTAGGTACCTACCAGCCTAGCTAACCTCAACGCGCCCTGACAAAAACAGCCGGCCAGGAACGTTTCCGCTCGATATCGCGACTGTACTACCGAGGCGCCAACGCCTGCATCTTGTGTTATAGCATCACCGACGCAAACTCCTTCGCCGAGATGGGCACCTGGCTGACGGAGCTGCGGCGCAACCTGCCGGCCGACATCGTGCTGCACGTCGTTGGCACCAAGGCCGACATCGTCGCGCGCGAGCCCGCCCG
>JAOXNQ010000001.1:2664227-2709283 GCA_028571165.1 Hypoxylon perforatum
CGCTCACGGGTCTACCGCCACCCGGGCCGGGGGCCAGCCATCAGTCGAGCGTCGCGCATACACCGGCCGCGTCAAGCGGAGGAGGAGGAACAGGGGTCCCGGAGCCGCGCAGCCCGAGTAGCAAACGGAGCAGCGGGTTCTGGGGACAGGAAGTTGGGTGGGATGCGTGTCATGAGATCAGCGCTGAGAGCGGCGAGGGCGTCGAGGAGGTGTTCCGGGTCGTGACGCGCAAGCTCGTCGAGCAGAACCGCAAGATGCAGCAGGCGATCCTGGCCGCTACGGCCACGCCAGGCACCCCCGGCTACGAGAGCGGCCACGACGGCGGCGGTTACTTCGACGGCGCTAACTCCCGCGGCAGCTTTCGCGTTGGTAGGGATCGCCGCAGCTGGCTGTTCTCGCCTAACTTCTCACCTGCCGTTACTGTCGAGAACCCCGCGAATGGGGGAGGAGGCGATCAGCAGCGCCAGGGGGACGGCGAAGGCCGGAGGAGTAAGAGATGCTGTTAATTTTGTCTTGTCTGGGGTTGTGTTTTAAGCCTAAGGGGATACTATTACTTGCGAGCATGGAGTAATTTCGTTCGAGAGCATGGAACAGGGAAAGCGTGATATCACAAGGTCGGGTTTAGGGTCATCGTCTATAATGCACTGGATACGGCGTTTTGAGGGTTTGCATATTCATAGGTCGGCATAGGGGTCAAGATCAGGTTAGGTCATACAGCCTTTGGGACATGTATCATTCTCGTTACGGTAAACGATTTATATTTTCGGGTTTCTCTCACGAGATACGAATGAAACGAAGCCTTGTTTTTTCGCTTCCACATCTACCTACTATAATTTCCTGTTCCGTTCTCGATACGGCGCTTAGTAATATTTAATTTATACCTACTTTTAACTCGCTCATAAGAGATGTGTAAATAGACATAGCATCGATGTGGTCGAGAGAAAACCATTATTCAGGTCATGTGTCAAATTTCTATCTAGATGTACCCGTCTCTTCTATGATGCAGGTGCAATTAATCACGCCGAACTTTGCTGGCCCTCCTGTACCTGTTTCCCCTTCCTAGACTTATCCAGATCGTCATCCACCTTAGGCAGAGCTGGTATGTCCACGCCCGACAGTCTATACTCCATGCCGATATACGCATCGCTTAGGACCAGCACATCGACCTTCCTACCCTTACCGTTCCTATCTGGCTCGGGCAGTCTTAGTGTTGCCTTAGCCGTAGGCCTAGCTCCTACCTGAACAGTGTTCGATTTCGATTTTGAACCCGGTCCGCCCGGGCCCTGGCTCCAACCCACACGCTTGACACCGAGGATCTCGTCGCGGGCCACGTCGCACACGATCACGAACCAACCTTCGGTCTGCGGCTTCGGGTATCGCGGGGCGTAGATGCGGCCTTCGCGTTCGACGATGGCGTTGTGGCGCTTTAGGGAGACGGTGAGGGACTGTGCCGTTACGTTCTCGGCCTTGATGCTGACGTTGGGGAGTACGGAAACAGCACGGGCAAAGCGACCTTGTTGGGAGTTTGGTATGTTCAGCTTCCGAGCTAGGTCCTCTACTTGTTGCCGGTTGAAGGTGCTGATCTTCTGGAGAGCTGGTTGGTCCTTCGCACTCTCGGGGATTTGAACGCCCGGGAAAATAGCTGGAGGTGAATCTTGGGGCCAACGAGCGGACTTGACGCATTGGAGTAGCTTGATCATCTCGAGACAGCTGGACAAGTAGCCCAGTTCTGTCAAAACATCTATGGACGCCTGGATGATACGAATAGCTTGGTCTAAAACGCTTGTCTGGTCACCGACGTAATCCGTAATAGGCAAGTCGATGCGTGCCATATGTGCCTGCAGAAGGAGAAAAGCCTTTACGTGAGGATCCCACATAGGTAGCCCAAAGGTGCTACCTTCAAATGGGAGGTTCTTCGAAAGCTCTGCATTGATAAGATCTTCATTGTGGCGAACAGGAAGCTCGTCGTACTCTGTCGCGCGTGACATCCAGGACAGGACATCTAAGAAGCTAGCTTTCGGCTTCGCATGTTTGACAAGATGACGAATAGTCTTGTGTGAAAGATAGTAGTAACTCATAATCTTACCCATGGGGGTCGGGTCCACATCACCGTTAGGGTATATCTCGACACACTTCGAGGCGGCAAGCTCTTCCAAGGATTTGCTGACCATGTCAATCATGTAATCGTTTGCAAGCGTCTGAGCGGCTATGGTATTGTGTTCCTCGGCGGATATCTCAAGCCCGTAATACGAAGGATTCTTGTGTAGCCGGCGGAAGAAGAAAGTCCATGTTAAGTAATCAAGTGCGTCCTGCTTAGTAGCGATCGTCTCGGCCGAAACTTCTGCACACAAATGGTTGTCGAGAACTGTATGGAGGGATGACTCAACTGGGAAGCCAGTATGCAAAAAGTGCTTATAGAAGTCCTTCTTTGCGTCCTGGGTGAAAATGCGGGCGACACCAGAATTGTCGAATTGGGGACGGCCAGCTCGACCTAGCATTTGCAAGACATCCGTTAGATCCATGTCCTTATATCCCTCAATCTTGGCGTCGTAGAATTGTGTGCCTTTAACGACGACAAGATGTGCAGGAAGGTTAACACCCCAGGCCAAGGTACTCGTCGCAACCAAGATCTGGATCTTATTATTTAAGAAGAGCTCTTCGGCTAGTTGACGGTCTGATTCGACAAGACCTGCATGATGAAGGCCAATACCAAAATTTATTGCCTCCTTCAACGCGTCGTCCTTGACTCTAGCAAGGTTGAGCTGAAGATCTTCTTCCGACATGTTGACAAACCGCCGAGGGTTATCTTCCATGCCACAAAGATTGATCAGGTCTTTCGCAGTCAATCTGGTCTGTCTTCGTGACGGCACGAATACAATTACGGGTTTGCTAGGACTGTGGGTTTTGATTGCGAGGAATGTCGGCCGATTCATGGATTGCATTAAGGGGCAGAATCCTCTCACTTCGGGGAACCCGTCGATGTACAACTCTAAAGGCACCGGTCGGACGGAATGCCGAAAGTTGAAGAGGCCTTCCTTGACTCCGAGCCAGTTGGCTAGATCTGTTGCATTCGCACAGGCAGTAGACATTCCGAGAAGCCTGACCGAGTTCTTGGTAGATTGGGCGATGTAGTTCATACGGGATACGATAATCTCAAGAATCGGGCCTCGATCTCCGGCAAGCAAATGGATTTCGTCAATGATCACAAGTGAGACTTGACGAACGTACCCTCTAGTCTGCCAGCTACGAGAGATACCGTCCCACTTCTCAGGTGTCGTAATAATCACGTCGGCATCCTTAATGGTCCTCGTGTCTGGTGTGTTGTCACCTGTCAACTCAACCAGCTTCAGACCTAAAGGTCCAGAAAGCCGAGCACCCCAGTCCTTTACCCTTTCACGAACCAGGGCCTTCATCGGAGCGATATAAACCACCTTAGACCCGGGCCGCTCGCGGAATGCCCACCACATAGCCAGCTCAGCAGCAACGGTTTTGCCGCTACCGGTGGGTGACCCCAACAGGACATTGGCTGGCGTATGATAGAGTGTGTGGAATATCTGCGTTTGCATGGGGTTAAAGAATTGAAATCTTCTTCCGTAGATTTCTTCGAGACCCGGGTTGTTGAGGGCACTAATCGGTAGCGGTTGCAAGTTGAGTAGATCTGTATACACACTCTCGGTATCTGGGCGGATGAGATGTTGGAAAGAGACCGGGTCTACTGTCTCTGCTCCAAGCCACTTATCCGACACTGCCCTCACGTAAATCTGGGTAGGCAGTGGATCCGACAAGGGAATCGTAAAGTTGAGTTCATGGTCATCGTACAGCTTTCTCCTGTTCAGGATGAAGAACTCGTGATGGTAGATTTCA
Organism: Hypoxylon perforatum; assembly: GCA_028571165.1. Taxonomy (NCBI): domain Eukaryota; kingdom Fungi; phylum Ascomycota; class Sordariomycetes; order Xylariales; family Hypoxylaceae; genus Hypoxylon; species Hypoxylon perforatum. The sequence continues at coordinate 2,668,092 of JAOXNQ010000001.1, forward strand.
GATGTTTCGGAATTTTCAACCCAAATGTAGAAGGACTCAGATGTCCCATGAACCTGATCATTCCACCTGAAGTCGGGCGTGATATAAAGCTTGATCCTTAAAACGTCCCGATTTAAAGGAGCGATTTCAGCGTCGACAGATACAGTTGGGAAATTTTCCATGATCCTAGCAATCTTCTTGCCGGCGTTATGGTTGTGTACAAGACTTCCAATTTCTGCTGCTTCCATGTCGCGCATAGTCTCAACGGTTAACGACTCCTTCGCGTCGATTTGATTGAGCACAGACTTGGGCAAGTCGAACTGATATAACGGATGCTGAAACGGCCAAATGCGCTTCTCAATAGACTTTGCGAGGGTTAACAGGACTAAGCACTGATGGCCCCATCTTCGGTTCAGTGCAATCATGAACAAGGCACGGCAGATTCGCCCGGCTTGTTGGGCTACGTAATTAAGATCATTTGACAATGCAAAGTCTTCTGGCTGGGCTCGGGAGATGTAAGATTGCAATAGAATGTTGGTTTTCACTTGAGGTGTGTCAATGCCCTTATCAACGTCGCAATAGGTAGCTTCTTCCTTCAGTCGCAACAGGTCCTTAGCTTCGGAGTCTCTGGACTGGATATTGTCGAACTCTCCGCTCTCGCTTATCATTTTAAAGATGTCTGCTTCCGTTGCCCGAGGTTTCATCAACTTGTTGAAGATCAGTATGCTTGATTGCTGGATATAATATTGGCTTGCGATACGGCCAACATCTTTGCTTCGAAGTTCCTCTGTGGTTTCGTTGAAAATGATCATTTGACTTTGCTGCAAAGTTTTGGCGGCCTGGATGGCAAGTTGCCGTCGCCTCTGGACAAGAGTTGGGTCGTCTCTAATCTCGGCCCATTCAATCCCATAAGCCATAGGACTTCTTTGCATTCTGACGAAGAGGTAAGAATAACCGATCCATTGCACTGCTTCTGGAATTGAAGTCACAGTACCGAGTGCGATCTCGGCATTCAGATTATCGACCAGTTTCGAGGAGAATTTAGACTCGATGGGTTGTTGTTCAGTCACTGCTCTCAGGTAATGGTCTAGCCTATCTGCAGTTGTACAGATCATGCCAATACCTGTGTCCTCAAACTGAGGCCGTCCAGCACGACCGAAGATCTGCAGCACATCGAGGATACCAAGGTCAACAAATTTACCATCTTGGGCACTGTAAACTTGAGTCCCCTTGATAACAACTGCGGCGGCCGGCAAGTTAACACCCCATGCAAGTGTCGCTGTACAGCATAGTACTTTGAGAACGCCTTCAGCAAACAATCTTTCCATGAGGTTTCTATCTGATCGAGCTAGACCGGCATGGTGTATGCCTAGGCCTTTAGACAGAAGGTCCCTGAGTTCGCGAGCTTTTGAAGACTTCATATCTCTGACGGCTTGGTCGTAGTTTGGATGACCTATTGGATCAAATAGGTCGGTTACCATTTCCTCGGCGGCTTTATCGTAAAGCATCTTGGCAGTGAGAAGCGTTTCTCTTCTAGAATGAACAAATACCATGACTTGGTGGTCTTGCTCCAACATGTCTCTGACCTTCTCGAAGGCCACGGTATCAAGATTCTCCCTAGACTGTTTTGAGCCAGCTTTGCCCTTGACACCGATAAAGTGTTGCTCGAGCGGGACTGGACGAAAAGACGCATCAAAGTAGAAAAGGCCAGCATATCTGTTGACCTTGAGGAAGTCGGCAACGTCGACATAGTTTGGAAGGGTAGCACTCAGACCGACGATACGGATCAACGACTGCGTGCTCTCAACCTGTCGTTCTGTACGCGCTACCAAAGATTCTAGGACGGCACCTCGTTCATCATGGAGCATGTGGACTTCATCAATAATAAGCAGTCTGACTTTCTGGACGAGCTCGGTATCTCCTGTTCCCTTTCTTGTAACAACGTCCCACTTCTCGGGTGTCGTTACGATGATCTGCGTTTGCACAATCTCGGATTTGGTGAGGTGCATATCTCCCGTATACTCGCGGCACTGAACACCGAGCCATGCTAGTCGTTTACCTAGCTTCTCGGTGATTTCCGCAGCCAAGGCCTTCATTGGGGCAACGTAGACGATCTTGAAATCCCCGGTGTCGACACCGAAATCGCTTGCCTCCGTGTTCTCGATCGGGTTGGGAGTTACATATTGGCCAATTGTTTGCAAAATTGTTAGCATGGCTGCATCTGTCTTACCAGCACCGGTGGGAGCGCAGATTAGCATGTTCTCGCTGGTCTTGTAAGCTACCGGGTAGACCAGACTTTGCATTCTGTTCAACGCCTTGTAGCCCTTAAAGGTTCTACGACAAAGCCCGTCCATTTCGGATATTTTGACCAGTTTCTGGCCAGGGAGAAGCGAGCCAGTTTTCCCGGCAGGAATATAGTATTCCTCGTACTTCTCATGCTGCTTTCTTTCACTGCCAGGGGGCAGGCCATATTTTTTTCCGGCAGAATTTAGCGTGTTGCCAGCATTGTACGCCCTGTAGACATGCGGATATTGAACCTCCTTATACATGCTAGGACCAAGAGCAGCGTTTTTATGCTCGAGATCCTTACGACGAAGTGCCTCATCTCTCTCGGCTTTCGTCAAAAGTCGGCCAGTGGGCTTTTCTGCTTCCTGAGTAGCGAAGCTCGTAGTAATCTCATCTCTACGAGACAGTAGTTGGATGATGAAGTCGAAATCATCAAAACCGACAAGATCAGTGAGTGAAGACTGTAATTCGTCTTCCGATCGTTGAGATCCCAGTATTTCTAGAATCTGGGCCTGAAATGCGTCCGGAGACAGTCCGCCCTTCTTGGAAGCAACAACAGAACACTGTTCTGCAAGCCAAGCTAGTTTGTTGGTTCCGCTGTCGACCTGGTTGTTTGATTCCTCGATAAAATCGCTACTATAAATTTCATCCTCGGAATCGTTTATGAAGTCCCATACATCGTCGCCGCTGTTACCGGATGTGAAGTCGTCATCGTCTAGATCGAAGTCTATGCCCAGTTCCTTTTCTCTAGATGGATGGTTCTTGGGTAGTTTTAGATCTGCCAGGGCAGCTTTCATGGCAGCGAATTGTTCGCGCCATTGGGCCTCGGCCTCGCTCACGGATGAGGAGGGCATTTCACCTGACTTCTCAATGAAATATACTCTGGTAGGAGAGAGTCGATAGGTGGTTTCGATATATGGTTTGCTCGTTTTGATATAATAACTTAGCAACCTAAGAAAGGAAGTTGACTTATGATTAGATTTTGTGTTTCTTCCGTCAAAATGTCACTGACCTTTGCGACAGAGATTTATTTGTTTCTAGCTAGGTACCTATTCTGAATGACTATTCGGCGTGATGACTGTGCCTTAACCGAGTGGATCCTGCAAAGAGACCGGCAGACCGACTGTCTCTTTTAGAACGGCTACCCCGCTATAAGCACCCTAAGCCACAGGTCCACACATCCCACTTAGGTACCTGTTGTACCTCTAAATCTAGGTGCTTAGAGGTACATGTGACTGGAGGTCAAAGGCTCGGGGACACTGACCTCACACCTCCAAATCCATCTTGCATCCCAACCCTTTTTCTGTCCTCTGCCCATAGTCAACTTCTTTACCTTGTTCGCTTGAGCCCATTTTCCCTGAATTTATACCCAACAAAGTCATCGCTCTAGTCAGCCGTGATACCAAATCCTACACTCGATTGAATCCGTCTCGTTCCCGTAATCACTTATCATCATGCAGCTACATTACATCGGTGTACGTATGCGCTCCGGTCGCCCCTTCGATTCAACGACTGCCTCGCCACCCTTCAGCGATGTGCCGCCGATACTAACTATACTGTAATACTCAGGTCATCCAGAACGACCGCCGGCCTGGCGTCGACCTATGCACCGCGGACGCCGTGAAAGACCACTATGGATTCTTCGAGAGAACAGTGTATGAACCGAATCGAAAGCTCAACTACTACGAAGGAATACAACTGACTCGGGGAAATCTAGCGTGGGGGAGTTCATGTACATGTACGCGAAGACATTAGCGGAGCGAACAAAGCCGGGACAGAGAATCGATATCGAGGAATACGGTACGACCAACCCAAGACCATTTCGATTACCGCAGTCCTAGTTAGGAGCAACGACAGGGGAGTGGATAGGGCTAACCTAGGTCATATATCATAGAACGAAAGTGCACATTCCACGCGTACGCGCGCTCGGAAGGCATCTGCGGCGTCATCGCCACGGATCTCGAATACCCGAAGCTGGCCGCGCACCGCCTGCTCAACCGGGTTCTAGACGAGTTCCTGACGACGTACCCGAAGCTGACGACGTGGTCGGCGGGCAAGCTCAGCATGCCCCAGCTGCAGGACTACCTCCGCGAGTACCAGGACCCCCACAAGGCCGACGTGCTGCTGCGGATCCAGGACGAGCTCAACGAGACCAAGATCACCATGCACAAGAACATCGAGAACGTGCTGGAGCGAGGCGAGAAGATTGACGATCTAGTTGCCAAGAGCGAGGGCTTGAGCACCCAGAGCAAGATGTTTTACCGTACGTCGACATATTTTCGCATTTCCTAAACCGTGCCATACTGACCTCACATAGAACAAGCGAAGAAGCAAAACTCTTGCTGTATTCTGATGTAGATACCTCCCTTGCTTGCTACCGGTCTACAACCGGTATTCTATAGACAATTGGGAGGTTCCTATCTTCAGTACAGCGGTTAAGACCTGTTGGTTGGCTATTTGATGGGTCATTTTGTTCGCCTTACCTATATCCATGGGGCATCAGCTGTCCGTACGTCTAAAGGGAGCGGCCCGAGCCATTCGTTGGTACGTCATTGGTATTACTGCCGAACTAGAGAGTCGAATTGGAGATTACGCAGATACGATTTAGGCACATAGAGAGAGCCCATCGGGTTAACAGGGCAGAGCATAATACGAATTGATTCAAGGCGTTAACTATCTGAAATTATGGGAAACCAGCGATACTTAGTATTCAACTTGTGACTAGCTTCAATCTCATGGCGTTCTATTAGCTCTATCCTCCATTCTCACTTAGGCCTCCCTCTTATTCATATGCGACGTCCCAATCAGGGTATCAGTCGATGGCCATCAAGGCACATAGTGCGTTCCTTCAACTAGTCCTACTCTCGTAACATAGAAAAAAAAACGATGCATGACAATGCGAGTCGCAGACTCTTGCAGATTAGCCTCCCAAGGGTATATTCCCACCAAAAATAACAAAATTCGCTTCAGTATCCTTAAAAACCACCCCTTCTATAATGCGAGGCCCCAATGAGAAATACCAATACCTTTTGAGAAGTCGAATGTAAATCTCTCGATGAAAATAGTATGCAATGAAATTATTTTGTGAAGACATGCAAGTATGCGCGTGTGTGGAGGAAAATTATACGATGTATGCGTTAAGCCCGTTCCAGAACAACCCTCTCGCTCTTGCGGTGCGCCGCGAGCTGGGAGTTCCAGGACTCCTCGGGCGTGATCAGCGTCGGCGTCGAGCTCTTGGTCTCGGCGAGCCGCTCGTTCTTGCCCATGGCGATCTTAGGCACGGGCGTCGTCGTCCCCGTCCCCGTCCTCGAGGGGCTAGGCCGCGGCCTCAGCGCGGACGCGCCCGTCTGCAGCGGCTTCAACAGCTTCCGCTGCTGCCGCGAGACCGAGATCTGCCGGGCGATCGACAGCTCAACTGGGTTCATGTTGGCGCTATTCTCTAGTAAGTCATCCATGTCTGTGTCGTCTTGGGACGTTGTAGTGGTGCTCGGTTTTGAGTGCGTGGAGGACGCCGGCGACGAGGGCGACGGTTTCCTCTCACTGCTCGCCATGGAAGTCGATGCCGTCGAGGGTGTCTGCTGAGGCGTCTGCTGCTGCGGCGGTGTCACCATCTGCCATTTGGGTGACTGGATATAAGAGGCTGGCGGTCGTACGGCCTCTGACCTGACTACTTCGAACTCGGGGGACGACAGGTCGTCCGTTGGTGATTCTAATATAAGATTGGATGAATCGGGGCTAAACTGGTATTCTCTAGCAGCGGCAGCCTGCTGCTCTCTTGCTCTGGCTAGAGTAGCAATGGTAAGTTTACCCTTGGGATGGGGACGGGCCGCTGGTTCTTTATGGTTACGGACTGCGTGCTCCTTGTGGTTATAAGTTCTCGGTTCTATTGTAGGGTGTCGTCGGTAATGAGTCGTGGATTGATCGAAAGATGCTTCCGACGGAGACGGAAGTAACGCTGGAGACGTATTGGATCTTAACCTTGGAGACGCGGTGGAAGCTAGTGTATATGCTGGTTTCCGTGGAGGAGTTGGAGGAAATAAAGCAAACGCCGGCGACCCCGAGGTAGTAGGCTGCGGCGACGTTGCTCTCCTCGGAACATGGTGGTGCTTCACCTCCTAGATATGAAATGAGCATGTGAGAATTGGCAAGAGCAAAGAGTACCTACCTCTTCCTTTTCTATTGCGTCGTCGATCGTCTTGAGCTTCTGCATCGTAGCTTGCCGTCTAGCTAACAGAGAAGGTTGACGCTGTGGTTGAAGCACGCTCCCAAACATCACACTATATCTCTCCATGGTGACACTGGGAATCTCGACATCCAACAAAGGTCCGCTCGCAGCTGGTTTGTGGTCCAGTGCAATCGGTATTCTTCCAAATGTCTCCTTACCATTCCCGTCGTGAGATCTTGACATTGCCCCCTGCGCTGAGCTTTCCGGATCATAAGGCATTGTCTGAGACCGGACTACAAGCGGCTTATGCCTTGCCGTGCCGCGCGAGTTGGTAGTATGGCTCCTCTCCACTTTGTTATCATACCAAGGTTGGGATGCTATGTTATGCGTCTGTTCCGATCTAGGCGTGCCTTTCTGCTCCTGGGGTTCTGGGTGAGAATGATCCGACGGTTTCTTTCCAAATCTCCCAAAGAGCTTCCACTTCCCGGACTGTTTCCTGGGCAGAGGCTTGTCGAAAGACTCGGCAGTGCTAACTCGAGAAGCGGGCGAGATCACAGACGGCGCCGATGCTTGCCGGTATCGAAGAGATGCCTGTGGAGGTCGCGAGCCGCTACTTGTCGGCTTCGTAGGACTTCCAAGCGCCATACCAATCTCTGTAGCACGTCCATCATTGAGGGAATCAGGAGTAGGCATCCTTACGGTTGCGACGGACCCCTTTCGTGGAGACGACCGCGGACTACTTTCTGGGGTGGGCAACTGTCCTCGTGCAAACGGGTATGGTTTGAATCCAGCTCCGGGCCCTGCTCTTGAGTTGATAAAGGTGTCGTCCCTAGATACCCTCTTGTCGTATTTGAAATTACTAATAGAACTCTTGGAACTTGGGCCCCTAGATGAACTCGGTCGTGCTGACATGTTGACCTCGTAGGCGACGGCGTCACGGATAGAGAAAAAGAGGTACGAACTTGCACTTGCAAACACGTCTGGGTAAAGTGCGCCTGTGTGATTATAAGACGGCTGTGGTAGGGCGAGATCTGATACACAACCCGGTCTTCTTAGGACGGGGTAGTCGGGGACGTGCGTCACGAACCCATCCGGACCTGCATGACCCTCCCATCGGTGGTCTGGCAACGCCACTAGCCAGATATCCAAGTAATCCCTGAAGGATCTTAGGTGTGGTCCTTGACGGTAGACTTTTGACAAGAGGCTAATGTGTACAGATCCACGGTCCCCAGGCAAGCTTTCTAAAAACAGATTGAAGAACCCCCAAATTGTCGTGGTCCGCCGACGGGTGTTTGAACTGACAGCAAGAGAAAACAGGATTCAACCTTACCTACCTGGGTACTCAGTAACAACTTTGTTGTGAGAACCAACGGGAATAATGTGTGACTTGATGCTTACTGACTATCGACGACCTACGGTAACAGCACATTACTACCTGCCTATTGGTTGTGACGCCTGTGGCGGTCAGAATAATTTGGCGTCTCTTACTAGTATATGCAGTAGAGAAATATCAGGTTGGTGACAATGTTGGCGATTGTTTGAGGTTGATGGATCCATAGGACGGTTATTTTGGAGAGGGTGATCAACGACTAGGATTCAGCTCCAGAGCGCATTATGGAAGCGGCCAGGGTAATCCCTGTATTTCTAGGGTTCTTTACCTTCTGGCCGGGGGTTTTTTGGAATGATGCGAGAGGATCCTAGGGGGGATCGCGGGATTAGTGATGGTGTCGTGTATCAAGGCTGGTACTAGCATTGATGATTCCGCTGACCTAACAGCTCATTTGTAACGAACCAGCTTGGCTCAAAAAGCTGACACAAGACCTTAATGGGAGACGAACGGACAGCCGCAACGTCCCGTATGAGAAAGATTCGAGAAGCTTTGCTGATACGGGGTTACATTGCTCAACGTACTACCCACCTGGACAGTAAGGGATGTCCTGAGGCAATATACCCTTGGCACTTACCCCCTGTTTGTCAATGGCTCGATAACAGGGAAAATCGACAGAGTCTCGGACGAGTGAGAAGGTTTACTTCACTCGCAGACGGCTATAATATGCGCTGCGATTGATGATTGAACACAAGCTGATAGGTGACATAAGGATGGGGACGGGACGATTGGCAAGGCAAGGGAAATGAGAAGGAGGCTCCTTTTCGACCTGGCTGCAGCTGCAGATTGGATCCAAGACTACACTGCATATTTTCATATTGCTACGTCGTCTCATAGGATGTGGTGGATGCAGAAAATCTTGGTTCGACTTCCAATTTGCGAGATCCTTTGCAACGGTGCTCCCAATAGAATTGTTCATCTGCAGTATGTAGAAGCGTCCCGGAAATCTTCTACCCTTTTCAGCTTTTGACTTTGTTTTAGACTTTCAAATCGGATATTGTAAAATAAGCGACGGACGATCATCGAATAGACAGTTGGTCCGATATAGCAAGAGATTGGTTGAGGCGATACTATGATCTGAACCCCAATTCAAATCATGGAAACTTTCATAAAAGGGTCATCTCAAAATAAAAACACCAGTTGATGCCGGCCTGCTAGTACCTAGCCTGGATGAATTAGTTCATATTGCAGGCCTGTTCGGGTAATTTGCGGGTGGCTTGGTGTACCTGTATCTTGTTAGTTTCATGGTACTTGAAGGGGTTAAGCCTGATCTTGAAACAGAGGAGCTCCATGGGCCCCTTACAGGGACTCCCGTCTTGAGATGGCCTGTGCTTCATTCTTAGTATCTCGCCCTACACTAGAAAAAACAACGGACTCGGAGGTATTTCTTCCCACAGACATACCTAGGATATCGAGTTCCTCCCGGAGATTTAATCATATTCGACGCGCGGCAGCCAGGTCTGCCAACTACAAAGTGTGAGCTATGAGATAGATGACATCGTGCCAAGGTCGGTTGATTACAAGTCCTATTCTATCTCAAACGGACTTGGTATCTCTTGACGATAATATTTGGTCAGCTACTGTCACCTTGTTGAGTAAACTTTGCGATATATCTTATCCGTGGGGCACGGGTATTCCGCTCAGACGATCCGACCCGGAACTCTGGCGATCGACACAATAGATCAGCAAGACGATCTATCTAAGTCACATCATTGCCCATTCGAAGACCTTGGAAGGTTGAGTTAGCTTTCTACCTAAACTTAAGCTCAACGTCGTCATTCATATCGAAGCACGAGCCCCGGGTCTCCGGATGTTCTTAAAGTGGTGGTGCTTTAAGATCTATGACCGGCTTAGATGATCTCAAGGGGATTGGGTCTTGCCACATATGATAACTATTCTTCAGAAGCTATCGCATTTCACTACATATTTGACGGTAATGGATGTACTGTAGCATGCTTGCCGCGCTCATAATTTGTTTCTTAATTTATTGATATTTATCATACATATCTCCTTATGATGTTGTGAGAGCAATCAGCACATGTTATTACATGGGTATCGTGTATACACAGATGTGTTGGTTGAGTCAGTTACCAGCGAGTTTGTTGATATCCATCTGACATCTATAGTAAGTGAACACCCAACTGCAGCCTACTAACATGATGTCTATATTACCTGGATAGCTTCGATTCTGAAGATGGTTAGATGAGATCACTATCACCGCCTTGCATCCTGATCCCTACCGCGCTGCGTGGTTTATGCTGCTATGCTAGACCGCTCAACCCTAATCTAAGCGGTTGACTAGTCTGAAAAGAATGAACGCTGTTGCCAGGAATACTGGAGAGCACATCTCTACATACCTGGCCAAGGACCATATCCCTGAGCTTGTGTGGTCCCGGTGTTAAATCTGATCCGATCGAGGCTGGGGAAAACCAGTTGACATTGTTGGAGGTCTTTGTATACTCCACGATGATGTTAGATTTAGGGCGTTGCACCATTCGTAGCGTGAATTGAGTGCTAGCAAGACCAAAATGGTAAACACTCCCATCAACATACATATGCCGCATTTCGCGATATGCGTTTGTGTTTCAAGCTAGTGGGAGAGAGCGCCAACCGTGCAACTACTAGGCATGCAGCGTGCCGATGTTATGCTCTGCGGACTTCGGCCGAACTATCCTACTCGGGTCGTTTAAACTCGCCTTGAGCTGGCCGTCTCTCGGGAACTGTCTCAACCGGAAGTAGTGATGGTATCGGCCGTCTGGGGAATCGGTCCTCCTAACCGTACCTACCTAGGTAGGTATGATAGTTTAAGACACGGTATTTGCTAGACCGAACCAACCCAGCTATTGAGCTATTGGGGATACCAGGGCTGATTTGTCTTACGCTACCCAGGCCCAATCTGAAGAGCTCGAGTATTGACGAAGTACACAATGTGTAAGTTAGGAGACCAAGACAGAATACACCAGGTGTAGTTTAGGCCTCATAACCGCCTTTTTTGTGAATGCATTTAGCAATGGCTTCATGGAAAATGAACTAGACGCTCAGCAACAATGATAATGCCATAATTGCCGAACACATAGGACATCATAAAGATAACATTCGAGGTCAATATTCCTTTGATTCTCGAACAAACATGATAGGATTGGTTGCGGACTCATGGTCTGACAAGTGACGTCTGATCGTCTTTATCTTTATGCGAATACTTGGTGTTGGGGAATATACTCTAAGTACAAGACTGAAGTTATGCTTCGTCCGAAAGATTGGATGGTGACAGTTTGGTCGATTCTTGTTTTACTTATTTGCTCGAAGTTCACGTCGGGATTTGACTAAGATGTCGACATATGGCGTTGATTCGAGACAAGAATCGCGCTTTGTGTTCGTGGAAAGAATGAACATAATTATGAAGTTGTACGGAGATAATATGCTGTCTCATATATACAATGTAGAGGAACTCGAATGCGTGACTATGCGATATTTATACTGCATAAATGGTCCTGTCTCAAGTAGTACACGATCATGATAAAAAAAGGGAGTGAGAGTGAAACTTCTTATTCACGTGGCAGCTGAGATTTATCGACGTTGAAGAAGTCAGATTCGTGCTTTTCTTCCAGCTGATGGCGGGGTGATGACTCCAGCTGAGTCGGGTTTGTGGCTTGACAGGTCAGATTGCTCTTGATTTCATTAGGCCACCTGGATAACACGTGTGGAAGCCCACCCAGCGCACCGCCTTAGGTGGGATTAAAGCATTTTAAGGCACCACTTACAAGCTACAGGTGTACCTTAGGGACCCCCCGGCGGGTGGTGATTAGCAAAATAATCCAACCCGAAAGCAGCCCCTCGCCCCTCCTTCATCAGACCGCGAAATCATCCGTGTGCTGGAGAACGTACAATCTATTCTTTTTTTCCCCCTTTGACTGTGAAGCTCCGCCGAAAAAACCTCCTTGAAACCTAACGAGCCAACTTTGTTCATAAACCAAAACTTCCTTTCTCCTCCCCCTAACTCCTTCTTCGCTCTCCTACCATTTACAGACACAGACACATACAGAAGCCAAAGCAACCATGTCGTGGCAAGGTAAACAAATCCCCCCTCCTTCTTTAAACTTATACCCCACCTTCTTTAGTAGCAGGGCTGACTCTTCGTCATAGCCTATGTTGACTCTAGGTAATTATCACCACCGCGGCTCGACGACGTTTTATAACCATAGCATGGACTAACCCATCATACAAATTAACAGCCTCGTTGGCAGCGGGCACCTCGACAAGGGTGCCATCATCAGCGCCGCGGGTGACAGCGTCTGGGCTACCTCTGCCGGATTTACGGTATTTTTATACCCCCTGTTCTTTATTTTCTCTTTGCCTTGGTCGCATGCGATATCACGCAAAACCCAGAATCGATCATGAACTATCGGTGTAGGGATCGACAGCTGCTGATCCATCCGGTAAATAACAGATCAAGCCCGAGGAGATGAAGAACCTCGTCGCCATCCTGACCCAAAGTGGCGGCGCCGTCGACAAGGCCCACGCAGACGGCATCCACGTTGCCGGCGAGCGATACGTCGTCTTCCGGATTGAGGACCGAAGTGTTTACGGCCGACAGGTTGGTTTCCAAAGCAGAAGCCCCTTTTCTACGTGGGAAGGACCGTGTTAACTTGGCTACGCAACTTTTATAGGGCCGGACGGGTATCTGCGTCGTCAAGACGAAACAAGCGATCATAGTCGGACACTACGGCGAGCAGCAGGTAGTCGGAAGCGCGACCCAGACTGTCGAGGCGCTGGCGGACTACCTCATCAAGGTCGGATACTAGAAGACTACCGAGGGAATCCTGCGGCGCTGCGCCGAAGAGTTGGGTCGTAGAGACGGGCGCGCGTATAGACACAGGCAAACCAGGCTGGCCGGGAGCATGCTTGCGTTTTTGGGTCTGCAAAGCGGAGAGTTTTTAGCAAACGTTCTGTCAAGATAAGGACATATTGAGGCGGCGCAAGATTGTTTCGCTGTTTCGAGAAGGCATAACCAAACTGCCTTATTTTCCCAAATCCACCCCCTAGATTCTGCATAGGCAAATGAAAATGGCCTTTTTTCTCTTTCACATGTAAACAGTTACATGGAGCTGTTGCTTGGCCTTCACGGCGAATTACTCCTTTTTTATAGCCTTGCGGGCTTTATATATGTTCTATCTTGCTTCTGGGTATAATCCTCCAAACTTGGCTTGGTGCCCTCAAAGCCTCTATGCTATCATATACAATACCCGTACAGTGCCGTTCATTACTCCTCATAACGCCTGCCCTTCCATGACAAGCCATCTGACTTGATCACGTCATAGTTCAGCTCATTAAATAGCACTCGCAGATTGTGCGATGATTGAATCGCTGCCAATAGGCGAGCTTAATCTTTCCAGGCTAAGTAGCATGAGACACATGGTAGGGACTCCGTTCAAACGGGCAACTCGGCGTTTCGTCGACCCCCTAAGCCAGGCACACGGTCGATCAGGAGGCCGATGTAAGGTCCAATAACGGGCGCGTTCCGCAAAAAGCCTGCTATCGTCCCCAAGAAGTCACCAAACAGGATTACGATGCCGTACAGCTCGACGAAGAATCCGATTAGGGGCCATCGCATCAGGATCAGCAGCAGGCCTAGGAAGAAGGCTGCCGTGCCTTTGGCTTTCTGCTTCCGCGCGAAGAACAGGAGCGTCTTTTGCGGTCCGATGATGATCGTCAGGCCGATTAGGAAGAGGATCTGGAGTCGTTAGGTTAAGGTAGGTCGGCAGGTAAGGGGCTCGGGGTCGAGTGACGTACGTTACCCATCGCAAGCCTATGCGCCGTGTTAGACTGAACTGGAACTATGCGCGTGGAAAGGGGCTACTTACATGGCTCGGTCGAAGAAGAGCATTACACCTCCAATCAGGAAGAAGCCTCCTGAATGAGAGCAAAACTCGCATCAGCGCCGTCGTGGAAGGATCAGGTGTGCGCGCACGCGATCTCGCTGCCTATGTAGGCAGGGAGGACACGCGAGCGCAGCAGCAGCATCTTGGATATCACCTACCGCCAGAGCAGAAAGCGACCCCGATTTCTATGAGCAAGCCAATGGTTAGTATGCGCCATGTTTTTAAGTATCTTGGGAGCTCGTGTGCCTTACTTTGGGTGTCTGATAGCCACATCGACATTTTGGATTAGGTGGGATAAGACGATGCAACGGAGTGGAAAAAAGGGATGAACCAAAGAGGAGGCCCGTCAGTTAAGCTTCACGAAGCTTCTTGTGGTAGTCGACGATGCGCAAGATGCTTGGCGCGAAGGGTACGGGGCGCAATTGGAACTCTGTTTCGAATCCTCGGATTTTTGTAAAATGCAACATGGAATTTTGGACAAAAAAGAATCATTAAACTCCCAGCAATCAGGGGACGGGGAACACGAAACCGCGGAATGAAACCATGGGCTCCAACGCGACAGCCGCGTAACTTATCACTTATCGCTAGCGCAGCTGGCTGCAACTGCCAAGCCACCAAGATTAAATTTAAATGAATGAAATCGATTAACTAGAGAATTTATTCCTTTGGTCTTCCTCACAAATTCGATGCTAAAAACTTTGGGTTTGTCGAGGTTCAATACGATAATTACCCGCGAATATCTATAGTGAAGCCATGCTATAATATTTTGCTACTGTTGTCTAAGGTTTCTATCTTTCGTGACAGCGAATTGGCTATTCTGGATAGGAGCTGCTCATATCCGAAGTTATGAGGGTAGCCCTGGAGTCTTTGTCTTCGCCTTCGGGGGGCAACGCGGTCATCGCAATGGTAAAGTAGGAAGGCAAGGTTCTATTGCAATATTTTTAATATTTGTTGAAGGTCTATGCGTTGTCCTCTGAAGAAGGAGAGGGCATGCCTTAAGCAACTCTATGATACCCCTAATATAGCACCCCGCCGCGGCGCCCATAGCTCTCGGGCTGTGGTCACTGAGATTGATCTTCCCCTATTCATTCTCGGTACTCGTCAGTCACAGGCGGAGAATAACCCAATTTTCCTGATCACGATTAAGCCGGAGCGTAACCTGCCATCGGTTGCTGAAAGGCGACTGGTGCATAGGATAGGCTTGACTTCGTTGGTCGAACATTAATCGTAGACTAGATGCTATAATGCCAACCCCCTCCCTAGCGTCCCTAGAGAGCCCTGTGTGATGCTGGTGCCATTGGTTGCTTAGCTCTAATGGCAAAGTGATATGATAGAATTATATGGCATTGTAGACGCGATGAAATCGTGACACGTATATCAAACTGTCTGTGAACCACGCTCTATTTCAGAACCGTATGTGCGCCTCTTGCCTCGAGATACTGCTCGGCCGCGCCCTGAGGCAACGTTCGGATGAACCCGAACACCTCCATGTTGTGGTATCGCAATCGGCTCTTGGGATCTAGGTAAGGGGCTGGGAGGCCGGTGATATCGCAGTATCGCTTTGTGTGTGCGAGGGACGGGGCGGACTCGATGTTCGTGTAAGTAGCACTCGGTGCCGAGGTGGTCGCGCCGCCAGCTCCATTAGGCCGTAGAGTCTTCTCTAACACGAGCTTGGACAAGCTTCGCGATGCTTGCGCGAGGTTGGGCTGTAGGTTGCTGCCGCTTGCGGATTGTGCAGGTGTGGAAGAGCCGCTGGTCGAGAGGCCATCGTCTCCCGGTGCTGGGGTGGCAGTGCCGCTGTTGTCTTGGGGCGTCGCGTTGATGGAAGCTTCCTTGCGCGAAGCATCGCCGAGGATTGTCTTGATGTTCTTGTTGCGGCGCTGGTTCGGCCGCCAGTGCGGGTTGCGGAAGCTCTTGTGGATGGAATGAATGTCAATTTCGTCGATGAGCTCTTGGTGAGCTATCTGGGCCTCAGTTGGAGCAGCCATTTTTTGGCTTGTTGGATTTGTGTCGATGGGAGTGGTTTTCGATAGTTTGATGTAGTTTGGAAATTCGACTACTTGTTTTGAGATTGTTGTGACAGCGTAAGGTTTTACTTTTGCTGTTTGTGCAGAATGGATTGTTGTGGCTGCGCAGGTACTGTGTCTAAAAAAAAGAGCATTGAAGCTTGCCTAGCTGAGCTTTGGAGATTCAGAAATACGTCCGGCAGGCTTATCGCTAAACTTTTTAAGGTTTCCCATTACTTGAACCATTTCCCACCACCAACCATCAACATAAACATCTGAGCAATCTCTAAGGCAAATTCAGACAAGATGGTACGTCTTAACGATTCAAACCTTATTAATATTAACTGACATTCTTTTTAAGGAGAGCCCCCACGAGCATCAGCAGAATCTGCTCCTGTCGCGTATCATCACCAATGTTGTAAGTGATGCATGGCTATCAAACCCCGCCATTTCAAGGTCTAAGTGACTTACACAATACCTATCAACAGGAGAAACTCAACGAGTCTATCGTCGTGATGAACAAGAGTCTGCAGGAGATCAACATCCAGAATATGAATATTGAGCTCGTTGCTCAGATGTTCAAGAACTATCAGTCTAACGTGCTCTTCCATTTGGAAGGTAGGTCTCCTCTCGGTTGTGCTTCTCTTGAGTAGAGCTTGGTCTAAATTTGTTGTGTACATAGCCACGGACAACCTGAAAGAACCTTCATGAGTGAGACCGGTACTGCTTGGATTTGTAGAGCGTAAAAAGGGGTCAGGGGCTGAAGAGAATAGACGATAGTGAAAAGCAAGGAGAAACGCTACCTCGGCTACAGCACCAACGCTGAGACGCCGACTCAATAAGTCTATACACCTGTAGTTTGTGATACATATTCATATATGAATATATGAATATTCACAGCAAGTCATGAGAGATGCAACGGCATCTGTGATATATAAATAAAAGTTAGAAAATGCCATCATCCAAAGCACGGACGCGATTAAGATGCGATACGCGATACGCGATACGTAACAGTTTATTAGCTTCACTAATAAGGCCCCACCACGCCATTGATACGCTTATCGAGAGCCTTCTTGGCTCCGATCCCCGACGGAAGCAAGGGCCACGGGTGGGTTTGAGTACCTGAGGCTGGTTTGTCTTGTCAGCCTCGCGCTTCGAGATCTGTAAAGCAAAAGCGATGGATGAAATTCACTTACTTTCGTCCAATTAATCCTCACGCCACCTAAGGCACCATCTGTCAAATACAAAAAGATAGAATTTAAAACTTGCCCTCCCTAACTATTCACCCATCAGTCATGTAACAACACCAATACCAAAATCTGTAACTATCTCGACCGCGTATCCTATTAACATGGCGCCGTCTGCGATCGACCTACCCGCAATTCCTGCTCGCGAGGAGAAGACGTATCCTCCCCCGCGGATCTTCAGCGTGAAAGATACCAAGTTCGAAAAGCCCGTACCGGCTCAGCCAGATGGCTATGAGAAGGCCCTTGCGCGACCTGCCGGTAGCGTTGCTATCGTCATTGACAATGGTATGACATTAGTCGTCCAGAAGTCTAATTGAATATTAAGTCGCTAACGGAATTTTTTCCTCCAGGTTCCTCCGCAGTTCGAGCCGGCTGGTCATTCGAGTCGAAGCCGAGATTAAGCATCCCTCCTATCATGGCCAAGTATAGGGACAGAAAGCTTGGCAAGACATACTCCTTTGCGGGCTTCGATTGTTACGCCGATACTACAGCTCGAGGACATATCCGAAACGCCTTCGAGGCAGGATCAGGCATTGTGAGCAATTGGGATGTTGAAGAGCACGTCCTAGACTGGACATTCTTGAAGCTAGGTTTGAACAACACCGACGGGTCTATTGACTTACCCATCGTCATGACCGAGGCCGTGGCAAACTTACCTTATTCACGAAAATGTACGCCACTTTGATATCTTTTACGTATTTCAACACTGCTAACTGACCGTTTAGCCATGAACGAAATCATATTCGAATGCTATCAGGCGCCATCTCTTGCCACCGGCATCGACTCTCTATTCTCCTACCGCTACAATAAAGGATCGACTGGACTCGTCGTTTCTTCATCATATAGTTCTACCCATGTCATCCCTGTGTTCGACTCGAAGGCCGTACTGGCCCAGGCAATACGGTTGAACTGGGGAGGATGGCACGCCGCGGAATACCTCCTTAAACTTATCCGCCTCAAATATCCCACATTCCCTGGGAAGCTCAATTCTTCGCAAGCCGAGCACATGATCCGTGATCATTGCTACATCTCCAAGTCGTACGACGACGAAATAAGGTCGTACCTGGACTGGACGGGGTTGGAAGATCGGGATGTTGTGATTCAGTATCCGTTTACGGAAGAAATCATAGTACAGAAGAGCGAAGAAGAACTCGCCCGAATAGCAGAGCGAAAGAAGGAGAGTGGACGACGACTACAGGAACAAGCTGCAAAAATGCGCTTGGAGAAGCTGATGCGAAAGGAGGAAGAGCTGGAGTATTACAAAGACGTTCAACGGAAGATCAACGAGGCGACCAAGAAGGACACCAAACGCCTTCTTGATACCGCAGATATGAAAGACGAGGCGCATTTGGAGCGCACCATCAAGGAGCTAGACAAGTCGATCAGACGCGCTCGTACCAAGGACGTGGGAGGCGACCCTGAGGAAGAACAGGAGGTGCCTGACTTCAGCCTTCTTGAAGTGCCCGATGATCAGCTGGATGAAGCCGGCATTAAGACAAAGCGGCATCAGCGACTCCTGAAATCAAATCACGACGCACGAGCCCGCGCCAAAGCAGAGAAGGAAGCCGAAAGGGCCCGTGTTGCTGAGGAAGAGCGACTAGACCGAGAACGACGCGAGAACAACCTAGAAGAATGGCTCGAGGAAAAGCGAGTGGCACGCAATCTTACACTACAGAAGATGAAGGAACGGGACCGCCTCAAGGCCGATCTCGGAAACCGCAAGTCACTAGCGTCACAGATCCGCATGAAATCTATCGCGAATCTAGCCTCAGACAACCCTAGAGGAAAACGTCGCCGTGGCGGGGATGATGATAACTTCGGTGCTAACGACGACGACTGGGGTGTGTATAGACAAATCCAAGTCGGTGAGGGTGGTAGTGATGACGAAGAAGGCGAGGAAGATCTCGAGGGTAACCTCAAAACCCTTGAGGAAGACCTACTTCGCTACGATGTCGGTTTTACGCATGAGCACACGTGGGAAGCCCAGAACGACTGGAACAAAAGCCTTCTACATGCATTTTTGCGCGGACCTAGACCCTTCAACCCTGCCTCGCAAGCCGAAACCCACCAGATCCATCTTAACGTTGAGCGCATACGAGTACCCGAGATCGTCTTCCAGCCTTCGATCGCAGGAGTCGACCAAGCGGGACTGGTCGAGATCGCCGGAGACATACTGACGCAGCGTCTCGTCGGTATTGCTGGTCTAAATCGCGACGACTTCCTCAAGGATATCTTCCTGACCGGTGGCAACACGCTCTTCGAGGGCTTCGACGACCGGCTTCGCCAGGGCTTGACGCCACTGCTCCCTATGGACGCGCCGCTAAAGATCCGTCGCGCCGACGACCCCATACTCGATGCGTGGCGAGGCGCCGCTCAATGGGCTGGAACATCTGCCTGGAAAGCAGCAACGGTGACGAAAGCGGAATACCAGGAGAAAGGCCACGATTACTTGAAGGTACGTAACTTTACTGAATGATCCGAGGTTTAATTATCATTTCACTCTCTCTCCTTTTGCACTATGACGCCAGCCCATCCATCCCTATAATATATGAGCCACTATGCTTTAGGTAATGGGGCGATCTACCGATGGCATTAGCCACAGGCGGAAAAGAGATGCTTGCCCCCATAATGCCTTGCGGCTCTGTTCTGCCATGAACAGCAGCAAGATCAACGGGCTAGCCCACGAAGTAGTGGACCTCTTTGCAACTCAACCCGCATCCTACGGAAGAACAGCCGTCTTTGCGGCGAAGCAGCAACCTAAAAACAAACTGTCCACTTACCGATGATGAAGATGATGCTGATGCTAATACTTTCCTTGCATTATAACAGGAGCACGAAATGGGGAATTCATACCCCTGACAAGCTGTAACATCATCATCATGATCTTATACCCTGTCTGTCAACGCATCTTCGTCGCAAACGTCCCCATTTGCCGTAATAGGGAGAGTCTTGCATGTGTTACTTTCGGACTCGACGAAGTGGTTTTCCGTTCGGAGCTTCGCATAATAGAAGAGGAAAAACAACAACAGCACTAATCTCAGAGGATTCGAAAAAAAGGTGGAGTTAGGTTACAACTCCAAAGAGAGCGCGGAGAAGTGAAAAGGGAAATGATATTACTACCTAACGTAACTGACCTAACGCATATCGCCAACAGCTGGGTTTAGGGCTGGGGGTGAGTGAGTGAGGACGAGGGGGAATGGAATCTGGGTTCTTGGCGTTTGCGTCGTGTGCGGAATCCTTCGGGCTTTGTACTACCAGGACACCCGCAGCAGAGAGAGCAGAGACGCCGTAGAAGAGAGAGCAGTATGTGACAAGGGTTTCCGTTTCGTTGCTTTTCAAAAGGTACTTTGCTTCTTACTCATAACTTGTTGGACATGCTGGAAAAGCGAGCGCGCGCGTAGTAGTGGGTAGGGACGGGGAAACCAACCCATGATTCCCTTATGTTCCCCATGTTCGCGCCCATTCACCGGGTTGGGAACTCATAGGAATTAAAAATATTTCCGTGTACTCGTAGCAAAAAATTTCCCCATGGGATTTTTTTCAATCTTACATTAGCTAATCGGTTCATGATCCTGGGAAAAGAGGGAAAAAAGCACATCTTGCAGTGATGAAGATATTTAGTAATTTTGCAGCACCATTGAGACACATCAAGACAATTGTAAGATGACGCCAGTTGTATTGTTTCGATAGCGAGATTAGCTCGTAAGTAGCCCATCCGAGCAGATCAATTTCACCCAAGGGTGAAGTGTTCTGTCGAATCTGTGGCGTTTATTATAGGGACCTCCATAGCTGCGTCGCAACTATCGCCCTCGGTCTCGTATCTTAAATCCATAATGCAATATGTCCCTCCCTTCTAGACGAGAGGACTCTTTGATGTGCAGCCGCGTACGGGCGACGCTTGATCCCTTCTCAATACACCTTTTCCTCCCGCCTTGTAATCCTCGGCTATAACCTCAACGCGCAATAAGAACCATCTATAGCCGCCCGCAAACCGTCCGATGTGCAAAACCGCCGGAGCATGGTTATCCGCATTTCAAGACGTGATGCACTCAAACGCCGGAGAACACCTGCTCTTGAAAACCATGCGAATCCCTAACGCCATGATATGACAGATGAAATTAGGCTTGGAGCCAAATCTCTTCTTTACCCGCTCCTCAGTTTCAAGTGTACTCTCTACTTCCTTCGGCTGCAAAGGGAAGCTCTCGATGTCGTAAAAATATCTATGCCCCTCTCCTATCAAGTCGGCGATGAAATTGGCTCTCGTAATTAAACAGTTCGTCTGTCGATGACCGAGGCCAAATCTGCTTCGACATATGGGTCGTCTTCTATCCACCGTCATCTGAAGTGGTCTCCGAAGAAACCAGCCTCCTCTTCACTCGTCAAGAAAGTTGATTAGGCTCGCAATGATGAGGCGGCCGGTAGCCCATCCTGCTGGAGCTGTCGACGAATTTCCTCCGCTGTTTGCGAGTCTTCGGTGGTTTCTGCCTTGTAAGGCGGCTTCGAATACATCCCGTCGGCTGATGGCTCTCGAGCTCTCAAACCCGCTACTGCAGCCGCGACATCTGCCAATGTACCGGCGTTGCTGCTATTTGGGCCGGCTTCCGGGGCTGCGCTCGGGTGCGCAGCACGAGCGCTAGGAGCCGCGGTGGGAGGCGTGATATTCACGTTCGGCGGCGGTTGAGGTAGTTCGACTTGTAAATCTAGGAGGCGAGATTGTAATTGTATGACGTACTCGCGTAGTGCGTAGTTGTCATTCTGAATCGCTTTGAAGCTATGTTCCATCTCTCCATAATCACGCACTTGTTGTTCTAGCTTCTTGATGTAGTGTTCTTTTCTCTGTCGAAAGGCGCGCTAGATGATCCAGTCAGTTACGTAATTGAGACACGATATTAGGTGTGATCGGTATGGAGCTAGGCTAGTGAGCCCGGTTATACCGAGCTAACAATCACGGCGTCTCCAGCTTTCGCAAATCATAGCATAATGAGAAAAAGTCCCACTCACCTGAGCAGCTCTGTTCTGGGCGGCTCGTTTCGATTGGGATAATTCCCGCTTCGCCTTCCGTCCGTCTGTCACGGAATCATCGGGATCGTGTCCCAAGAGGCCTTGGGCAGCCATACCGCTCACAGGAGATCCAGAAACGGGGCCGGCATCGTCAGACGGAGGTGAAACTCCTCTCTGCATCATATCAATTTCTGGCACGCCCGTTAACGACGTTCTAAGTTGAGGATGAATGTGTGACTGCGTGTCTGCTGTTCCGTCGTATCCATGCGTGTGTGATGATGGTCGAATAGGTTTGAGGGCAGGGTGAATTCCAGCAGCGGGAGCTGTTATATCTGGCGCCGACGTGGGCACCAATTGAGTTAAATAATCCGAAGCCTGTTCAAGCTTTGCGCGCAACTCAGACTCCTCTGAATCTACGTTGTCATGTCAGTTATAAATACCGGCAAAGATCGGAAGAATAAATTCCTAAAAAATGGAGAAAAGAGAATAAAAAGAATATCAGAGTTTCAAGCCACGAAGGGAACGAGGCGGACTGCAGACCGAATAAGTATGCAGGAAAGTTTGTCAAGGATGTGTTAGGCGGGTATTTCGTAATGGAGGATATGGGGACCGGAAAAGCAAGTGGATGGATCCCAGATTGACCTTGCAACGCGATCCCGAAGCCGTCAAAAGTAACAGTAGAAGAAAAGCTCCTGGCGCCAGCATATGAGGTATGTGTGATTACATGTTCATAGTAAAAGGTGACCTTAAGTAACTAGACGGTCAGGGCATAGCTGGGGGGGTTGAAGGGGGTGTGCGCCTGGTGCAGTAATGCGGCGTCACGGCCGAGGGGTGTACGTAGGGGGGTTACAGGGGGTGGGGGTTTCGATGATGTTGATGGTTGGAAATGCATGGCTCTCTAGTGTACAAAGTAGCGCCAGCCAGGCAGAGCTAAAAAAGGGCGGCAACTTACCAGCGTGGTTCTGCATTTTAGGTGTCTGAGTCAGCATCAGATACGATACTTTATGTGGTGACGAGGTTGTGAGATGACTGGATGTGAGACCGTTTTCCCCCAAAACGAAATAGGAACAGCTAGCAACGGAAACGGTTCCGTCCAAAACGCACTATCGAGGAGGGGCGCGCGCAACGGCTCCGCTCGGAGTAAGGACGGCGTTTGTCGCCGCAGGGGGTTGGAAGGCAATTCGGTTTGGACACCGAGCAGGTACTGGACCCTGGGGTGGTTTATCGCACACCAAGGTTTCAGTGAATTAATGGTGGCTGGAAGGGAAACGGAGCGCTGCTAAATTCACTCTTTTGGTTACTGACCCGATCAACAACTGAAGCTAGAGCTATTGCTGTGATAATTGTTGACGTTCTTGTTGATGCCGCTGCTTGTAGTAAGGTTGTCTGTAGCGTGCCCCATCCGTTTGTGGTGCGTGTAAGTGGTAGCGTGTTGATAGTCGCGCACCGCGATTTTTACGCTTTACAACCTCGTAGTATCCGTAGTCGTAGTCTGTAGCTGTATCTGCGTGAGGTATGCGAGGGATGTACTCCGTGGATCCGGGTGCGTCCTACGGAGTGGCTGCCGTGGGTAGCTGATGACTCAAGGTGGTAATAATTAATTAACAGGAAAATAGTCAAGGTTTGCTGAGTATTTCTGGCAAGATTCGACGAGATGGACCAATACGACGCCCCGGATTTCTCTTGTCGTATAGGCTGTCCTATACCGTCCTATCTGGTGTCGGCAGAATTCAAGGTGACCTCACAGCGATGGAACAGCGTTGGGGACCCAATGATACCCGCGTGGCTCCACGTGATTCAAGTCTATCGTAATAGATTATTCAGCGCAGCTTTGAAAGATTTCTCGGTCGGCACCTAAGGTTGCAGAAAAAAAAAACCCTCCTTTGTACCTAGACCTAAAGGGAAGGGAAACAGAATTTCCTCGCAGGGAAAACTAAGTCCACGCGCAGCCTAACGCTCGGTCCCGGTCCCCGTGGCTGGTGCGAGGAAACAAGACAAGTCGATTAGTGCCACACAGTGTCTAGGTCGAAAGAGGGAACTGTCGCCGATACAAAGAAACAAGTGGATAATAGGATATCAAGGACAGGCCGGGTGTTGTTGGTTCGATACTTGCGTACTGGATACCTGGCGAGCCTGGATCTGGATGACCGAAATGTCCGAGGAGAGAAACGAGGGTGGTTGATCAGTTCAGGTCAAAGGTGGTTTGTCAGCACATGCAGCTGTGCAGCCTGTGCCCGCCCTAAATGTGCCACCAGTATTTAGAAGGCGCTATGTACCGTGGTACCTCCAGCGCTACCTTACGACCTGGCTGACTGGCTGGAGCCTACCACCTTGCACCCACCACGGCCAAACGGCCAAGCAACGAAAAGGACGAGTGGAAATTGGAATTAGACGTATGGTGGAGATAGTGGACTCGATAGCTGACCGAGTACTACGGGTAGGACATTAAAAAATCACAATTATCTAATAGTATGAGACGTTTGCGTAACAGTGCGATGGTGAACTGCCGGCGGGAATAAATTGAGTGAAGGTGGATTGCAGATTGCGGAAATGTGTGAAATGGAAATGCCACAGAGTGGTTGGTGCACTGGGACTTGCCTCTCTTCGTAATCAGGATTCGTTTGTCATTTGTGTAACCTGACTAATAATAATAAACATTGGGAACCTGGGAATCTACGACAATGAAGGAAGTTGCAAATTGATACCTAAAACGGGTGGTCGCAGTAGGAAAGAAAAAAGAAAAAAGGAGCCTGCTTGTTTGTGTCCATGTATCAACTACCTTTCCATCAATGACACCTCACAGATTCATTCTCTCGACTCTGGAAACTCGGATTCCGCACTATCGGCCGAGGCATTTCATCTAGTTAAGCCGCTATTACAGCATCTGTACCCATCCCGTACCCGCTTGATCCTTCATTCATCTGCCGTCACACAAAGCTGTGACTGCCCCTTCCCTTCTAGGCAATTGTTCCCTTCCCCATATTTACGCCCGTACATCCTCTGTACGTGCCCGTACTAGCTGGCCACCGAAGGGTATGTACTCATAAGCAAGTGCTACAGGGTTTTATACGACTAATTGAATACCTACATGTAGGCATGTAAGCAGAGGCGGAGTACACGATACTTGGACTTGGATATGTCTAGCCTACCGCACTAGGCATAACGGCATAACGGTTTAGGTAAAAAGCATTCATTATGTATAGCTGGGTTACTATGTGTGTAAAGTGCCAGTAGTAAGGATCGGGCTTTTCCCCCCTCGCTCTTATGTCCCTTTGCGTGTTTTGTTTTTGTACCTCTAGGCTCAGCATCGGGCCTTGGAACTCTTCGGCTATATGGTTGTCCGACTATGTGTCCACCCCAGGGGGTATTTTGTCATCACAGTTTCGGCGTTGGCACCTTGCTCCTCGCCCGCTTGCATGTCTTAGAAAAGCTTCATCTTTAATCATCTTGTGCTCACATTATTACGTAAGGTATTACACAAGGAGAACAAGGAAAGGTTGGATAAATGTGAAAGGCCACAGCATACTGGGAGTAATACAGCGATCTTATTACCTTATTCCCCTTGTGCCGTCCGTACGAGCTTGCGCACTATGGATAGTACCTTGTACCTTCACCACGCAGAATCATTAATGCAAAAGTTCCACCGCGGCGTACTTACGTAATACAACAGGCTAAAGATGCCCTCCGAATGCAAGTTGCACGGCTTTATTACTAATGAAGCTCCCTGCTCTGCTCCCTTGGCAGCCTAGTACCGAGATGCACGATTTGCCATGTACAAGGGGACAACATGGGATATACAGGGTTCAAGTGCGACACCGAGTTGATTGGGCAATGAGACGACGGGACATCGCTGGACTAGGAAGAAAAAGGGAATTTCCAGGGGTCTTTCCGTGACGTGATCTGATTTGCTTTACCGTATCGAAACGGTAGAAAAGCAATCACAGCCAACCAGCCAGCAGGCAGGCAGGCAGGCAGGCAGCAGGCATCGCTAACAACAATGTAGCAGGTCCGAGCGAGCCTGTGATGTCTCGAGATTTGGAGATGAGAGGACTGAAGGACTGAGGGACTCCAAACCACCAGGCACCCCAGATCCAAGATATTCCGCAGCCTGCCTCATCAAGCAATCCAGCCTACCTCATCAAGAAATCGGAAGGGGTCACGTGTAACGTGATGGAATATTACATTAGGTAAGTACCCAGGTAAGTCGTCAGACATATCCGTTTTATATCGTAGAGATGTCCCTTAGATAATCCTCCTCTATCTGCCGATAGGATGGTCCAAGCTTAGAGCCTCATGAATGTTTCTTTCAGCGAAAAAAACAGAGCGAGAAAAAAGGAGGATGCAGATGCAGAAACAGTTGGCCACAGATAGGGCGTAGGTATATTAGCAGTTTCTCTGATGACACATGGGACAGGATGGGACATGAGAGAGACATGGGACGTGGGAACGCACGTTGGATTTCCGCAAGACGACAGCAACCGCCCAATCCAACCCATCGTGGAAGAAATCGAGATTGATACGCCAGTCCAATATATTCCGCACCTCCCTAGCAGCCTTGGCAGCCCGCGGCGGTCGTCGGCAGCTAGGCTTTTCTAGGGCTTGGCGCTGTTGGGAAGCTTGTTGCTGGTCGCATTGATCTGGTTTTATTGCGCGTCGCCTACCGGGCTTACAGCTTACTCTGTTCGTTGCCAACAGAGAGAGACATGATGGCGTCGATAGGCTGGGACAGACGGTTGGCCAGTCTTTGAGAGCGTCGGAAAGCCGGTTCATCCCATCGTCTCCTTTTTAGTAATCTTTGTCGATCTATCCTCCACTACCCGCACCTACCAGATCCGAAGGAAAAAAAAAGTTGTGACACTGGGGAACAGCCATTTTTGCCTGTTTTAATAAGGTAGTCAGGAATATGCAACGAGCTGGTGACCGTCCGGCTCTTAGCAATCCACCATTCATAACACGCGAGACAGAGAGATAGCTCCAGAAGGATTGGCAAGATGGTGTCAAGCCCTCAATTCCCTGATTACCTACCCCCAGGCTCTTCTCGCTTAGTCGCACAAGAGACAGGGCGCGGCGGGCGCATTCTTACCAAATACCTAACCTAGTCCAACACACTTCACACTTACTGCTTAGGTAGGAGGTAGTTAGCAAAGTAACTGATTTCGCATCCCTCGTGTAATCCTGCCGGGGTATACGGTTAGCTAGATTGACATCGGATTCACTGGAAACTTGATAGTAGTATCGATGCCTAAATTTGGTCCGTTGGACTTTTGTTTATGCAGAGCCTCGTGCAGCACCGCAAGGTAGCTCACCCTTATGCTCACCCTTATGAGAGCTCTACCTCGTCTACTACGTGGATGACCTAATTACAACAATGTCGTACTCTTACCTCAACCCTGACAGCGTCAGCTAGCGGTATCCTATCATATGTACATAATTAGCGGCCCGT
The DNA here is from genome assembly GCA_028571165.1 of Hypoxylon perforatum. Lineage (NCBI taxonomy): Eukaryota > Fungi > Ascomycota > Sordariomycetes > Xylariales > Hypoxylaceae > Hypoxylon > Hypoxylon perforatum. The sequence goes on from JAOXNQ010000001.1 coordinate 2,695,485, forward strand.
CCATTTGCGCGCTCGAACACGCAACCCTATTACACCTACATATACATATGCATGCATCATGTCGACTATGATATAAGGTATTCTATACGTAGTATCATATATGTATTATATATGTATCATATAGGACCAAGTCGGGAAATTCAGGTGAATCGGATACTTGAAACCCACGTCATGTTATCATCAGAGACACTGGTCGAATGTTCACCCTGACTGCGCAGCATTGGCAACCGACCATCCGAACAAGCATAGGATTAGTAACATCCTGCTTTCGTAATTGCAGCCAATGACAAGTCACAACTTCGATGCAGAAGCCTTTGTCCTCGGCCCGGGAATTTTGTGCGACAGAGCGGCAAAGACGAACCAACTGACTGTTCCATTTGAGGTCCCGGTTGGCAATTACTCGAGTCGTACCAAATAGACCGTCTATACTCAGCGACAGTATAAGCAAAGTCCATCCAAGATCTACGTCTCTCCAGCAGAGAGAGAAGAAGAGCTTAAATAAAGCTTGACTGATCAAGTATTGGTGATGAATACTACCCAAGATAAACAATCGACTAATATTTCAGCTCGCTTGTTTTTCGGAAGCCTACCCATTCTATTTCGGACATAACAATAGATGCACTAAACCTACTTGCCCGCTTAGGTTTCAATAGCCTACCTGCCTATGCCAGAAACTCAATGCCCTACTAGACTCCGCAAGAAACCATTTCGAAAGTAAACGGTTACAATTCGCTGGACCGCAAAAAGGCCTGATTAGGCAATCGGAACGGAGTGGTCTCAAAGTAGCATGAACGTGTTGGTGCTGACATTGCATATTGTCTATGCGCTTGATGTCCGGGCTGGGATAAGCACTCCATTGATATTCATGCCATTATAGGGGTAATCAATCATCATGGTCAAGGACTAGTCTAGACCTATGAATGGCCCCTTCTATTCGCCAAATTTTAACGGTTTTCAAAGGGGTCGATGGCAATCGAAGACATTCATACTGCGATATCTATTTCGGTACCGACAATACGCACAAGACCTGTGTGTCTTGAAGCGTCATTGGGTCCGGAGGAGCTATCATGCCTTGGGTTTAAGCTCTAGGTATATACGGAGGAAGCTTTAGTAGCTATCAGGAGCTGAATCTGCTCACAAGATACAAGTGTAACTACATTTTGGTTTAGACATCAGGCGACAACCCTCGTATCTCCTACTCAGTTATTGATAAGCACTTTTTTATAGGTAGATTTACATATTTCGTAATAGGGATTCACGGATGTTTACCAAAAAGTCTATTAGACATGGCGGGTTACGTCAGAATAATACACTCTTTTTACTACCTGAGCGGCGTCTTCGTTCAAGACTCCTCCTTACTCCTAATTCCACACCCCAAAGCGGAGGCTATGCTAACATCACCAACATATAGCGGCCTAGGTTGTAACTGAAGCTACGCCGTTACCCACCGCCTGGAATCCATCGATCGACTGCCGGACGTCTCCAGGATATCTATTCAAGCTCAGGACACGTCCGCGAAAGAGAAATTCTAAACATAGAATTTCTCTACACTACGCTTATCAGTCATGATCTAGGGTGACCGCGAATCGAAGATCGAAGCTAGAAGCTAGACGCTGAATAGTTCGTGATCAACATCAAGAAAAACGTGAGCGACATCGGCAAGGTTGCGGGACACCGGGGGAACCTAGCGAGAAAGGAATATACGGTTTAGTGTTTCGACATATATGTCACCGATGTCCAAAGGACAGGTCAGGTGTCTAGCTCACCAGCAGGCTAGGCTAGCTGGTCTAAAGGGCGTGAAGTAAGGCCAACGGGCGAAGGACGCAGCTGGCTCCTTCGATCAGCTCCTGTATTGCCTTACCGGCTAGGCGCAAGGAGCGCCTACGCCGCCAGCTAAAAACACCAAACTAGGAAGCATAAACCACTTGCCCAACCTGGACGGCCTTTTGCGCCCCAACGGTGGGAAAATTCACTGAGGAACCGGAGCACGAGACCGGAGAGTTACGCAGTTTCTTTGAAACTCCGAGAAACATGGCGCGCTAGTGTGCTGCTTGGATTTTCGGAGTTTGGGAAAGTCAAAGAGAAGCGAGGAAAGTGATTCCTTAGGAAAAGCCGCCCAAAGCTGAACATATTCGACAAATTGTAAAGATGGCGAAACTGCGAAACTACGAAAAAGCAAAACATACATACGACGAATACGGCGGACATGGTCAAAGCGGTTGTCCAAACCCCCTGGTCGAGAGGGGGACTTTTACGAAAAGCCCCAACCCATTGACCTCTGGCACCCCCTGTTTAAGATGCGATATGCGGTAATGAAAGGGTCTGAAGGGTTCAGCAGAGTACCGGGACCCGTGGCGCTCTCAATCTTCTCCATTCTCCATTCTCCACGGGAATGACATGCTTGCAGAGCGGGAAGGGAGGAGACAAACCACGTGGGAGAGTCGAGTTGCTCGGTCCGCATCTGCCCGGGGTTGTTGTTTCTCGCGTGTAAGCTGAAGATTGGCGAAATTACCAAGTGGGTATCATATTCTCAGCTCTTACGAAGAAAAAAAAAACAAGGCCATACCTTAGTTAGATTTTTCTTGCCCAAAACGATCCGTATTAGCATTTTCGTCGACCGTCGTATGCTGACAAAGTAATTACGGACGAATACCGGTCGCGGATTTAAGGTCGATTTAAGGACGAAATTGCACAAAACCGAAACAGGTAGGATAACGCGACTTTGCCCCCTTAGAAAGCAGATGACCTTATGCAGCCCATTTTCAATCTCTAGCTCGTAAGGTCGTTAGACGCCATGCCATGCACTTCCTGGTTTGTAATCAATCATCCGATGGGGCCGTACTTTAAAATGTCTTGTTCGGGATGTTGGTATAGACTCTGCTGCAGATTGCAGAAATAGGGGCAGTTGGCGAGGTTGCGATAAGAGGCGAAAGGTAACAAATTTCTACTCAGTTAGATACGTTACCGGGTGACAAGCTAGACAAGAGCTTAGACCACCTCGAGGAAAACGTGTAACAACTCTTATCACTTCCACTATCATCAACTGGCCATACTCCGTAAATCGTCCGGGAATGTTGTGTATCGAGCATCGCTATATTCCCACGCGAACTGTAGCAGACAAGCCGGGATAGCTCGCAATCTGCTTCCGTGCACGATTTCGGTTGCGACACACATGACGAGGACAAGACTCTCTATTGCTGTCCAACATCCAATAATAACCGCCTGCGCCGCGCCTGATGCACCCAGGTCGGCCCCTACTCCGTTGGGCTAGCATTGCCGCGAGAGCAGCAGCACCAACAACAGCAACCACTCGTAAGGCCGGTGAGCTAACGCGCTATTGCACGGGAGCGTTTGCGAACCCTCGCAGCCAACGACGCTTACTATTACGAGCATTTACCTGCTCGTCGGCCATGGCCACCACACCGCAGTTCTCGCCTGGCGTCGACGAGCCGGCCCTGACGCGGGCTTTGGAGTCGCTGCTGGCATCAGCAGAGCTTGGCGGACGATGGCAGTTGGCTCCCGGCGGCGAGGGGCTGGAAAGGAGCTTCAAGTTCAAGACGTTTGCAAAGACCTGGGTGAGTACCTAATCAGTAACCCTCCCCCTCAATCCTCCGTTATCTATCTAGCGAGCGTCCGTCCAGTCTTTGCTCTCTGTTTCCTGGAATGTGGCGTCTACTCTATTCTATTCGGTAGCATCTACTACCCCAGGAATCCTCCTCAGCGGAGCCGCTCTTGCATCATCACGCAATATGCGATGGGATGAAGCTGAGGAAAAAGATAAGATCTACTACCGGTGGACTTGAGCTTGGATAATCTGCTGGGATGGCACGATCATCAAGCGATGGTTAAATTGCACCCCTTTCGGTGTCTGCTTGTTGGAATGATATGTCGACCTCAGGGGGCGTTGGCAACAGACCACCGATCCATTCGGTCGACGATTTGGTGGTTGGGAGGGGCACATTATTGCATCTCGTCAAGATCCAAATTGCGATCTCATGATTCAGAAAGATGCGGCGTAGCCAACCATACAATGCCAGCGCGATTCGTGAGAGAGGGCCGGTGCTCTCCCTGCTGACGCTCACGAAGGTCCCCATTCGCCAGCCTCACTCTACTCCACACGGGTAGAAAGCTATCAAGATGGGGTTTTCGGGGGCCGTCTACTGGGCGAGCGGTATCGTCAACGGCGGTCTGTGCGCTCGCTGTCTTACTTGACAGGAATGGGTTACCATCGCATCATAAAGTCATTCTGGAAACGTTCTATCACCGACGAGCCAATGCGAAGACGGGTGGACTAATCATGAACGATCTTATAGGATTTCATGACTGCAGTGTCGCTGCAGTGTAAACTGAAGAACCACCATCCGGAGTGGTCCAACGTAAGTTTCATTGCCCCATACCCCCTTTTTCTCTCCTATAATAAAACCCACACGCCACGCACGCGACTTACCAGTTGGCATCGTTTCAAAAACGAGTTTTGGAAACATGTATCAGCCCTTTCCCCCAGAATCGCGAATAGGCGCCGTTGGTTTCACAGAGAAAGATGGGGAGGGAGTGAGAATCCGTTCGGCCGATACATTTCTCTCACACAGAAATACACAACGTGCCTTACCCGTTCTAGACTTCCATGATCATCACATGGATGCTATCCCGTCCTGCTGACTGATGATGATGATGTGTATATGATTGCTGACTCATCTAACTGTCATCAACGCACAGGTCTATAACACGACATATATCCGGTGGACAACGCATAACCCGAAGGGCCTCTCCGCCAAGGACGTCGAACTGGCGGCAATCTGCGACGGACTCGCCAAAGATTTTAGTGAGATCGTTGAGGATGCTAGTAGTGGCGATAGCTGCGCGCTGAAGCAGGTGGCTGACAGAGCGGCCACGAACGCTGGCGACTGCTGCACGCCTAAGAAATAAAGAATATGTGGCGGTCATGCGGCTCTAAGATATGATGCTCATATCTAGCTAGCCCTGCTCGCCTTAGGCTATTGCCCGGGCCCACTCTAGACAGATCAAGTCGAAGTCCATGGACACATTCATGATCACATCGAATCACTAATTACCGTTTGATTGTCTGATATCATCATCTTGCTGAGAAACATTGAGGTACACTCATTGTACTGTGGTTTTGATAAGCAGTTGGCCGTCGGGCGCGGAGCTCGATTTAGATCTTGAGCATGTAGTATAGTTCAACATCAACCAATGCATTCTGACAGGCAACGCCACAAGGTATAACCAAAAGGCGCAAGAGAAACGTCACTATTCCCCAGGGTGCTATGAACCAAATTGCAAAGGTGATGTCTGGATATGTACCCAGGCACTGACGCCTTTTATCCTCTGAGGCCAAACCCTTATCCGCATTAACAAACGAACACTGCTAGCCCTTTGGCTAAGAGGGGAGGCTGGATGGCCGACAATATATCAATGTAGTAAATCACCACTACTTCTTCGTCTTGAGCGTTGGTCTACTGCCGAGGATATCGAACTATCATCCAAGGGTTGTATGAGAAGCAAGGGAGGAGCAAAGGCCTTTGTTCAAGTAGAATCCTTCTCGCTCAGCCAACTCCCGTTTCTTGAAGATCATAGTTTCTTCACTACTATACTCAATAGTTAATCAAGTCAGCTGCGGAGGCAAGCAAAGTGGCTTCCTGGATAAGGCTTGCACATATTCTATAGTTTGAGACGATTATTTAGTTGCAAAGCATTGCTTCATTTTGCTTCGATTCCAACGAAGGACTCTAAGCTTATTATTAATCTAGGTGGTTATTTCTTTTTGTTCGTTAATTACAAGGTATTAAGTCGGCACAGCCCAAGTCTATGGGGGGTAAAACGATCGACGCAAATCGTAACAAATCGCTGGTCTAGGTCGGTATCGTATCGTCTATGCGGTTAAGACAACTTCTCCTTCCTCAGCGACCAGCATATCTGATGGTCAGGAGCAAGTGTTTAGGATCCGGCGGTATCACCAAATGGATATTCCGCTTCAACGCCTGGGTTGAGGTCCTATTGCCATTCTATAATTGGCTCTTTACTGAGCCTTCTTGGCCTTGGCGGCCTTCATCTTCCTGTCTCGGCGGCGCTTCATAGCCTCGGGGCCGGACTCGGTGTCCAGCGCCCAGTCCCACCAGGTGAAGCTAGAGGCATAGTTTCCAATGAACTTCTCGTGGTGCACGTCGTGGTGCTTAGCGCCGGCCCAGAAGGGTAGAATATGTCTCAAGCTCCACGGAAAGTCGTACCCGCTGTGGGAGTCGATAGCTTGGAATAGACGACCGATAATCCACATGTACATGGTGAAAAGGTGGAGTTCGCCAGTCAGAGAAACCCATAGGATGGGGCCTCCGACAGATCCCAACGCGAGAAGCATGGTCTCAATAGGCGAAGCATACTCGGCAGCGAGACCGAAGGGCGCGGAGTAGGTGTGGTGAAGCTTGTGGATCATCTTGTATAGGGGACCGTAGTGCAGAGCCCGGTGGAACCAGTAGTGCCATGTGTCTTCCATAACAAAGAAGACTGCGATTTGCAAGGCCATCGTCTGGATCGTGGGGAACGGAACTCCGAAGTCCATACCGAAATAGGTAGCAATGGGGTGGAAGAGCCAGATCTGGGGTAATTCAACGGTAACGTGGCTAAGAAGCACCAGGGATGCACATTCCCACTGCTCCTTCCACGTAGGGATCTTCTGGTTCTGAATCTTGAATCGGTTGAAGTAGGGGATGCGGTCGAGAACCATATAAGGAATACACCGGCCGAAGTAGACGATCTCGTGCATCATGAAGCTCATTATTCCCGTCGCTAGCGTATCGTTCTGCATCCACAAATACCAGGCCTACGGGTGATAGAGTCAGCCAATTGATTATTCCTAGCAAGCTGGGGGGTTGAAGGGAAGACTCACAGCCCATAGGCGCTCTACGACATTGAGCTGGACATTGTATTTGGAAACTTCCTCGAAAACGCCGAGATACGTATCGGGATTGCTGAAGGCCCCAGCGAGGGTTGCGTTCCTGGAAGAAGACGATGTCAGTATTGTGTTGAATTGGGGCGTGTTGAGTTGTCCTGGTCGGGACTAGATGTGTACGCGACAGGCTGTTAGGAGAACATACATGGTAGCCATGATTAAATATCACAATTAACGTCGACTTATCCTTCCTTCCAAGTAAGAGAACGTCCCGAGGTAGCGAGTCTGTAGGGAAGAGGAGCTGCACCGACACTAGAAGAAGGAAGTAAGGAAAAAGTCGAGAAAGCGATGAGTATTTGTTCAAGCTTAAGAAAATAAGGGCGGTGGGAGGCGATAAGGAGTATCAGTATTAGGGGAACCTTGAATCTTTGCTAAGACCCCTGGATTATTACCGGACGTACGACCAATCAGCCCAATGCTGCCACAATGAGCCCACTGGAATTTGCTCTTCCCGTTCCGCTTCGGTGGTGTAATTGCCAAAGTGTGGAGAAAAAGGTCGCAGGGGACGCGAATTGTGTTTGGCGGCGTATAGTCTTCGTATTCGTATTCTGGAGATTGGTAAAGCTAGTCCGGCAGAACCTGCAGTAGTCCATTTCCTTATGCGGTTTAGATTTTCGAGGTATCACTCGCCCAATCTGCTAATCGGGATGCAACCCCATCTGATAACCTTATCGGATAATCCACGGTTGTACCGGTTGTACGCTGCCACCTGTCACCGAGACACAACACACGGGCAGATCGATCTTGTCACCTGATTAACTACCCGTCAAACTACCCGTCAGTTCTACGGAATAAGGGTATACCGAGTGTCTGTGTATGTGATCTCTTACCTAACCCAAACCACCAAAAAACAGGTCTCGATGACTTCTCATGTAACCTTACCCTATCGAGACTAGATGAGCAGCATAAGCTACCTATGAGAGCTAGAGCTGTAGACCACAGCTTTGAAAGCCTCAATATTTTTTTCTCCTCGCCACTGTTTTTATGACCTCATTCGACAAATCTATTTCTTCAAGTAAACATCGATCGACTGAAAAACATTCGACCACGGGAACAACGGAATTATCCACGTCCCTTACACCGCAACCGCAGTCATCGCATCGTTTCATCATAGCTTTTGCAAGGGTCCTCAAGGCTGGTCGAGAAAGTCATACTCACCCCCTTCCTATTGGTCAATAGACTCGTTTCCCAAGCCCTACTGTCGTGGAAGGCTTCCATTCTAGACGCCTAGATAGATGATAATCGGGTATTGCTACCCGCAATGACATGACTTGGAATAATTGCAATGACCGATAGCCCCTCTGAATATCGACCCATATGATAATCTCATCTCCTAGCTACCCTAGTCAAAGACAAGATGTCTTTGGTAGCCGAGTAAGTTTTGCATCCCATCTCATTTTTTTTTCTGTCTCCATTACGTGGAATAGGACTGTGGCTTAGACATTCTCCAGTCAACTACGACGGTTGGATGCACAACTTGATCGCATCCCATTCAGTCACCTGACGAGTTATGACGCCACGCATGCTTCCATAGATTTGAACAGTCCTCGCGTCAAGGAATTGTTGAGGACCATCAAGGCTCTTTCGACAACTTCAGGATCACACACTGTCCTCCCAGCATGGCAACTCCACCTTCTCTTGTCACAATCGAATCTATTCCCAGAAACCCCTGAGGATGCATCAACGAGTCAATATGAAGCAGAACTTGAATGGAGACTGGTTAGCAAAGCCACTGTCCAGACATACGGCATCATCCTAGACACGCTGTTGAGTCAAATCATACCATTGAGTGATCACATCTGGTATTGGGACGATGTACTGTCTTCTCCAACGTACAGTAGCCTCTACATGGTGCAGACTTCTCCCATGCGGCTGTGGGTTTGGTCTAAAGAAATCTACGGCGATAGCAAAACTAGATTACAACGATATACAAGTGGTGACGCCGGTGTTGAATCCGACTTCAGCGCAGAGTCAGTACAGGCAGGGCTTTCTCAACGATGGAGCAGATTCTATGGAATCGTGAAGGAAACCATTCGGGAGAGGTCTCTCATCAACCTACAACAGACGATTATGTCCCCGGTCGCCATCTGTCAGTCCGAGGCCCGAAAGAAGCAAGCCAATCTGAAGAGACTCAGAGAAATGACTTCGAGTGGCCTTGGCGTCTTAATCGACGAAGGCCTTGTCTTTGGTGGAAATGGTAGCGATGACGGTAAGAGCGATATCATCATGTCCGCCAACCAAGAGTGGAAAGGCGTCGTGGAACGAAGCGTTGCCCTCATGGACATGGTACTTAAGGATGTACTTACATTGAACGTTGGGGTTGCCGACTTCGAAGATAGGGTCTTCGCAGGTGTCGATGAAGACCCCGAACTATCGATCCAGGCTGAAGAGGATGAATCAAGCCGCCCGATGATCGTGGCTAGACGACTTCTAGACCTACTGGAAGCTCAACTGCCAGATCACTTAGAAGCAGCGCAGAAGCTAGTAGCAGAAAATGGACGACCTTCCAGACTCGTGAGATACTGGTTACCCGCTACAGTACTCCTATTCTCGTCCACCACGATCCTGCGGATATTTGTTAACAGGAGAGAGGCAATCCTGAATTGGATTAGGGACCTTGGAGTGACCGTCCGCGACTTTTGGTTCAACTGGGTCGTCGACCCGGTTCGAAAAGTTGTGGGGACTATCCGTCACGATTCAAACAGCGAAATCGCTATCATGAGCCGAGACAGTCTGAAGGCAGACCGAGAAAGCTTGGAGCGTATGGTGGTTGATTTTGCCCTCGATAAGCCAAATGCCGCAACTGGAGGATCATCAGTATCCGAGTCACAGGTTGCTGATATCAGGGCCAAGGTTAGGGAGGGCGATGTGACCCCGATTCTTCGTGCGTACGAGAAGGACCTACGCAGTCCCCTAATGGGTACTGTTCGAGGCGATTTGGTGCGGACACTACTTATACAAGTTCAGAAGACAAAGGTTGATATAGAAGTTGCTATGAGCGGGATCGACTCTCTCTTGAAGAGCCAGGAACTTGTGTTTGGCTTCGTGGGATTGACACCTGGCATTCTCGTATCGATTGGGGTTATACAGTACCTACGTGGCGTACTTGGAGGAAGAAAGGGGTTCCGCGAAAACCGAAAAGCTGGCAAATGCGTCCGAGTTCTACGCAATATCGACCGCATCCTATCAGAAGCCACGCCCTCGCCAAACAATCTCTTGTCCTACAAGGATCACGGTCTGCTTGTATGCGAAGTACATGTCCTTCGTCGACTGGCACACGGCCTTCTCCCGGCGGATGTCAAGAAGGACTTCCTAGAAGACCTTGATGACCTTGCAAATCTCAAGGGCATCCAGTTCCAGTCCCGAGCTCTCGACAGGATACGTTGGGCATATTCTAAGTGGTTGAAGTAGCCATAGGGCCTTACCTAAAAAGCAGGCTGAGTTCATACTGTATAAGTAACAAAGTGAAACTGCGACGTCATGTCTGTCAGAGGCTGGATTTGTATACTTGAGCTGACTGGCTGGACATTATTCTGTGCGGAGTCCCTTTGTATGCATAGCGATTAGGTAGCATAAACCATGGCTCTGCGAATCTATCGAATGAATTCTTCTATACTCAAAACATGATAGTGTTCGGTGGAAAAAGAAATGCCTGATTCATATCAGTCCTGAGTAATGCATTTATTTGGGCGTAAGGGGCTAATATGATAACCCCCTTTTTTATCTCGATAAGGCAGTCGAGTCTATGGGCAATGATAGGCTGATGTGGCTGTTACGTACGGTAAGCCTGCCCGGCCCACTGGTATTCGTACGCATTCAGAGATCCCACTCACGCATTTAACGCACCCGGATCTTACGTAAGCCGTCATTTTATGGCACATCATACCCCTGAAGAGGAAAGATCATAGGGGCACATAGCGCTAGCAATTAGGCGGTGACTGCTACCAGTGGCCTGGAAATGTGGCCCGATAGGTACCTCCTGTAGTGTATGATTCCACCAACCTTAGGGGTGGTAGGTGCCCTGTCCACCTCACTACAGGTGCATTTTCACAGGCCTTCCAAAGTTTAAGGCTGCCAGTCCAGGCGTTGCATTGTGCAAATGCACACCGTCCTTTTTTTGTTGGCATGTAACCTATCACCCGTAGCCGTAAAGGAATTATAGGCCATAACCATAAGCGTACCAATTCCAAGCCTGCGAGGTTCATTCTTTCTATCTTCCCGAGCCCACCACAGAACTTCCACCAACCCTTGCTAGTACAAACAAAGTTAGACAATTCCTTACAATTCCTTACTACAGCCAAGGGTGTGCATGTACATGCTGTACCGTACCTTGCCAGCCCAGAACTACCAGACTACCATCAACTGGCTACACATTACCTAGTACCAATAAACTAGCATTGCCATCCGTTTACTGCCACATCTAACGACTGACGACACGTCTTGTTTGCACCCTGCAACGCACATCAACCCCGTGAAAGAGAGTTATCTTCGACATCCCACACCGCGCCTCCGTCACATAAGCAACAAACCTGAACTAAGACTGATCCCCCGTATACGACCTTTGTGCCGTCTACGACGAGCGATTCTGCCAAAATGTCGGGCAATCGAAACTACGACTTCTTAGTAGGTCCACCCTCATACCAAGACGCCCGCCACCCCTCGGATAGGCAGATTATTCGATATTAGCCTCGTCAAACCAGCCGCTGCCATGTTCTTCTCTTCTACGTTCCCCGGGGGAAGACCGCAGGATATTCTAGCATGTGCTAATGATACTTCCCAACAATGTAGATTAAACTCCTCCTAATCGGCGATTCGGGTGTGGGTAAATCATGCTGCCTGCTGCGATTTAGCGAAGACTCGTTCACGCCGTCCTTCATCACGACCATCGGCATCGACTTCAAGATCCGGACCATCGAGCTGGACGGCAAGCGCGTGAAGCTGCAGATTTGGGATACGGCCGGGCAGGAGCGATTCCGAACTATCACGACGGCTTATTATCGCGGCGCGATGGGCATCCTCTTGGTTTACGACGTCACAGACCAAAGGTCTTTTGAGAGTAAGAACTAGAACCCCGTTTTCTAATTCATCATTACAATCGGAATGGAGGATATCGGTCGTTTTAAGTACGAAAATGTCTAGATGGGGCTCGAGTGAGCCTCGTGGAACGTCAGAAAGACTAGCCACATGCTCGGCAATCGTACATCTTTTCAGCTGGCCACAACGCTAACTACCTTCCTTTAAAAAACAGACATCCGGACGTGGTTCGCAAACGTAGAGCAGCACGCCACCGAAGGCGTAAACAAGATCCTCATCGGCAACAAGTGTGACTGGGAAGAAAAGCGCGTCGTGTCGACGGAGCAGGGCGAGGCGCTGGCTAAGGAGCTCGGTATCCCCTTCCTCGAGGTCTCCGCCAAGAGCAACATCAACATCGACAAGGCCTTCTACAGCTTAGCCGCCGATATCAAGAAGCGCATCATCGACACCTCCAAGAACGAGCCCGCGGCGTCGTCCGGCGTCAACGTGGCCCAGGGAGAAGGCAGCGGCGGACTAGGAAAGTGCTGCTAAGGGCTGAGCAGCAAGCTTATTGGAGAAGAGCAGATGGCGATTTCAGGAGAAAGGCGGGAAGACAAGATAAACACGCAGAGCTGGGCCATAGGGGCTGGCGAATTTTTCTTGGTATCAAGCGGGAAGTTACTACAAGTAGACGGTGGAGAGATCGTTGCATAACCTAGGTATGGGAGAAACCGAAAGAGAAAACCAGAACCCCCAAGGAACCGAAAGATCGGGAAGAGAAGTAAAGTGTATTACCTTTGGGGAATAGGGAGGAAGAGAGCAGGCAGAGGAGGGGAAGAAGAAGCTTCCTTGCTTGCTTTACAACAACGCACGCACGATAGACATTCATAACAAGAGCACACAATGCACAGGAAGAACGCGGCCGGAGGGTGTGTGTGTACTCAAGTGAGGGCGATACTATATTGGCGGAGTTTGGTTGATATGGGTCTAATACATTTTCCAGTCGTCACATATCTTTGCTCTTCTGTCTGTTTTAATCATCTATCGTTTTACGAGAAGGAGCCCTGATGCCTGTCGGCGCTTGTATGTTTTATGCTGCTGTTTTCAGTTGCGTGTCACATTTAAAAGAGATCGAGGTGGAACGTACGAACAAGGTTGTAAGTAGGCATGTTCGAACAAATAGCATATTTCTTGTTTTATTTTGTTTTTTTACCATAGCACCGAGGTATTGAATACTCTAGTCTCTTCCCACGATGCCTCGTCTTCGCCGAGATTCATCCGCAGCGTGAGCTGCCGCCGGTGCCACTTCCGCACGAAGCGGTGCGCTTCTGGGCCGTCCGTAAAGGGGACGATGAAGCGGGAGTACTGCCTGTACTTCCTATCTTCCGTTGTAGTAGAGTCGACATTCGTACCTGTGTCCCTTGCATCCTGATTGCCCTCATCCCCCTTCCGACCCATCACCCGATTGACCTGGTCCAGGAGGTTCTGTTCGATCTCTCTATCCCTATCCTTACTACTACTGTCCACATCGTGCTTCTTGAGCACGCTCTTCCCGAACGGCAGGATCCCGTTCTCCAAATCCGCCACCCGCCACGGCAAGTGCCGCTCAACACCGTCGTCTTCAATAGACCGCCGCAGCGTATCTACTGATACGCGGCCGCCGTCCACCGTCACAAGCACCAGGTGCTTGGACCCGGCCCGCGCAACCAACTGGTCCACGAACGACGCGCCGCCGAGGTCGAAGTCGTCAAGACGAGCACTACTACGCCCGCCCGCCTGCCGCAGGTGGTACCGCAGGCTCGGCGGCACCAGCGTGAAGGAC
>JAOXNQ010000001.1:2712926-2730335 GCA_028571165.1 Hypoxylon perforatum
CTGCCTGCATGGCTTCATCCCATCTGGCCGGCCAGCCCGTTCCCATCCTTAAGCTCGATGCCGGCGCCAAGGCCGCCGGCGCGAAGCCCACCGCCGAGCAGACCAAGGCCGTTGTCGACCGCGCTGTCAAGGTCCTCAAGAAGCTCGAGGGCGAGGGCAAGCTCGACGGCGGCGACAACGGCATCTACACTTACTAGACGCGATGTGCGTCTACCTGGTTGGTTGACGACGAGTGGACCGCACTGCTCGCCTTAGGCCAGGAAAAAAGGGGAAGAACAACTGTGGTTTTTGGGAATTTGCTATCTTCTTGGGATGATGCTAGGTTAGGAAACAGCAGCACACAGAATGTACGCGGGAGAGTGCTAGCTCTGGGAGCGGCCTTTCCGCAGGTCAAGATCGATAAAAGCATGGTGGATGGGCCTTACCTACTACCCCTATTCTTGCCAGACTGCCACTAGCAACATCATTTCTTGGACGAGGTATTGTTCTAAGTAGCCTCTCAGATTGAAACTCACATAAAATCAATCAAAATAAAAAAAAGATTTCCTAGGAATCTATCTTCCCTTCTGGAGTTTTGACTTCACGATCTTCAAGGATATTAAGTAAAGTGCACGTATGTAATAAAGCGGTAAAATCAAGATGCTATATATTGGAGCGGCTTTTTCTTGTTCTATCTCATGCCTCATCAGTCGCCATTCTTTCTGATTTGCTGATTTTTTTTTGGCAATACTATCTACAGTTCAAGATTCGGCATCTCGTCTGTCCCTGCCGCTCAATAGGTATACCCCAGAGCGGTACTGAAGTAGTACGTCATCTGATGGTTCGATGCCAGGGATTCTCGGGATTGGGTCGAATATCATATACTTCTGCTCTTCATATTGATTTGCAGCCGGTGCCTCGATTGTAATAGTGCCCAGTTCTATTTCTTCGCGGTCCTCTCCCCAATTGACTGTGCAATCGTTCGTGACGTCGCCTTCTTCCGCCATCTGCGCCACCAGCGTGAATGAGACAGACGAAAGTTCCAAGTATCTCGTAATCTCGCGTTCTAGGAAGTTCGGCTCTTGATTCTCGTTTTCGTCTTCGCTCAAGAATTCCTCTCCGCGTTGAGGCACAACACGGTATTTGAAGTACCGTTCCTTCTTCTCGGGCTCCGGGCCGACGAACTTGAAGGCGTTCACTCCGTAGTATCTCTGTGTAGTGAAGCTCCGCGGCGTCGGTTTTGGTATCTGGGCAAATGCCGCCGCTGTCGGGTTATCGCGCATGTACTGCTCTAATGTGCCGTCACGCATTGCGTTGAAGAAGCCGTGAAGCTCTTCCGGAGTCGATGCTGGAAATCCGTCGACGGAATGCGTGATAATGTCTGTATGTCTGCGTACGGGCCTCCACTCTTCCATGAAGCGAATGGCGAAGCCCATAGGCTTAGAAGAATCATCTGTGTCTTCGACTTCCTCATCAGGGGAGCCAGTGGAGAATCGCACAATGATGGGTACTCTATCACCTTGGAGATGCCATGCGGTCGACAACTCTGCCGCCTTTGGAGTTGCTGTAAATATGCCGTTAAACAAGATGCCTTTTGCGTGCACTATAAACCGTTAGCACACATAGGGTCTTTAAGTCTCTTAGATCAAAACTTTACCGGGTCGAATTCCTTCACGTTCGTCCGCTGGATATTCAGGAATACTATCTATAACTGAGTATAGATCCTGGCAGCCTTGAAGGATCACTGGATCGGTAGGGAGAGGCATGACTGTCACAAGTCACAATGGTCATGATATTCATTCACGGCACCGGGAAGCAAGGAGAATACAGTATTATTTAACCAAATACGATCGAACGAGGTAGCGAGGTTTCCTTACAAGTCTGTTCATATACCCTTTATACTCTATAAAGAGACTCGAACAATGCTCAGCTTCCTATTGTACACCTCCGCTGCGTCATAGTGGTGCAATCCCGACATACCCGATCACGATCGCCGATTCGGTCTAAGGCTGGCCATGGCAAACATAAGAAAGGCTTTGTTTAGTAACACACCACATTCCTTTATCTGTTAAGTGTGCCTAGCAAAGCGACCAATCTAACAAGGTCTCAACCCCCCTTCTTCGCCCAAAACAATATCTTTCAAGCCAGACCTCATAGTGATGCTTCGTAGTTTCTTCGCCGAGTGTACACCTCTAAGGCAAGGGCACTAACATGCAGCATGTCAATCACCAACAGTCGAACTGTATGAGTAATACCAATGGAACTTTTTTTTTTCAAACGACCTATCAACAGCAAGCTAAATAGCTACCAAACATGATTTCAAGCCTCACCCGGCAGCGGCGGCGCGTTGGGGTCCATCATGCACTGGTCCACACGCATCAGCTGCTTGCCCGTGGCCTTGGCGATCTTGATGAACTCCGGGAGGTAGCTGACGGTGCTGTTGTAGAGGTAGTGCATGACGACGATGTTCCCGCCCGCCGCGACGTCCCGCTTGAACGCGTCGAGCTGCTTCTCCGGCGTGTCGGACTCGGCCCACAGCCAGTCCTCGACGTCGACGCTCCACTGGACGATGTACGGCTCGTCGATGAGCGCGGCCAGCCTCTGGCGCATGCGGGCGCCCTCCGTCCCGAACGGCGGCCTGAAGTACTTGGGCTGCAGCCCGTTGAACGTCTCCTTGACGGCTTCGATGTCGTTGCTGTACTCCCAGTCGATCGCCGCCTCGTCCGGAAGCCCCTCCAGCGCCGGGTGCGTGTAGCTGTGCAGGGCGATCTGGTGGCCCTTGGACGCCATCTCGTTGTAGATGGCGCTCAGGTTCGTCGTGGGGTCCCGGAGCGGCGCGCCGACGGTGAAGAAGGTCACGGTGATGCCGGCGTCCTCGATGGTCTTCATGACCTGCTGCGCAAAGACCGGGTCGCCGTCGTCGATGGCGAAGGCGAACGAGTTGGGCCGCTTGCACGCGAACACAAACTGGCCCGACGGCAGCTTCTCCGGGATCGTGAAGCCCGACGGGATCTTGTTGACGATCTCGATCTTGGAGAACACCGTCGCCGTCGTGCTGTAGAAGCCCTTGAAGGCGAACCCGATGGACCGCGTTCGGTTGACGTTGAAGTGGTTCAGCGGGATGTAGATGTCGGTTTTGGTGCTATATCTCGAGGCCTCGAGCGAGTCCCAGGTTTCGGGATAGGGGTAGATGTCATTGTTGCATTTCTCGTTGTGCTGTTGCAGGGCGATGGTAAACAGGTTGCTTCCGGTGTAAGCAACGTGAAGGTAAGCGTCGTCGAACTCGGTCAGATCTCTGCATGTCTCGGCAACTTGAGTAACCCACATCAAATCCGAGTCATTCGTCTGGAGCGTCATTGTGTTTTTCTTGAAAGTCAGAGTCATCCCCTCGTCTGCGCCGTGCCATTGGTTTAAGGCGTTCTCGTCTGCATTGCTGAATTGGTCGATCACCAGGTTAGTAGCTTTGCTCACCGGCGCCGGTACGGTTTCGCTCGGCTCGGTCGGCTCTACTACCGCCGGAGGTATATATTCAGTAACGGTTGCACCGCAGTACAAGGCCATTGGGCCAAACGTTACTGGCTTCTTAAGATTACTAATGAATACCATTTCGAACTTGGTCCAGTCGAGACCGCTGAACTTGGAGAAGGGGATCGAGTATAGCTGCTCTTTCCCGTTGAACGTCCAGCCGAGCTGCTTTGTCGTCATAGTAGCATCTGTGGTTGTTTCGCGGCCGCATGCTCCCTTGGTCGACGACAGCTGGACGTCGAAGGTCGTGCCAGCAGGCGCCGAGATGCGCAGCGAAACACCTCCGTATGCCGTCGCGTCTATGCAGCCAAGTTGCGTGTAGAAGTACGAGTCCGTGTCTGTAGGCGTGAAGGTCACTCTGTTATCCTTGACCAAAATGGACTTCATAGTGGCGTCGTCGCTAGATGACTTTAGCAGGGCGTTGTAGTACAGGAACGTCAGGCGGGACTGGGATACCCAGTCGTCGATAAGCAACGGGCTGCACTCCGCCGCGGCAGGAGAGCTTTCCTGTCGGACGACAACCTGGTTCTTAATCGCTGGCATAAGAGTAGCTTTGGCTGCCACCTCGGCTGTGGTCTCCGGCCAGATTCCCCACCACGGAGGATAGGTGGGATAATAGGGAGGGTAAGGTCGGCGGGTGGTGGTCGGCCACACCGGTACTCTAGTGGTTGGGGGTTGGACAGTGATCGTTGTGGTGCTGACATCGCCGCCTGGGAGGGTCACCCAGACCGTGGTGGTGACGGTGGTAGCAGCAGGAGGATCGGTAGGCACAGGCTCGGAGGTAGGGACGGGGTTAGTGGGCACGGGGGTAGTCTCCGGGGGCGCCGGGTCCTCCGGGGCCGGAACATCGAGGCAGAGGAACTGAATGTTGTCCAGTTGCCACTCGTTGTCAGTTCCTGTCATCCCCGCCGAGAATCCGTACCATAGGATACCAACAACGCCGTTTAGGTTGGCGCCGGTCCAGCTGTCAAGCTGAAGGTTAATCGTCTGCAGAGAACCGCTCAGGCCGTCCACGGTGTAGTAGAAGCTTTCGTATGCCTCTGCGCCACAGTCTGATACGGTCTGCAGCTCGATGGAGACGGAGGCGGCTTCAGGCCCCTTGATGTTGAACGACAGAGAGTCGTATCCGGACGCGACGGTGTCCAAGCAGTCGAATTGCTCGTAGATGTACGAGGCGTCGATGTTGTTCGGCGTGAACGTGAGGATGCCGCCCTCAGTGCTGGTCGCATTCATAGTCTGGTCATCTGTTCAAGGTTTAGCACTAGACGCCCCGTGAATATAATAGATAGCAAGCCACTCACCGCTTGTGGCACCCGCGAGATTGTTCTCGCCGCTTTCCCACCCAGTGAAGTCGTCGACAAGCAGATGAGCTGTGCACGTCTCTACGGGATCAGGAGGAGGTGCAGGCGTAGAAGTGACTGGAGGGGCCGGTGGGTCGGTAGCTGTCGGCTCGGGGGTCTCGACGGGAGGCACAGTTGTCTCGATAGGAGGAAGAGGCGTCACGGTCTCAGGAGGAGCCAGTGTCTCGGTAGGAGTAGGCACTGGAGTCAATGTCTCCGGGGGAGCTGGCGTCTCGGACGAGACGGGAGGAGCATCCTGTCTCTTGGGCACTCTAGCAGCTGGTACGCCGCTCACCAGCAAGGCAGCGGTGATGCCGCCAAAAACCTGAGTTAACCTCATGTTCAGTTCCTAGGCGGGCTCAAGGCTGGGCAACCATACTACCGGACCCAGGTTTTCTAGCGGCGTGATCCAATCTTATATTGACAAGAAGAGCCAGGGCTCTTGTTGGACAGAAGAATTTTCCATCTTTCTGGCCATCGAATCCACCAGATCTGAAGTCGCGACTGGATGAAATTGACAAGGTCCATTGGTATGGCTAAATGTGTATGCTCCTAACATATTGGCTGAACCCGAATATTACGGCTCTGCATGTTTCCGACAGGGTTCTCCACACTCTAGATCGTCTGCATCTGCCACAGTCCGGAACTTGAAGCGAATCAAAACGTAAGAGCAGCTTTATAGCATAGCGGAACGCCCGGTCCGGTATGGTCAGAAATCTCTTCACAAACTACGTCTAAGAGTTTTTGCTACAAGTTAGTTACCTGTACAAGCTTCTAGCTATTTCAACTCTTATCGAAATACCTGGTTTAAGATTAAGTATTCTCAGGGGAAAAGCGCTCTTACGCAGCTAGGTATACATAAACCCCTTGCTTAACGATCTGTTTGGTGGCTTGCACCACCTCAAATACGAGGTGGCTTGCATGAAGCATAGAATTGGCCGACTACGGGTGCCTTAGGGTCTCGCGGTAGAACATGCCAAGCTAGAAAAAGGAAAAATAAGCACGGCATCCATAACGCCGACATAGCAACGGGAATAGAATCTTAACGAGCCCAGACGCCAACTTCCTTGACAGAACAACGCCACTAGTCATCGCCAGATGGTGCGAGGTCTTCTCACCAACAGGGAGTTACAGCGGCAGCGGACCGACTGGTCGAGGCTTCGTCAGCTCCAATATATTGTGATGCAGATGAGGAAATATGAGATGGGTATCGCGAATCGACTCGGCACATATGCAGAGGATATTAAAAGGGGACCGTGTTTCTGTGGGTCGTTCGCCTGTACCTGAACAGCTCGCGTCGCTAAAGCAGGACGGGGTAGCATCCGACGCCCTGTAGACACATCTTTCATCTCTGCAGGACGTGTTGGCAATTTATCCTTTCGTATGTTCAGCCGTCTTGGCAAATTCCCAACGTGTAATTTGGGATTTATATTACACCTGAAAACTCCTTTCGATCGGACGATCTGCAGCGTGGTTAGGTTACGATGGCAAGATGGCGAAATCAATATTTCCTGGATGGGCTTGCTGGTCAGTTCGACAGTGGCACTGTAGCATGCCTACACCAACCAACCTAACCAAGATCTCCTAGCACTCTCGCGCTTAGATCTTGATCCTACCTTTTCTGAAATTCAATTTTTCTCATCTTTTCATCTCCTATATTCATGTTGCCTTTTATTTTAGACCTGAGACTCTCCTATGCCATCGTCTCTTGCTGTAAATAAGTTGCCTTTTTCGGTCATCAGAGACAGTCCAAGCCAATCAGCTTCCTTCTACAGCCAAAGATGAAGCGAGAGTCCTTCTCAAGTCAGGTCTTTATCCGCTTTATGACCAATTTTTACATCTATCATTCTTTCGGTTCATAAACTAGGAGGCGAATTTTCGTTCCTAGTTAGACTCTTTTCTCCGGCTGCTACGATGTTGCAGCTAGAGTTTAACCTCGTGGTCAGATCTAAGTATAGGCATCTCCACCGAAAGTTCCCGCCCTCAACTAGCCTAACTTACCGATCAGACCATCGACCACATGTACTTGATCTAAACCTGTAATTTGCTAAAGAGACAAGTTATTTCTAACTGCCGGGTCTACTGCAACTAAAGAGAGTAGTTGGGCTTAAGGCAGACGAGCTAGGGATGTAATAAGTAACAGGGGGCCTTGCCGGTAAATTGCGGTTGAATGAATCTCAGCCAGTGGTAAGTAAGTAAAGGCACTTAGCATCATAACTGAAGCTTCACAGAAGCTGGAGGGAAAGTTACATTTCAGAAACTTACGTTCTGGAGAGATGCAACGTCTCATTCCACTTGATATAGGTGTAGCCGCCTTTTCGCCAAGTAGTACTGTATGCACGCCTTCGGTTGTCGGATGTGCAAGAGGATCATCCACTCCATAAATATTTTACTGACAGTATTGCGATGTTGACAACAAATTGCGCAAATAGGTAAGACGTAAAAGGTATGAGAGTTGTTATACTTGATGTCAAATATCCGGTGTAAGTTTGCTATGATAAGTACCGAGTAGGCATACCAGGACTACACGCATTGTAGATATTGCTGGGCCTTAGCTTATAGCTAGAGAATATAGCTTAGTTGGTAAGCTACTGATTATAGCACTTTGATCCTAGATGTAGATATTAAGTCTTCTAAATGATGCGTATAAGGCACGTTGCTATAGTTGTAGCATGACAATCCACTTCACTCCTAAGGCTACCATAAAGAGTCGGCCACAGGAGTATCTCTTGAGTAGGTAAAGGGTAATAATTGTCAGTTTGATGTGCGTCTCTATGCTTCCCTGACACCATACCTACCTCACAAATATATTCCCTGTGCCGGAGTCAAACGGTAAAGTAAGAGAACAACATTGTTGAAAGTTTTGACTATTTGCCCGGACAAATAAGTTTTAAGATGATCGCTGTAAATAAAGGTGGGTATCCCCGAGTAAAGTATTATAGATTCTGAGATTCTGTAAAGCCATCTGATAGTCTTTCACAAGGAATCTACGATTTTGTTGAGTCCATTAGTGTCGGGACTGGCGTGGTTTGCGAAGGTTTGCCAATGTGCTGCCAACCTAGAATTTTTAAGCATCCACACATTTCAATCAATCTGTCCTGTCACAACTCAGAAGATGTATCTCAATTGGTTAATGTCCTTGCGGAATTAGTTCCTTACATGAACATAGAAACATTTCTTCTCATCCGCCCTGGTGAGAATAGAGCCTGTTGTATTGTCAAGCAGTCAAGCCACAATTCACATCTCCGTGTTAATTGACTAAGCTGCTAAGCTGCTATCAGCCGCAGTAGGTATTGTACCTCTGACTTCTAACCTAACTGCGCTAAAGTGTGGCTCCTGTCGAGCTGACTGGCTGAGTGGGCTAGGCTAAGGTGGCATCTCGCTATCGATACGAGGACCCGACTCTCGCTGACTGCAGGTGCCCGACTTACCGATGTGTAGACCTCATTCTTGAAATTAGAGAATAGAGTGGTGGATCTTTATCAATGACATCAAAAGCTTAAGGCCTTATATGGAGAGCATAGTGCATTATTGCAGCTTATCCTGAGCTCACGACACGAAAGGTTTTGTCGGGCGATTTACTTTGGCCTTGGAAATACAATACATGGGTACATCGCAGTGCTTTGGCATCTTGAACATCGGCGTCCCACCTCTTCGTAACGACCCTCGCACCTCAACTACTTCAACCACGTCGACTTCGAATTCGAGTCGCCATCCACCGATGCGCCACCAAACGGCCGAGTCGCTTCGAAGGGCAGAGAATCTTAGACATATCTGTCCGGCTTCATGCAATCTTCCGACCATGATTTACCCACTGGGAGTGGATCACTCCCTACATCCCCCGTAATAGCACCCGCCTTGAAGGTCCTGAAGACACGCCATACTCTGAACGATGCCTCTTCGCTCTCCCAATCCGAAATAAATCTCCCGTATCGCCGGTCACATCCATCCGCTGCATCTCTATACGCCTCCACCCTATCTCCTCCCGGTTCGCGATCACAGTCACCCATCGGCCGCCCGGCCTCGCGGGTAACATCCTCCGTCTTCCGCACCGGTTCAAATAATGGTCTCGCACTTGCGTCTGGTGCTGGCGACAGTCCGGGCGATCCGCTCAACCTGATTCTTAGAGCATTTGTACCACACGTTGCTGTGTATACATCCGAAGACACCGACATATTGCTAAAGGAGAAGGGCTTTGCGCGCGGCTTATGGGAACTGCTTCGACCTTTCGGGGAGCGCGTTCAAGGAAAAGTTATAATACGAGACAGCAATGGATCCAGTCGGACATACGAAGACTACTCAATACACTTTGTGCGATTCGGAGAGGGTATTGTACACCCAGAATCCGTAACGACTAATTTGAAAAATGCCCAGGTCCCGAGAGCTAACGGAGCCTCGGAAAGATCCAACGAGCCAGGAAGAGGGTCGCCGAGACAAGGAATCTCTATCTCGGATGTCGAGTCGGTTACAGAGCGCCACCTGCGCTACGCCGAGGAATCCTTCTTTAGCTTACCACAGAGCCCTACTAATCATGGCCTCGACATCGATGTGCCGTCGCCCTACTACGCCTTATATCTACGCAGATTATTATCAGGCTTGCCCCTGACTCCGCATGAAACATTTGCCCATCCGGTTGCTAGCGTTATTGCGATAAGTTCGCGGAACCAGGATCCGATTGGGACACTTCAGCGGCTATACAATGAAACTTTTTCGGGGGAAGCCCGTTTACCTAACTGGGTCAACGTTGAATACTTGCGATACTACGTCTTGGTCCATGAAGAAGAAAGAGACGATATTACGAGATCGATATCGCTCTTCGATCAGATGAAGCGGAACTTTGGCCTCCACTGCCACTTACTTCGGATAAGAGGGACGCAGAGTGTTGCGACCGACGATGATAGCATACCGCTTCCTCGGAGCGAGTGGATGTCGGCTGCGGAAGAGATGGCCGATATACGGAGGAGCGAAGACCAAGAGGACTTTGAAGATCCGACACGATATATATTTGACTCAGACGCCACCGCCATCCGTACCTTCATCCGGGAGATGGTGACGCAGTCCATTATACCCACAATGGAGCGCAAAGTATCAGAATGGAATGATCAAGTAGCTTCACGGCGGAGGGGACTAGCTGGTCGATTCGTTGGTTTGACAAAACGATGGGGATTCGGTAGCAGCAACAGGACGTCCTTCTCCGGCCAAAGCTCGGGGAGCAACTATGATTCTCTCGGGTTTTATCGCCAGGAAGCCCCAGAAGCTATTATGCGCAAGCTAGCAGATTACGCTTTCATGCTACGGGATTGGAAACTAGCCAATTCCACATACGAACTATTGAGAAGCGACTTTAATAATGACAAGGCGTGGAGGTACCACGCTGCGGCGAATGAGATGGCTGCCATCAGTCTGCTCATTATGCCTCAGAATATATCGGCCAGATCTAGAGCGGAAACAATAGACACTGCATTCGAGGCTGCATTTTACTCATATATTACACGATGTAGCGCTCCGTACGGCGCACTGCGATGTCTCGCCCTCGGCATGGAGCTCCTGCGCCTACGCGGCGGCTCGTGCATCGACGACGCCGCGAAATGGGGCATCCGGCTACTGGAAAGCAGGATAACGGGTCCCGTGGGGGACGCGCTGATCAAGGAGCGACTGGCAGTCTGCTATGCGTCTAAGCAGGGCATGGGGACGCACCTCTGGGGCAGCCGGCGGCGCAAGTCGGCCATGTGGAGCGTGCTGGGTGCGGAGGCGTGGGTGGCGCAGTCCAAGTTCATCCAGGCGCAGCGCTGCCTCAACGAGGCGCGCAGGACGTACGCGGACCTTCCCTCGGGCAACGGCATCGATAAGTTCGCTTACGCGAGCGCGCTCGTGCTCGGTATCGGCAACCGCCTCAACGAGAACCTCGAGGCGGTAGACCAACACTTCCACCAGGACGACGAGTCGACGTCGGACGGCGGCGACGACGACGACGAGAGCGAGGTTGTCGACGAGGAAAGCGAGGCCCTGGACGTCGTGAGGGGACGGCGCATCTCTGCGCTCGGCCTGCCCGGAGGGACTGCCGGCGCGGGGTTGGAGACGGCGCCGCTGAAGGCGCAGCTAGACGCTTCGGAAGAGGAGAGGGGTAGACAGGATACGGGCGGGCCTAAAGACGACTTTGGTTAGCCTTCAATTTAGACGTACCTAGCCGGTATGGTGCGGTACCAGGCATGAACAGGACGTGGCGTGCTTAGAAAGGTTGAATTCGGTCGTATGGGGGGTTAGGTAGGGTAAGGGAATGATGACTATAATTCAATCACGCGATACCATATTCTTGCATTTTCGATTCTCTGCCTCTGGCGAATATTACTAGACTTTTGATGTAGTTTGCATTGAAAAATAGACACAAATTTATTGTTGACAAGTATTGAATTATGAAGATTATCCACATCGTCCCTCCGCCTCACCCCCCTTTATCTCTTAACGTTTACGTAAATGCCTATAGAATTATTATATGCTATCAGTGCCTATTGCTACGATGCTTGTATGTCTAAGATAATGTATTATATTTCTTTAAATAATTCTATTTACGATATAGTCATATCCATGTCCGTCTGCTTCGTAACTTAGCTTTTTGTCATAAGCTTACCATAAATATGTATTTCTGTCTCCATCTTCTCAGCATTAACTTTGAGCCAGCGCTCTGGACGAAATCTATCAATAGGTATCTTAACCTTATATGTTGGTGCGGTGAATAACCCAGGCATTGACGCCGACAATACCTAGGTAGGTAGTGCAGCTAGGGAAATAGTAGTTGTCAATAATTATGCTATACAGATTGATAAATATGGCAGCAGTAAGTTTTCTGGGGCTAAATAGATTTGTGCTGACCGAATTCTTCTTATGTGTTCCCAAGAAACTGAAATATTCGCCCGAACCGAGGAATTTTAATTCGGGCCTTTGGTCTTGGAGATAGACTTGAAGGTGTTGTTGCCTGTACTTCTGGAGTTGTTGCTTGTACTTCTGATGTTTTCGCTTGTACTTCTGGTGTCGCTGTTTGCACTTTTGGAGTTATTGTTGCTTGCACTTCTGGAGTTGCTGCCTGCTCTTCTGAAAACGATGGTTTAAAAAGCGACACGAGAACCTCCGCCTTCTTTGGCCCGAACTTACTTCTCAGAGTGTCGGCGACATCTCGATGTTGCATCCCAGATCTTTCCTTTCGTTCCGTTACATATCTTTCAGCTCCTGCCGTGATCATGATCCTACAAGCTTCATACGCACCCTTTGGAGGAGGGGACGGCATGAAATATAGGAAATGGGACCAAACGGTGAACCGGTGGTTAAGGCCAGAAGAAACATTGGGGGACGGCCCCTTCCCGAGGAGCACAGCCAGAGCCTTAGTGTCAATCTCAGGGATAGTCTGATATCCAAAAGAATCCATTAAGGTTATGCGAAGCATTGGTTTCAGTGCCTGCTCGAGTAGTTGTGTTTGTTGAATCTGGCTTAGGTCGGATCGTGACGCTAGATGCTCCACATAACGCGACATACTACCGCATCTGACCGAGAAACCGAATATTGACTCGCATTTACTATCAGGAAGTATGGAGGGCCAGTCCGACAGCCTCACAAGTGAACTCATTTCTTTCTGCAAATCATCCAGTAGCGGCGACTGTGCGCAGTCGTATACAGTTTCCAACTCTTGCGCGTAGGAGAGGACCCCTAGCATGAGCCGGCGAATGCGCTCCATTGATATTGCATCCTTAGTGACCCATGAGCGCGGCATGGTTTTTAATAAAGAGAGAAATATCTTTGAAAGGGTAATCCTTGGGTCAAATCCAGGCTCCGCAAGGGTATCCAGAACATCGTCTAAGGTACGAGTCCGGAAGAAATCTGCAACAGTCCTGTGCAAAAAGCCAGCCCGATATCGAAAAAGGTCCAGCTCATCGTCATCGACCGAAATTTTAATTAGATCCTTACATTGAGCTGTGATTTGGTACTCCTTTGACCTCGAGAGGCCCCGTATTTGAACTTCGGTCAAGGGCTCTATCCAGTCTGTTGTAGCATAGTTGGGATCTTCCTCTTCCAGGTCAAGATAGTGGAAGGCAATCACTGGAAGATCTGACTCGGTATGAAGGAGGCTCTTGAAGAGCCTAGCTGTTCGCCGACGATATACCTTGTCGATTCTGTTAAGCATTAGCATGAAATATGGATCTAGGTCCGACGGAAGCTCGTTAAGCCGCCTTTGGAGATCCATGAGGCCATCGCCGTTAGCGAGCCCTGTCCTGAGCGACCGGACTACCAAGAAAACCCAGAGGAAAACACCTTGTGCTCGATCGCAGATTTGGCGGGCTAGAGATGCAATAGTGCTAGCCGAATGTGTCTCGGTCCATTTATGGTGGAATCGTTGCTGCGGAAGACGGTCCGTAACGTACTTCTCAACATCTTCTCTCGTGAGCTCGTGGAGCGACAATTTCCACGGACTCTGGTCAAAGGCGTCACGAAATTCGACCCAAGGCCGACTGGAAGCACATATCTTGATTCGCGCATGAGAAGAGAGTTCGTATAGTAAAGACGCAAGCTCTCGATGATCTCCCGAATATTCGTCTAGGCCGTCAATGAAAATACAAATTCGGAAGGGTGGGATCCCCAATTTGGAAGTATCGATAGAAACCAGCCTTCGAAACGCATCAAACAGCTCTTCGAGTGTCCATTTGTCGATGCTTAGATGTGAATCTTGCTTCCACCTTTTGGGACAGATGAGGGGGATGAGGTTGACATTTTGGGTGAATATTTGGAACAACAAGGTCATAAAGAGACCTTCCTGGGATTTTTGAAGCCGTGTGCCAGTACTCCAGAAAAAATGGCTAGCAACGAGTAGATCGTGAGAGCCTGACCATTGGCGAAGTGACTTGGTAGCTTGTGGATGATTAACAATGTACTTCATCAGAGTCGACTTGCCGGATCCCGCGTTACCGGAGAGCCAATATATGCTGTTGGCATTCTCGGATTCTAACCAATGAATCATATTGACTTTCACTTCTCTATTGAACAACCACGTAAAGGTGCCCTCGTGCGCTTTGTGAACGTCAGATATCCGTTCCTTAATTTCTCCGAAGTAAAGACTCTTGAGAAACCTAGTAAAGGACGCCTGCTTGAGCAGTTCCTCGCGCATATTTTGGACAATTCGAATAAATTCCAAGAAATCCGGTCTTTCTGAGGTGACATCATGGTCTGATCTTACGGAGGCGCCGTCATTTTCCGATCTTGTAGAGGTGGTATCATTTTGCGTCTCGTCGTAGGGTTTAGATTTCTGGGCTTTAGATTTCAGAGCTTTGATAAGTGTTGCCAATCCCGAGAGCTGCTCTGCCATGCTCTGTAGCATAGCATCGTTTGAAGTTTGAAAAGCCGTGACGGAGTCAACGATTTGCTCCCTAGTCAACGTGATTAGACCTAGCTATGAAACCGACGGTGTCACTTACATGAAGCCCAGGCTAAGAGTTTCGCAAACATACGAGCGGATCTTGCTGATACGACTCTCGAGCGATTCGATCTTCTCAGCTCGACGATGGTATAATGCACTCTTTTTCACGCTTTCAATCAGCCTGTTCTTTTTTGGATCCGTCTTTAGCTCATCCAACACGGCTATTAAGTCAACATTGAGCTTAATGCATTGGCTCATCAAATCAACCAAATCTTGGCGGAGGTTGGCTCCACGCCTGCTGGCAAGGCCATCGTTCAAGCTTGCCTTCAGATCCTCTGCTAACATACGAATCTCGGCGTGCTTGATATCATCGGCTCGATCCTTATACAGTCGATAAGCAAGTGAGACTATATTACTGCCAACGCTGACGAACTGGAGGATGTTAGCTGCCAGTCCCAACGCGGCGAGTGCATCCGCCATGGTTTTTATAAAAAGTGTGGCCTGCAACTGATCAAATCTGCGAATACAGTCTGCTAGAAATCAGAACCGCCCACGATGTCCTGATGGAGGGCTTGGAGGTTGAGGCATCGCTGGTAAAGAAAGGTATCATATCTGGTGGTTAGGTATCAGCAGGCCCAAGCCATTAAATATGCTGCTGAGCCTGAAGTGGCATCAGATACCATCATCAAATCACGGTTGAATCATTTTGTATTGGCCATAAATACTAGAACACCTATCAAAGTGTCATTAGAGACGAGGCTCTCTAGGCTGCCTTACACAGCCCTGATGAGTGTGATATGCAAGTAACATGTATAAAAAGTAGATAAATGTTAGTAATTAACTCGATTTATCATTATCAATACATAACGCATAAGCTTATGAATTTAAACATGGTGTGTCCACATTTACTTGCATGTACCTTGTTTGACCGCCAAAAAGTTCAGGAAATTCTGCCACTTTATCAGTCTTCCGATATCCTCGACAATCGCACTGCAAAATTTCGCGACTATGGCGGACGGTGGCATGCTCTTGAACTTCGATATAGGCGATGCTCCGCTGAAAAAACAAGTCAAATTCACAGGTGGCCGCTGGAGAGACCGAGTCCACGCCCAACGAAGCGCCAGAAAGAATCGAGAGGGACCCGTCGGCGCAAGCGATGTCAATGCCACCCCGCTATCGAACGATCGGCGGGATCGCACAGTCACAGAAACTCACCATGACTACGACGAGAGGCCGACAAAGCGACTGAAGACCTTTGGCGACTCGAGTGGTCGATATGATACAAATGGTACAGCCGCCAGAACGGGTGGTAATGCGCCCACCAGACCCGGCGGTATCACTTCAAGGCTATTTACGTCCAACCCGACACCGAGAACCGTCTTCGGAGAGCCGGCGGAGGAGACGGAACCCGCGAAGCCATCCAATGCCCCCTTAACCAACGAAGCTGAGAACTTCCATGCCCTCGGGTTGTCGCGGCGCATTGCGCAACACCTGTCGTCTAAGCTCGAGATGAAGGCTCCCACCTCAATACAGAAGAATACTATTCCGTTGCTGATAAAGGAGGATAGCGATGCTTTCCTGCAGGCCGAGACGGGTTCCGGAAAGACTCTGGCATATCTGCTGCCTATTGTGCAACGGATCATGGCCCTGAGTTGTCATGAAGATGGTACTAGCACCGGAACCAAGATACATCGAGACTCAGGCTTATTTGCTATCGTTCTCGCTCCCACGAGAGAATTGTGCAAGCAAATTGCGGCTGTGCTAGACAAGGTGCTGCGATTCGCGCCGTGGATTGTCAGCACGACTGTGATAGGTGGAGAGAGCAAAAAATCAGAAAAAGCTCGACTAAGAAAAGGAGTCAACATATTGATCGCCACTCCTGGTCGTCTTGCTGACCACCTGGACAATACCAAGGTCCTTGATGTTGGCACGGTGAGGTGGCTTATCCTTGATGAAGGCGACAGATTGATGGAAATGGGATTCGAAAACGAGCTCAAGAGTATCGTGGGAAAGATTCGCGAAGAGAAGTTGAAGGAGACGAATAAGGAGGGTGTCACCCTCGGCGCGTTACCGCAACGTCGTGTCACCGTTCTCTGCTCAGCGACGATGAAGATGAACGTGCAAAAACTGGGTGAAATCAGTTTGCAAGATGCCATTCATATCACCGCGTCTAAGTCAGATAATGATGCCAATGATACGACCGAGACCAACGACGCCGTCTTCAGCGCGCCATCTCAACTCAAGCAGACCTACGTCGTCGTTCCAGGGAAACTGCGGCTGGTCACATTGATAGCATTTCTTAAATCAGCCTTTGCACGGAAAGGGTCTGTCATGAAAGCTATCGTCTTTATATCTTGCGCCGATTCAGTCGACTTTCACTTCGAACTGCTTCGCTCTTCGCCGTCTAAATCTGATGATACATCCCTCATAAAGGACACCGTCGCCGACGCCGCATACATTACATCACCCGCAAACCCCAATATAAACCTCCTTAAGCTCCATGGATCTCTTCAACAGCCCGTTCGTACCGCTACGCTTGCCTCCTTCCAGGATTCAAAGGACCCGTGCGTGCTTATCACCACCGACATTGCATCCCGAGGTCTCGATGTCCCCGCGGTCGAGCTCGTCATCGAATACGACCCGGCCTTCAGCATCGACGACCACGTCCACCGTATCGGACGAACCGCGCGAGCCGGCCGGCCAGGAAAAGCCGCGCTCTTCCTCCAGCCCGGCTGCGAGGAAGGCTACATAGACCTTCTCAAATCCGCGACCCCTCTCGCGCCCCAATCATTCGACGCCACGCTGCAGAAGGGCTTCGTAACACCCATCACCCTACCTAAATCTGGCGACAACCCCGAGACACCCCAAACCCTCACGTCCGACCGGCAGTCGCCGAATTCGCGCGCTGAGGCCCTGCAGCTGCACCTGGAGCAGCGGCTCCTCGCCTCCGCCTCCGCCTCCGAGAAAGAAGGCAACAGCAGCGGTAACAGCAACGCAAACAACAACCACAACAACAATAATAAGAGCAACAAGCTCCTCGACGCGGCCCGCCAGGCCTTCCGCTCGCACGTCCGCGCGTACGCCACCGAGCCGAACTCAACCTCCGATCGGACTTGGTTGTTTTCTCCGACCATCTGTCTCCCAACCTAGAGCGCCCACGATGTC
>JAOXNQ010000001.1:2738773-2797048 GCA_028571165.1 Hypoxylon perforatum
CTCCCGGCGGCATCGGCGGCGGGCCCTCGCGGCGCACCTTCAAGGCCGGACACCACCACCAGAAACAATCGAGTGGTGGTGGTGGGCAGAAGAGGAGCGGCGGTGGTGGGGATAGTGATGGAGAGGCTGGCGCTGCGGATGAGGATGCGGCTAAGCGTATGAGGATGAAGATGAGGGCGGTCATGAGCGCGGCGAGCGAGTTTAATATAGGTTAGGAGCTAGGGCAAAGATTTTATACGGATGCGTGATGCGGATATAGATAAAAAGTATGGGTATAATTGAGCAATTTTGCAACTATTCTGACTCTCTGTCTTCCTCTTAGAAATTGGGTTTCCGATTTGTTATCAACACCCCCTTTTCATTTGAATTACTATGCTGGCGTCTCAATGTTCTCTCACTTTCAGTATCCTCATCTACAGATGTCTAAGTATTGGAGAAAAT
Organism: Hypoxylon perforatum; assembly: GCA_028571165.1. Classification (NCBI taxonomy): domain Eukaryota; kingdom Fungi; phylum Ascomycota; class Sordariomycetes; order Xylariales; family Hypoxylaceae; genus Hypoxylon; species Hypoxylon perforatum. The sequence continues at coordinate 2,739,215 of JAOXNQ010000001.1, forward strand.
AGTCTTGTGTAACAGGCAAGAAGCCCCTATTGAGAGATTGGGAGTGGTTATTAGATACTGGGGACATGTCACGTTTGAGGAAAAAACATAAATTTTGTTGGAGCACTTCCATAGTATTTGGTCTATCTATCATACAGGACAGTAGGACCTTAATACCAATGCTAGTTGCACTACGCATTAGAAGCACTTTCTGATGCGTAGCATAGCACTGGGATCCATCTGCCGTCCATTATGTCATCCGAACGCCTTCTCATATCTCGTGGGTTGGCTTGCCGCCAAACCCACCCCGGGGACCCCGTTTCGAGCCGCCCGACCGACCGTCTTCAATAGACGAATAAAAAATCCGAATCTTTCTTTTCGCTGTTATATGCAGAGTGGTGATTGTCTAAAAAACCGACATGCTAGCCGATACCCTTTTCCCCGTAATGCCGTAAACCCCCTTTGCTCATGCAATCCGTAACGCCTGGCCCGCTCAGACAACCTCGCCCAGCCGTCATGAGGTATATACGCCCTTCACTTTAACCGACCACCCCGATAGAAATCATGTCAACCTCTCGCAGTAAAGCACGGGGTATCGCGTTAAAGCAAAGAACAAAAGAAATGAAATAGAAAACGAATTAGGAGTAGTTGGCTCTTACGCGACAACTGCCTCCTCGCCGTTGCCGCCACCAAGGAGCTCTAGGACCTTGCTGACGACGGCGCTGGGGTAGCCTCGTGAGAGCATCTCACCCACTACTGACTTGGCACGCTCACGGTCCTCGACAGCAAGGAAAGCGCGGGTCATCGCCTCGTATGTGCTGGGTTCCCGCTTCTCACGGCCGACTCTGTTGTAGATCGAAGTAGCCTTGTCGATGTTTTTCTCGCCGGCCCATCCGTGGATCAGGGTGTTGGCAATGTAAGGTGTGAGTTCAACACGCTTCTGTCTCATCAGGGACAAAATCGATTCAGTGTCAGCGACGTGATGATTGGCAACCATAGCCTCGAAGAGCGACTGGAAGAGGCAGGCGTTGGGCGAAATGCTCGGGTCACTCATAACCGAATCGAATATCTTTCTTGCGCCTTGCATATCATGGAGGACACAGCCTCGGGCATGAATTAGCGAAGCATAGTGAACAGAGTCGGGCTTCTGGCCGGAAGCACGAATCATATCCAGGATCGCTTCGGCAGCGGTCATATTCACTGGCTCGAGGGTGGCGTGGGTGTCAACAAGGAGCTTGTAAGTGTGAGCAGTCGGTGCAATTCCCTTTGCTTGCATTCGATCGTAATAGGCAAGGACCTTGGCCTTATCGCGTTTAGTAGTGAGGAAGAACTGCATCATGCTGTTGTAAGGAGCGGGGCGAGCCTTATAGTTAGGCATAGACTCCATCTCATCGAAGAGTTCCTCGGCGAACTTTTCATCGCTGACACGGCACAAAGCATTGACAATCGTTCCATATGTGACACTTGTTGGCTTGATTCCAAGATTGCGCATCTCGCCGAAGTAGAACAAGCAGTCGTCAATACGACGGGCCTTGCCAAGCTTGCCAATCAAAGCATTGTACAGGAAGGAAGAGGGCTCGACACCCTCAGCCTTGGCTCGATGGAAGATTTTAACGGCTTCGGAAGCTTCATCGAAGGTCTTGGTCGACGCCTTGAGGGTAGTGATGTACAGACCGAAGGTATTCGCCGATGGGGCAGCTCCCATCTCAAGGAGTTCGAGATGGTACTGCTCCGCAAGGACACGATCGCCAAGTGTCAAACAGGCACCGACCATAGCATCCAGGATAGAGGACCACCCGTAACGAACAACCGAGTACTGCGGGAGGAAAGGTACGTCAGTTCGCGCCATAGCCAGAACGTCGTGACACAGGTCCATCTTGCCGTCTCGAGCTGCAGCGGAGATCATCTTAGCGTAGGTAATGTATCTAGGATGACGTCCAGCCCGTCGAATGTTGCGGAAACGTGTTAGTGCTTCATTGAGTCGGGGACCCTTGCGCCCGTGTGCTCCTTCAAGCTCATCCGAAATGATAGATGAGCCCTTGAAGTCGGTGTTGTGGGCGTAGGGGTCGAAGTTGTCCTCAAAGCTCGAAACAGTGGGGGTCGACGGGAAGGGCGATGCAGAGAGCGTCTGGGGAGCGAAGCTTGTCGTCTGGGACGCAACTTCACGAGGATCGGCGATGCGACGATGAGTCATAAACGTGGAGATGAACTCAACACCTTCCTCCAACTCGTCGGCAAGATGTGGTCTCGCATCGCTTTCAGCCGTTCGTATCCGCTGGAACATCAACTCGGACTCAGCTAAGCCCTCAGCAACTTGACCCGAACCGATCATCGCAACGGCGTACATAGCCGTCGGCTCGATGAAAGATGCGTCAACCTTGGATTCGGGATGGCTCAACACCTGCCAATAGCTGGCAGCAGCTGAAACATCGCCCTGTCGAACGCTGAGAGCTAGCAGAGCCATCGCAGGTGTTGTAATTCCTTGGAATACTGCTGGGAGGTTGGCAAAAGCGGTGGCGGCAATCTGCCGGTCGCCAGAATCGGCTGCGGCGGTCGCAACATTGGCTAAGGCACTCAACCGGATCTCATTTTCAATGTGTTGAGCCCATTGGAGGGCCTCATGGTAAATTCCCCTTGCGGTAAAGCCCTTGACGAAACCTCCATTGATGATAGCATCCTGAATTTCGACAGCACGGACTCCGTACGACTTCACGATCCTCTCATAAAACTGCTTGGCGCCCTCCAACCTATCGTTAATAACATAGGCGTTGATCACTGAAGCGTAGACCTGCGAGTCCAGTCGGTCATTCAGTGTGTAGTTACCACCGTCATGAGCAACGGCGAGGTCCTTGTACTCATTGTAGCATTCAACGGCGCTGGCTAAGTCGCCCGTATTGGCAAATGCAGTGATCATAGAGGGGAAAGTGGCCGCAAAGGGGACAGCACCACTCAATTCCATGTGTTCGAACAGACGGAGCATGTCAGAAACACGACCAGCTTGCGCACATGCTGAAATGAGCTCATGGTATGTTTCTGATGAATAGTTGGCTCTGCCCGTCAGAACAGACGTCTCGAAGAGCTTAACAGCAAAGTCAAGTCTGTCGTCCTCCGAAAGTATGGCATGTTCCAGCTCATTCGAGGCAAACATAAACTTTCCTGGCGCATCCATTCCGCCGAAACGAAGACGCTTATCCTCCAGGCCCTTCTTGAGAGTGGCCACCTCCAGGCATCGTGCAGCAAGGAGACCGACCAGGATGTTGTACGTGTCGCTGTCTGGCGAAATCTTTCGTCGCATCATGTCAGCGTAGACATCCAAAGCCTTTGAAACCACCTCAATCTTCTCCGTGGGGATCTGAATAGCTGCAACTAGCAAAGCGTTGTAGGATGCGGCAATGGGCTTGATCCCCGCGACAAGCATGGCTTCGAAGACGGCCGGAATCTCAGCGTATCGGCCATCTTCAGAAAGCTTGGTAAGGTGATCCGCATAGCTCAGCGACTGGGAGTCAACCGGCGGCGTTACAGTACGGGCGATGCTGGCGGGAGTTGCCGTCCTCTCAATGACGGGAGTTTGGGCTCGAGACAGAACATCATTGGCAGCAGAAGGGGTGACTGATCTGGGAGAACGCGCGACATTGTCCTCCAAGGCTTCTCTTAACTCGCGGACCTCGATTTCTTTCTCAATAGCGGCGTCGATATGCGCCAACGCTTGGTCGATATCAACGGGCTCTGGCAAGTTCTCCGCTCCATTCTCATGAACATTGGCGGCCTCGGCGACACTCGTGCTCTGTGCCTGGGACTCGGGACCTTCGAGGATGGAGGATGCGTTTGGTCTCCATTCTATAGGCTTGGGAAATTGAAATTGCGTCCACTCCTGTTCGACCTCGTCCGTATCCTGCTGCTTCTTAAGAGCCTCAAAGTACGCATCTAGATTTCCATTACTCGTGAGCTTCTCGTGCCGAAGCTCATGTTGAGTAGCACTCGAAGAAGAGTTATGGAAAGCATTCTGAAGCTGGAGGCTAGTGAGGCGGCCGACGCGCTGACTGTTACGTCGCGCGAACGACGGACGGTTCTGGGAGTTTAGAACATGAGGATGTGTGGCAGCTACGACAGATTGCGCGTAGCCGTGGGTGAAGGTTTTCGCAAATCCTTGACGGATGAAGTTCTGGTACAAGGACGAGTAGATGGTGGGCATTTAGATGACGCCAGGAGGGGAGGGAGACTATTAGAAACAAAAATTCATGCAGTTAGTATAAGTTCTAGACATTCCCGAAGTTTGAGTCAAGGTATTTGAAGATATCTGGTATGTTTTGACGCGGTCCGCGATCGACCCAAGTCTACGCGGATATTTCGAGTACCAAGGCGGCGAAAAAAATTCGGCTCCGTCGCAAATATTAGACCGAAGACAAAGTCAATGACGACTTACATAGAGAAAAGGTAAAATTGGTCGTTGCAGGTTCATTTGACAGCACCGTAGCCGCCAAACAAACGCGCGTATTCTATAAAATTGATTGGAATGAAGTGAATATCACAGAAAAGAGAGAATCTCGTCAGAAGGAATGTGTTTTTTTGGTGGTTGGATGGGAATTGTTGTGGGTGATATTCGATTTGGGAGAAGTAATAAAATAAATCTACCTATCGCATTGGAACGGTTCGGCAGGGACAGGGGAGAGGCTTAGTACTAAAAGTACCTACCGGGTAGATACCTCTAGCGAGTAAACGATGGAAGGTCCAAGGGTGTACAGCGTGCATTAGCCCTGTGCTAATGTCCCCGGCCCCTTCTATTGCTGACAGTTCCAGTTGCCCTTTGGGTTACATTTCCATGAATTTCCAATCGTCTCAGTGGAGCCCGGAGGTAAAAGTGCAGAACCCGAGAGCCTTAGTACCGCCAACTCTTCCAGCACTTTTGCTCGCTACGTAGCCCTAAAGGGTACAGTGCATACACCTGGACGATACCCGGCTGGAGGGCAAAGTACGGTGCTGGTCACCGCCTACGAACAGAAGGCACATGCCCGCCACTTGCAGTATTGCGTCTGCATTCTGTGACTCAGGCAGTCCTATAAGGTCACATACACAACGTAACCCAAGGCAGGCTGTTGCTATTGAAGTTGCAGTCTTGTCATAAATGCTATTTGAGTCCCGGTTATCATATATGTACTTAGGTGGCTGAATAATGCCAGGTATCATACAAAATCAGTACTAGTAAGCATAGAAAGCAGAAGTGCTCAGGGTTAACCCAAGCCCAGGTTACGGTGAATACTCGAATAGACTTCAGTTCTTCGTAGACCGACGATAATTCCTAAAACCGAGCAACACGCTTTCAAAGTCGTCATTGATTGTTGGAATAATCCACTGCCTAGTGTATGCCGCTACTTTGTTCCCCCACTCGGCCAAAGGCCAGATCGTCACCGGGCCCTAAGGCTTTCATTGACGAGGCCATGCTACTGCCTGAAGATCTTCGCTGACAGTTTGTGCCGCAGGCTACAGCTGAAAATAGGAAAACACAAACGGCGGACAACGGCTAGTTCGGAAGCATTTTTTTTTCTGGTGTAGCTAAAGAGAACAAACCGGGAGGCTAAGTACGCGTATAAGTCGCCGGCGTGCGGTAGAGGACCCTGATTCGTCCAGGTAGGGCCGCGATGCCCAATGGGGAAACGTAATGATCCCTGAACGATGGGTCTGTGGGTGAAGCCGGAATCCTCGATCCCAGGCTGTCGGGATCCATTTTGACGATGACTGTCCACACCCGTGCATCTTATTGTGCATCGTCATACAGCTCTACCTCCCCAGCTCCCGCAACATACCGTAGCGCTGAAGCTATCGCGAAGGAAAACTGATGATTTCAAGCTTAATTCCCCAGGTTCTTCCTTTCAGGTCAACGGCAATAACAACTTGGCGGTGGCGAGAAGCAGGACCCCTAAAGGATGAAGACTTGCGCCATTTCCCATTGTAGCCCACCGATTCCAAGACCCTTGTGACCTTCGAGATGGTAATCTTATCGAGATTCATGCTAAACGAACAACGGTAATTTTTCTCGATCGGACTCAAGGAAATCCACTAAAGACATTTTAGGGTCAAGAATATCAAGAATATGTCTCCTAGGCCAGTCTCGACTATTCTATCAGCTTTTCAAAGTCCGCAATATGTTGATTAATGATATCTTCAAGGCGACACGCGACACAGCAGTTTATTCACAAACTACCTGTATTGAAGTTACGTGCTAACAATGTAAACAACTATATCCGTTCAGCCGTTTCGAGTACCGGGGAGGCAAGGTGGGGGTTCGTCTGAAGGCTGCATGTTGCAGGTCTGGTATCAGACAGGTAGGCAAGCATTAAAGCTCACGGGATCAGATTCATAGTTCCTGCAACGAAAATGCCCCGCGATGTTCTCGCTTCCCATAACCTTGCACTGCCTCGTGCCTTTTTCGGTCCTAGCCACCGCCCGAGTCCGAAGCCCGTGGCCGACGGCCTTGACATTCCTCCGTTGGTCCGCTTACGTAAATTCCCGGCTTGAGTAGTTCTGTCTCGCAATTCGAGCGGCGGCATTAGAACTACGAGTAGCCGCATTAAGCACGAGGACCATAAACCGTTCTGCCAAATCTTGCTTTTGGCCCTACAAGGTTGGCTAGATAATCCCACGCGAATATCGAGTCTTCATAAACGCTCCCCAATCGAAGATCTCCCGAGGGGTTCCTTGTTAGTGAACGCCGCTTGCACATGTGTAAGCGATTTGCATGACTCACATGCAGGTTCTCGGTAACATTTCCATTATTCTTATCTGTTTGGTTCCATGCCTAAATCGTCGATCTCATTTCTTCCCCTTAATTCGTAATTTCGAATCGTTATCAGATGTAGATATGCAAACATGGGTAAGAGGCCGCCGGTTGTTTACCGAATTCATCATCGTGGGGTTCTATTATCGCAGCACTTCTCATCAGGCGAAACTCTTTTGGCCAGAGTATACGCGTCATTCATAGCAGGCATCAATTATCCAGGGTTTTTTACCATGCTAAGACGTATAAGGGTATTGAATTAGACTCTAAGAATAGGTATTTCGTCAGCTCTGGTTCTACTATCTCCTTAGATGCCTGGTGAATTCCTCAGCTCGCGTAATTATAGTAATAGTCGAATGACACCAGCTCCAGCCTATCTAATATTCTAGGTGTACCGCGTTGTTCTTATTTCTTCGAGAAAAAGGACATGATGTTGCCTTGACCTTTTCCTGTTGCCTTCTTGGGTTTGGCAGCGGGTTCCGACTTGATAGGCTGGGATTTCGGTTTCGATGGTGGGGGAGCCTCGTCTTCCGAGAACGACTCCCAGCCCTGTTCCTGAATCGTCACCAAATACCCATTGTCATCCATGACCTGCTTCTTGCGCGTCACTCGTCGTCTTCCTCTTCGTCTGCCATCGCCTGTACTCGAGACTACCTCGGCCGGCTCTTCTGCCTTGGGTTCTGGCTCGGGCAGGGGCTCGTCTTCTTCCATGGGTTCCTCGGCCGGACTCTCCGGCTTCTCGGGCTCCTCTTCATCGCTCTCCTCCATCATACGGCGAAGTTCGGCTTGCCGGTTGATCCTTGACTGCCTCGCACTGCTAGATTCCTCTTTGACCTCCGGCATTGGCTCCGTGTCGTCTTCTCCATCATCGGACATAGCCATTTTCTGATCTTCTTCGGCAGCGGATGACGCTACTGTATTCGAGATTTTTGCAGCAGGCTTCTTAGGTTTGGCAGCCGCTTTTGCAAACATCTGCCCGATGCCTCCTGAAGAACCTTGCCGCTTCAATGAGGCAGTAGCCGCAGATTTCTTGACAGGTGCAGATGAGGCCAACCCCTTGGCATTACCTTGAGGTGCTACTTTCGGCTCTTCCTTGACCGCAACAGGCTTGTCTTCCTGCTTCACCTCTTGTTTAACTTCGGACTTAAGTTCTGCCTTGGGTGTGCTAGCGATAGGTTTCGATGAATGGCCGGGACGCACCCTTATGTGCACATCAGGGCTCATAATCGACCCAAAGACTTTGCTCGCTGCTGGAACCGTGCCGGCAGTCGACATGTCCATAACCTGTCGAGCCGGTTCGATTAGAAGCTGAATGTCTTTAACCGGATGAGGACCGAGGCTGTAGACATGTATTGACGTGACCTCATCATATCCTGCCAGTGCCTCTATTCTCCGTCAGCATATTTACGGAGATCAGAGTAATTCTACTAGCCTTCAAGTTGTGCTTCGCTGATCAGAGAAAGTGTATAAGTGGGGACCTCATCGGAAAAGGGGAGATGTGTTTCTGGGTGAGAATCTGTCATCTCCACATCGCCATCCTGTTCCTCCGCCTTCACTGCCTTCACTGCCTTCTTCCTAGTACCATACACGAGATATGTAGCGTACAGAGTCCCTGGACGTTTTTCATTCTGCGACTTATGAAAGTCGTAGAGCATCCTATAAACCTATTAGCATAGTACTCTTCGCTTATACAAAATGAACAAGACATACTCTTTAGCAGCATTTGTATGTGCATTCAGAGCACGGCTCAGAGCGCGATAGGTGATCTTCAAGGCAATCGTTAATGACACGCTAATAAGCTGGTGGAATATCATCACTCACGACCTGGTCCTCGGTAAGAATACTCCGAGCGAGGTATTGCCTGTAGTCCTCCTCCATCTTTTGCTAAGCTGCTTCGGTAAAAATCAGATGAATCAGGTTGCTGCATTACAGCTTAATATGAAAAATTCGCTTCCCCTTTGCTAGACGAAGTTTTTCTTGGGCAGAATGTCAACTGTTGGTTGGGTTCGAAGTTGATATGAATGTTAAAAAGCTGAAGTCTCATGCTTAGGGGCTAGGAAGGGTAAAAAGTCGCGTATAGAAGGACGCGTTAAGTGGTGGGGTGGATTGACAAGGGAGTTACAGGGAACCTACAGGGACTGGCAGGGATTTACAGGCAAGTGCTGCAGCCACTGGCAGCTGGTAGGATTCGAATTTTAAGTGGTAAACGCGTCAACGGCAACCGCGACGTAGGACGACTATCGAGGTTTCCATGTCTTGGATGATCTCATTTGGCATAGACATATCGACTCCTCATTGTCTCCTCTTTGTCTCCTAACGTTGCACACGAATACCTAAATTAGACAACCATTAGGCAACCTATCTAACCTAGGTACTCAGTCTATCCATGCTCACACTCGGCGATCTTCGAATACCATTGGTGCTTTATTTCGAGAGACCGCTAGCTCCATTGATAAGTCCAAACGCGACATAATATATAGAGGAAACTAAGTACCTAGCGACAGCCTTGTCTACCGACCCGATGAACGACATCACCATCCTCGAGCAGTTCGACGATGTCACCGACTCTACGGATTGGCTGACGACGCCGCTATCTGGCCTAGCCGCCGTAGAAGCCTCGCTACGATGCCAAGTCTGCAAGGACTTCTACAAGACGCCCATGTTGACTTCCTGCAACCACACCTTCTGCTCCGTATGCATCCGTCGCTCGCTCTCCAATGACGGCAAATGCCCTTTATGTCGCGCATCCGAGCAGGAAGTCAGGCTTCGGAGTAACTGGTCTTTGGAAGAAGTCGTCGGCGCATTCACCAAGACCCGTCCGGACGTCCTGCTTTTCGCGAAACGGAAGTCGGAGCTAGTGGACGCGGAATCAACTAAGAGAAAGCTAGAGGAGCGATCAGACATGAATTCGGCAGGCCAGCCCCTAGGCAAGCGATTACGATCCTCTGCGAGGTTGAGCAAATCGAAGAGTATGGAGGCGACTGCAGAAATGGCCCGCCTCGAGGCTGACATACCCGACCAAGAAGACGAGAGAGAGTTCGAGCCTGATGACGGCCTAGTTGAATGTCCTATCTGCTTGCAGCGCATGAAATATACCCTAGTAGATAGGCACCTCGATTCGACATGTCCGGGTCAACCACAGCCGCAGCAGAAAATGCCGATGCAAACCCCGCGATCGCTAAGCACACCGAGTACCCTCCCATCCTCTATCGCATCGCCTAAGCAGACGCCAGCAGCCAACGGCGAGAAGCGCTTGCCGGCGATCAACTACTCGATGCTTAAAGAGCCGCAATTGAAGAAGAAGCTCTCAGACCTGGGCATATCATCAGCCGGAAACAAGCTGATGCTAGAGAGGCGACACAGAGAATGGATGACGATATGGAATGCAAATTGCGACTCTATGCAGCCCCGTCGAAGATCGGAGCTACAGCGTGAACTGGATATATGGGAACGCACCCTGGGCAGCAGAGCCCCGACATCATCGAAGGCGCTAGTCTTAGGGGCGCAGATCAAAGACAAAGATTTTGACGGCGCTGCCTGGGCCGTTAAACACGATGTTTCGTTCAAGAACTTGGTAGCAAGTGCGCGACAGAACAAAGTTAAGGCTGAACAATCCAGCCAAACTAGCAGTGCAGGCGAAGAGCAAGAGACTGGCGAGGATGGACAGGGAGGGGACAGAGGCGGCAGGGAACCGGTACCGATGGCAGACGTAGAAATGCTAGCTTCGTTAAAAGACTCACCACGGGAACCACAGGGGCCACTTGACCCCAGGGAAGCCCCTAGGATAATCGACCTAACGAACGATGTTGCTTCATCCTCAAATGCGGAGGGTGTAGAGGTACCGGACGGGGAGGGAAGAGCGGTAAATCTAGAACTCCCATCCAGAACGACGACGACGTCATGAAAATGCGATGGTGAATTACTTATTCAAAGGAGTATCTAGATATATCTCGTCGCTAATTAGCTACCTAATCACTCAGCCATTTGTGCTATCTTCTCTGTCTCTGTAGCAGCAGCTTCATTCTCTATGTGCATCTCTCCCAACTCGTCTGTCGTAGCAGTGACTGGTGTGATAGGCCTCGTCTCCTTCTCTCCTTCTTGACCGGGCACAGGTACGGGGGCAAGCTTCTCCAACTCTGCCAGCTTCCGCCTCGTCTCCTCGGCCTCTTTCTCCTGCTGTGCCTCCCGCTTGATCCTCTCCGCCTCTTCTTCCTTCTTCCGCTCCTCCGCCAGCATGGCCTCGAACTCGTCGTCCACTTCCGACTCGTCGACGGTGGCAGCCGGTCCTGCCTCCGCAATAATGTTGCCTACTTCATCTACCTCGCCCATCTGCTCGCGTAGATTATCCAAGACTGTATCGACCTTGTCGGCACCGCCAACTTGAGCGTTCAGGCTTCGCAATGCCACCGTGCTGGACTGCATGACTTTGACCAGCTGCACGTTGTCGGCGGCCTGCTCGATCTTGGCCGCCACGTCCTCGAGCTGGCTGAGGGTAGTGTGACGTCTCGACAAGTTCGTCTCGGCCAGCTTTTTGGATTTCAGAGCAGCCATCGCAGCGATCTTGTTCTTCCTACGCACGGCATCCTGCGCAGCTATATTCAGCTCGTCGATCCGCCGGTTCAAGACCTCGGTCTGCCGCGTCAGGTCTTCCATAAGTTCCTTCAGGGAGGCGATCGCCGAGTCCTCCTCCGTGATCGATACGTCCTCGGCCTGTGAGGAACTCCGTATCTTAATCGTGTTCCCGTCCGTAACCAGCACGTTCTTGTCCCGCGAGAGAAATTTGACCATCACTTCGAAGTCCGACTCGGATAGCTTTCGGTTCTCTAGTATACCCTCGGCAAACGTCCGCTGGAAGTGGGCCTTGGAGAAGGTGCGTTCGAACGGCGAGCTGCGGTCGGCTGTGGCCTCGCCGAATGCCTTGGAGACGACCTCGAGGTTTTGCAGCACCACGAACCGGCCCTTGGGTAAGTTGTCCCCGGGTCCGCCTATGCCGACCTGCCGTAACCCCCACGACACGACAGCCCACGGTAGGCTACCCCATGATCGGTGGTAGATGCTCTCCTTTGCCTTTAGGAACTGCTGCAGAGGCATCATTTCTCCATGCGCAAGGGCATCCTGTAGCACGGTGCCTAACGCTAACGGACGTCCGAATTGCTTTGTCTCGAGGGATCGTAATAGGGAATCGCTATCGAGGTCGAGAGTCAGGTGATTTCGAGTCGTCGCTTTGGATGGAACGTGACCGGTGAGTGTAGCTGAGGCGAGCCCTCGCTTCCACGCTGCGACATTGGCGGCGAAGCCATCGGGGTTCAAGGTCCGTTGTGGCCGAAAGTCGGAGTAGAGGGCAGGAAGACGGGCTCTATTAGAAGGATCCTGTTAGAGTTCACTTCTTTAGACATCAGTATAGGACACTAGAATAGTCTTTTACCTTCGGAAGTTCTCGTCATTTTGCACCAGATAGTTTAGAAGGTCGCTCATGTTGATAGGCAGACGAAACTAGATAAGGGTCCCGATCGAGGTCTATATCGATATCAATGACGTGAAGCACAGGAGGATGTTCCTCGGGAATAGTTTGCAAATTGATGACACCACGCAGGCAAACGAGATTTCATAGTAAATCGGCCTTCGCCCGAGTGTCGGTGTGAGTACTGAAGCTCTAGTGGAGTTCTAGCCTACAGGCAGCAATGCAGGCAACTGTGAAAGCTGCATGTGGTTTGAGGTGTCTCGTTAATCGGCTCAATTTGAATGGGTCAAAAGACTTGAGGCGTGCATACGCAGGCGTGTTTTCAGGGTAGCTCGGGCTTATCAGCGCGACGTCACTCCCTCGATAAGCCTTGTGGATACAGCCATGCCCACAGCTCAGGGCCCCATGCCACTAAGTTACAGGTACCCCATACCCTTGCAACATTCAATAATTCAGTCAATTCTCATACTCATAACCTTAACCGTAACATCTACTTCTGGCATATTTTATAGCAGATATCTATTCAGCTCTCAGCAATTCCCTAACTGTGCACTCCACGTTTTAAAGTCCTCTTAGTTCCCCTTCCATCTCATACACGGGAATGCCATGAATTTCGGCCGGGAGTGGTTTTCCTCCCAACTCACGAATTGGAATCGGCGTTTCTAACTCGCTTCCGGCTGGGTACCCGTCCGCCTCGACCATTGGCGGAGTAGGTATTCTCTCACTCGATATTTGTGGTTTGGTAGTCTCCGACCGCTTGGATTTTCGGTACCGCCACACCATATAGACAATTATACCTGCGATTAATATCAAAACAACTGGTATTCCTGTACTGATACCGATAATAGCAGCGGTTGATAAGGCTACACCGGTACTCGGCAAAGGTGATGATGTACTAGATGATGGCGACAGTGCATTGCTAGAGACTAATGATGGTAAGCTACTTGATGTTTCGCTTGTAGATGGTGAAAACGTGCGGCTTGGTAGTGGTAATGTCGTACTACTTGGTGGTATAGGAGACTGGCTCCAGAAAATGATCGTACTAGACGTTACCGATGAAGACGAAGTAGGCGGCGCTACATCTTGAGAAGATAACGAAGCTAGAAAGTACCCTGGTGAGCATCATATCACTATGAGAATGCATTTAGAGAAGCTCACTGTGGTTGCAGTCGTATCTCTGAACGCAGTTTAGATCGTTATTGAGACATATGTACCCTGACGAAGCATGTTGCCAACATGTGAAGTGGACATAACCGTTATATGCAGTGCCAGCATATTCCCCATCTGTCCCCGTCTTTCCAAGGTTGGCTGTAAAGTTGACGCCAGTATCGGTAAAATATGCCCATAGATCGGAGTTCTCCCAAGTCTGAAGGGTGCCGCTGAGGGTCTCGATTACTGCCGTGTCTTGAGGAGCATTATCGGTATAGTTCTGAAAGTATGCAGCTTCAGGAAACTGCTGGCTGTCTTGGCCGCAGTCTGCTAGAACTACGTCTGCCACCCAAAACCGATGTTAGTATTATTCGAATTCACGAGCTGCAAGGGTTCCACACAGAATATCGTCTGGGTAAGGTCTTGTGATAATTCACGTTAAAGACGGATAGTCATTGCCCTCTGGAAAAGGTAATAATTGAGGTCGCTTACGTTCATTGGGATAATCGAGTTTTTCTCGAGCACTATTAACCGCGGTGGTAAGTGGCAGGACTTGTATAATGGCAAGGACAAGAATAGTATAATGGATACCCATTCGATGCTGCATTGCTGGAAATATCATCTCTTCTCTGAACTCAAGGAACTATCAGATAAAAATATCTTGTCCCTACATGCTACAAATACGGAGGACATCAAGTCCGGTCGAACACATGAAGCTCTTCCTCAAGAAGCGGAATAATGGGGGTCATTTATCTACAATTTACTCTACACAAAACTTCGTATTCAGCTGTGAAGTAGCATTGAAGTCAGCCAAACTCGTTCTAATCCATGCTACGAAGATTTCAAATCTGGGGGCCGTAATGCCATGCCGGTCGTGATTCGTGTATAAGAATATACTTGAGACAGATTGATACACGGTGGCTCATTTTTTCCATCAAATAGTAATAGTTAGGTGCTTGTTTTATATATATGACACAAAATAGGCAATTGAAAAGCCTGGTATCCCCCTACTTTTCAGCCTTACCTGGCAGCAAGGTAGTAATTTTGAAACGTGCCACAACATTACCTAGTTATCTACACCTTCAAGGTTGCTGACTGGCTGACTCTAAGATTAACATCAGCTGTCCTAAATTGTAGTTTTAACCGCAACTACCTATTAAGTAGTCATGTTGTGGTCCAAAGCCAGGCACGATTAGACAGCGATCGATTTCATGTCGCGGCATTGTCAGGTGTGGTTAGTCCAGTTACCAAGTAAGAATAGGTATATATATCACCCCTTAAAAAAGGAGGAAAGCTTGAATATCTCCTATTGATACGGTTGACGATAATAGCTATCCGCAGCACTCCTCTCAACGAATTAACATAAAATCTGCTTATGAGTTCTCTTAAGTTGAGACTAAAATCGGAACTTTGTGTGTTGTGGTTAGTACCTGAGAGTAATAAGACATTCCTTCTATACTGAGAATTTAGATGCTTCTAGACCGAAAATTCTATAGTCGTGTATAACAAAAATAGATGTGTTTGTAAATTATCCTACTTGTCTTTACAATAAAATCGTCGAATATAACTCCTACGATACCTACCTAAGTATGATCAGGTATGCGGAAAGCTCAGATTTACTTGATTACGCTATACTCGTATCAATTCAACATACAGTAACTTTCTTAAATCAAGTTCAAATACACTCGTTCTTCGAGCTTGCGGCCCAGTTTCTCATATATCTAGACAATTATCTCACCCAAGGAGTTAACCGGTGATAATAACTCTAAGTCCGGTGTTAGGGAGACAAAGCTACCAAAGAATAGGCTACTATAATCCATGTTACTCTTAAGCATTATTGGTCGTCAGGTTACGATATCTCAAGCTGGCGCCAGCAGCCGTCAATGTTACCGTAATGTGGTAGATATAAGTTCACTGGCCCCTCCTCCTTTGTTACCATCCGTGGTTCTGCCACTTCGAATTGATCTGGCTTACGACTCGTACAACTTATAAACCTCATACTATACTACAAACCATGTCCGCTACGTTTACTAAGCCCAAGAGCAAACTAAAATGGCTCATCACGGGCTGCTCATCAGGCTTTGGCCTCACGCTCACACGCATAGCATTGGCGGTAGGCCACACCGTCATCGCTACATCTCGTAACCCTTCGCGGACGCCCGAGCTCGTGGCTGAAGTCGAGGGCAAAGGGGGCAAATGGCTAAAGCTGGACGTGGACGACCGCGCCAGCGCTAGCGTCTTGGAAGAGCTTACGAAGTCTGGCGTGGAGATCGACGTCCTGGTGAACAACGCCGGGTACGCCATCCTATCGCCCGTGGAGACCGCCACCGAGGAGGAACTCCGCAAGCAGATGGAGTCTATGTACTTCGGCCCCCTGCGGCTCATCAGAGCCGTACTACCGCAGATGCGCAAGCAGAAGTACGGGGTGATTGTAAACATAAGCACGGGCGCCGCTATCATCGGTAGGGACACGATGGGTGGGTATGGCGGAGCGAAGGCCGCACTCGATAGTATGTATTCACCCTCCTTTGGTAATATACCGAACTCATGCGCTAACGAGGTTGCTTCAAAGGCGTAACAAGAGCATTGTCGCAAGAGATAGCCCCGTACAATATCCGGACACTGACTGTCATCTTGGGCGCATTCAACACCAATATGCCCAAGGCCTCGGTTGGGGGCGAGAAGCCTCTTCCCCAGGGATACGAGGGATCTCCTTCGGAACTGATGCTCCAGTTTCTATCCGGCACCGCCAAGGTGTCCGGCCTGGCATTTAAAATGGGCGATAAGGAGAAAGCCATGAAAGCCGTATACGAAATGGTGGTCGGAGAAGGGATTGGCGCCGGCCGCGAAGCCGAACAATTGCTTCCCTTGGGATTTGACATGATAGCTCGATTCAAGGAGGTGCAAGAATCTTATGGGCATGCGTTAGATGTTTTTGAAGACGTTGCTGGCAATGTCAATCTAGACCAATAGTTTAAGCAACCTAAGATGAATAGAAAAGTTCTTAATGTAAGAAGATTCGGATGCCTGCTACCATACACCTTAGATACGCAAAACAACGAGGGTATTGTTAAGTCACTATTTAAATATTCACCGCGACTTTGAGAGAGTATAGGTACTTACATAGCGGCGACTGTGAAAAGACGTGGATTTTATGTTTAATTAGATATCAGTTATTTACCTGTAGGTAAGCTGGTAGATTTTATGAGAGCCCTATAGTCGTAATTATGTGCTAGGTAATACCCCTATTCACCTACTTTCTAGATGAGACATATACAGGTACGCCGAAGTCTTTAAGAAGCACTTGCATATGTAATGCTATGAGTTTAATTAAGCTTATTTCATCTTCAGCAGTAGGCAACGGCGTCCTTCTAACTTTCATCGTTCATTACATACCCATACTTGGATTTAAGACGGTACTCGAGCAGTTCCGATCCATTAGACACTTATCATTTAATCACCAGGTAGGCAGGCATTTGGAGTTGTATTGGGTGAATCGAAGAGTTAATTTGCGTGTAATTAGACCATCGGCAGTAGGTGATAGCGGTGGACGATGCCAAGATTACCAGCAGGTATCCCCTGCTTATTGCTCTCCAAGGGGTTCTATACGACGATCTATTAATTAGGTCTTTGGCTCCAGGAACGGATTAAGTATGGCAAATGAGAAATGGAACTGTAACATTCTCGTTAGTAACTTCGTTCAAGGGAATCAAGTGTAGAGCTAGGTAGGTACCTTAGCATGTTCATGTGTTTATCATACATCTAAGCAGCATATGGCTTTCAACTCCCGTTCAATGAGACAAGATATCGTCAGCTGCCCAGCTATATGCCTAGAGGAGGTCTTATCATTTCTTCGTGGTGTGATCAAACCCCATTTACACTTAATTGTGACAATATTCCAACACATTGCAGAATGCATGTTGCCCAGACCCTTCCATGCTTTTAACCACCAATATCCAAATCCAGCCCTTACAAAGTAACCCATCGCTAAATGCCAAGCGCCCGACCCAACCCGATTTGCCATGATCTCCCTTATATATACGTACATAAAAGTAGGTACAGATCCCAGGCACCGTCCATTGGCGCTCTGTAGTATGAGTGTGTGTGTTCTCTCCACTCGTGGAATACATCGTACAAAGAGTGGGACATAAAAAAGAGATGAAAACACCGCATACGTCTGCCTTTTGAGGTACTCATGAACAAGTCCAGTTTCCAAATACGGCGACAGTCTTTTACGCCTTTTCGACTCGTGAACATTATATATATAGTCCTACGAGGACCTATTCGATCTCATTTCGTCTTCCTACATCACCTTAGAGGATTCCTTGGGAGTTATAAGCGTTCGACCGGCTCGGTGGCTCGTACCAGTTTTGGTACGGATGATTTGGGAGACTGAAGTCCGCAAAATTCAGTGGATTGACATGCATTGGCCGAGGCGCTGCCAATTGCTGCGGTGCCGAATGTGAGACGGGAGCCATCATCTGTGGTTGCGGTGGAGTCGTCGTCTGTCGCGCCTTCATCGGTTCCCTCTGCTGGTGCTGGTGCTGGTGCTGATGATGTTGCTGCTTTGCTAGTCCCATCGTCGCCTTGTTATTATTACTGCCAGCCCGGAGTAGAAATTGCGCAGCGAGCCCTTTCTGGCCCATCTTCTCCCACCCCCAGATCCTCTTAAGATTCTGGATGACGCCTGCAAGCTTCCAGCCTGTATCACGTTCGATCTTTTCTAGAGTTGTTACAGCCTCTTGCTGCTCTGCGGTGTCAGTCAGTATTTCGGCCACAATGGCCAACGATCGAATTGAAACGCTGGCGACACCTCGGTCTTTTGTGTGCACAACTATGCCACAGACCTGGTGCGCGTGATGCTGTTGGACCCGACGCGCCTCCTCGGAGTCCTTGGGAAGAATTGGGTTGATCTGCGCAAGCAGGCATTGCGCTGTGTGGTAGTGCAGCCTCCCGACAATAGCAGCGCGCTTAATGAGCCTTGAAAATGGTTAGTCTTCTAATTCCGGGCTCGACAATGTGGTAAAATAACATACCAGATGTTAGGAAACAACGATTTATTAGCACCAGTCTGCTGCGAGGGATACAAGTACCCAAATGGGTGCATCGGCCGCGGGCACGAGTTGTTCCAGTTGTCGCACATATTCTTTAGGCGCTGCCACTCGGCGTATCTAGCTTGTAATCGAACTTGTTCGTCGTGAGGATTGGGCTCCTGAAACTTGGGGATATTGGCACGGAAATTGGCGATCTTGGCGACAACGTAGAAGATACGATGAACCCAAACTTCCTCATTGCCGGTATCCTTCTCGGTGCTGAAGTCCATATCGAGCCCCCATTGGTCTGGCTCCCATGCCGTTTGCCAATTGTACGCCAGGCACGACAGAAGCTCCATACCCACGTTCAACCAGAAACAGGCGGCGCCTAGCCCCTTGCTCTTGGCGTTCCATCCGCATTCACGAATCAGTGCTCGCGCGCCTGCGATGTGGCTCATGCGCTGCGTCGGTTTCTCACTCATGATCTCGTACACGTTGAGAACAACGGCAGTAGCTGCGCACTCGGCGGTGTTGCGCTCCGGATTCTGCAAGCTGCGTAGGAGTTGCGTCGTCGCTGTGTCGTAGTAGAAGAGCGCCTTGTCATCGCTGTACTGCTGTGTGAGGGTCAGGTGTTTCACTCCGCATGCGAGGAGCGCATTCAGAAGCATAGAACACTTGAGTGCATGGTACGGGATCATTCTTGAGAAATGCTTTTCCTTATCCAGGCTATCCATCCAAACACCTACTTCTGAGACGAATACCTGCATAAATCGTAGTTCCTCCGGCGAATTGAGATACTCTCGTTCTCCTGACTTTTCACTCGAAGGTGTCATCAGACCTGCCTCGACGTCTGGCTCGGAATTACTACCCCCTGCGCCACCTCGGAAGGTTGAAGGCGGCCCTACGCCGGTGAACCCTGCCATGGAAGTTGTGGCAGACATGTCGCTGCCCCTGTATCCATTATGCGAAGGAGCGTGGTTGCTCTCTTCTTTGATGGAGCCGAATGAATCTGGGGTCATGTTACTGTATCCAGTTGAGTGCGCAGAGCCAAGGTGTGCCATGAAAGAGGCATCACTGCCCTTCCGCGAGTGAAGCCGAGCATCAGCTACGAGATCCGGGTGGGTCTGACCCTGATCATCGTAGTATATCGGCTGTAGTGTGGTCAAAATCCGAGGCTTGTTCTCGACCTTCACCTGCGGCTGCGCTTTTTCATAGACGCGCGAGTGTCGTCGAGAGAGAGGGTTTAGGTTGGATTCCCTCGGCGGGGTGACAGGTTGGCAATCAAAATCGGCATACCGTCCCAATCCGCCTTGATATTCGGAGGCAATCAGACGCGATTCATCTTGAAATTGTACTGCGTCTCTCGTTAGCTTCTGCGTACCAAAGAACCCCCCCGAACTCCTACACAGGCGAACGTACCTGCCCACTCTTCCGTTGGAGGTGTATATGGAGGCTCCTTGCAGGTCATGTCGATAAAATTAAGTCGCACGCCTCGTTTGCAGTCCCTATTGCTCTTCCGGCAATTTAAACAGTCGGGTGTGGCTTCATCGCATTTGAGATGTCGTTCCCTATGTCGTGTTAGCCCTTTTCCCCAAGGCTTCTAGAATTCATAGACACAATTTCCTTGGGCATGAAGGAGGGTAAAGAAACCTCGACGGTGTTAGGGTTTCATAAGAGATGCCCGGAAGCCTCGAAGGAATTGATGAAATACATCTCAAGTTTCGAGAGAGTATTTAACTTAGAATACTCGAAGATTCTAGGGTATAAAGAGAAAATTGCCGACACGATATATTTTCATACATACCTACAGGTCAAGCAGCCCGTTCTCACTCTCCTACTTTTAGCAGGCACTGGGTCCGAAGAAGTCATATCGGCGGCCGCGCCGGACTTGGCGGGTGCGTTTTTCTTCGAGTTTGGGGGAGAAGAGCTGGGGAACCTTCGGCGCTCTGAAGAAGGGCGAATATACTGGTTGTTCGAGAAGCCGCTGTCGACGGTGTACAGCGGTAAAGACTGCTCGGCATAGTGTTGTGTCGATGGCGCAGGCGCGCCAGTTTGGTAGCCTGCTACTAGGACGCTCGACAAGGCGACGTCGAATGCCGCCAGGACTACGGAGAAGCCTCAAAATACACGAGGCTCGTCTAGGCTAAGAAGGTGGAAGGGGGGAGAGTTAGAATCTGGGATTCTTAGAGCCTTCGGGTTTCGGCTTCAGTAGATACCCGGATGATGAAGGGCCGAGGACAGAGTAAAGTGTCAAACACTAGGTATCTTTATGATTATCAGATCAAAACGTCCTTTTTTTCTCTGCTGCTGCCGGACGTTCCGCTGACGAACATCAAGATTCAATAGCTAGCTTAGGGAGGTAGATCTGAGACTGCTGGGATGTCGAGGACGGGGCGCGATGGTGGGGGGATTCAGCGATCTTTAGAACCTCGAACCCTCGGTACGGGACGGTGTGTGCTGTATGCGGGTAGCCGCTTATTCCAGAGGGATTGGGTCCCAGTACAGGATCTGGAGAAATGCACCAAATGTCTTGGAATTTGCCCACGATGACACTAACAGATTGAAAGCTCCCGAACAGGCAAAGCTTGGGCGTGTCGTTGTGCGTTATGTGTGTGCCGGCTTGATTTCAGAACAGAAGCAGGAAATCAGATCCTTGATGGCCCTCTTTGCTGACCTTTCCTTCTTGTTCTTTGAATCGTTTAGATCGGATTTAGTACTTGGATGAGGCAGGATAGCCGAGAAGAAGTAACATATACTTCCTATTAGGTTAAGATAGGCCTAGGAGGCAGACAAGTCTGCATGCTGGGTAGTAAACGAGATAAGTTCAAGAGGGGCAGCGTAGGTATTGATTAAAAAGCAACCTTCAGCCAGAATGGTTCCAGGCCTCAGTGAATAAGTACATCTACCAAGTAGGATGACGACCGGGCTGGACTAGCTCTGTATATGGCTTCTTCTAGCGCGCGAGGTCAAGAAAAGGACGATGATGCATTTCAGAAAATTCGATGCTAGCGTGCTAATAAGGCTTCGACCATCTGACGCCGGCAACTAGCCCTGTCTGTGGCAGCTTACAATTCGTTCGATAGCTGAGCAGGAGGCTCTACCGAAAGTTGCCAGGCTAGATTGTATGTAGACTCTTAAGAAATAATAAAGATGAACACATGACTCGTTCTCGATAGTGAAAGCTTCGGGACTGTTCGTTGATCAACTGTCATTTAGAACTGTCACTTAGCACAGGTAACAAGGGTAACAAGGGTAGCTTGGCTGTCTGGCTGTCAAATACCAAAACATGCCCCCCTTGTCGTGGGCCTCCTTGGCCTCTCAACTTTAACCTCGTTAGTGAACAGGTTAAGACCTAGATGCAGATCGGACTAGGGTAAACTGGCCAACCGTGTAAGCCAGAATCGACTGCTCCCCACGATTCGTGCCTCTTTGCTGCTGAATGGGTCTCCACTGCCCCCAGCGTCACGGTAGTATCCCGCTCTCCGTGTCGAATACCTCTGTTAGAGAAGTGCTTCGGCTTGAGTTGCTTCCAGGAGTTTGGGGGTGCCGAGAAATCCAGGGGGCGCTAGCGGATATTTTACCAGGTGAAATCCGAGCCGAACATGCCTGCAAGCTGCAAGCGCATGGACATAATCGAGCTCGCACATGAGAGTGACGGAAGTGCCAATGCGATGGACCCTGCCAAGCTTCATTGCAGATTAATTTAGAAATGAATAAACTACCTACATCTTCAAACTTTGGGTTTCGACAGAAAATACCTAGAAGCATGTGTTGCTAAATTTAGTAGAAGACTACTATACAATTCTCAATATCAAGCGAGTTGTAGCTTTCCTTTGTTCTGATATACCTGTGAGTCTCTCTAAAAAATCATATCGCCAAAAACAAGTAAAACGAGTCTTCCGTACCTACCTAATGTTTCAAGGCTGAGTGGCTGTGAAGCTTCGATTTCGTTTGATCGCCTCACTTCTGCCGTTGGGACCGGACGGAACCGAGCTGCAAGCCTACTTGGTAATCTTATGGCGTAAGGGTTGAGAGGTATCAGTTTTTTCAGATTCTAGGAATTATGAGTTATGACGATGATGGGGGTTATAGATGCACTGGACTCGAGGGGAAAAAGAAAATAGGAAATCGGACGACGAAACTTGCATTGCACATTGCAAGCCCTGCCTTGGCGGGGGCTGCAGAAAAGATCGACACCGATCGCTACGCCGTCCAAGCCGTCCTGCTGCAAGGTAGGAGATACGCATCTATTACGGAATCTGTCTACACTGGCAGTTGTTTCGCTTGATGTTTGATTGGGGATAGCGTTCCGTTTCAACTAATAGTGGACGGTGTGGATGAGTCTCTGGCCTGAGCGGCTGATTACGGGGGTTAATACCGTAGATCGAGTGCTTCCACGCCGGCTTCACGGGAATCCGAGAACTGATAAACCCCTATCCACCGATGTAAGTAATGTATGCCTTAGGTATTCATCAGATAGGTTTTCTTAATCTAGTTTGTTACTTGCAGCTGCTAAATGTGCCTCTCCGTGACAAATCCGAGAGAGGAGCCGACGTAGACTGCCAGTGGCTAACCAATGCACGTTGCAACATAAATAATGTCATCTGATTCCTTGCAAACGTGAGGATACGTGTGACGCGTTCTTCATATTGGATACGAGCTAGAGCCTCTCTCGTCATGTACGTAGTTACCATCTGTAACGTATCTCCCCAAGACTCGACTTGACTGACGCCTGACAAGAGCACAGATGAGTGGGGAGAAACGAAGATTTTAGAAGGGACAGCATGCCATGTGCCATAACGGGTAGCTGCCTGCATCTAGCATACCGCCATTGGGCACTTCGGTGACACAATGCCGCTCTAGAAACGGGGATAAGTTGCGAGTGTGCCGGGCAAGCCATGCAGGTATTCCTTCTTATATCTGATCATGCTTCGGCCGTCCTGCCTGCATGGTGGCTTATGAGTACCGCATCTTAGTACTGCATCGAGTCCTGCTACCTTGGAAGCACTTGATGCCATGGTAAGGCTACCTCAGCAAGCATTTTCGGGGACATATTCTTCTTTCCAGTTTTCTTCTTTCTCTTCTTTTTCATCTCTTATTAGACGATACAAGTTTGGCAGCAATGGAAACTTAAGGGTCATTTTTTCATATCTAAAGAGGAAGAGAGAGCTTGGCCAGGTATAATATATTTTCGAATTAAATTAACCCAGTAGTATGTAGCGCCTTATTCAATTATGCAAGTTCGTGATACCCACTAAATACATATGATGTTTCCATGCGGCTCGTTAGAAGAACGCAGCTCCATTCAATTAGCTACCTAAGCCTAAAGTACCTGCCTCCTAGTGTGCCCATATGTATCCGACCTTCTATGCTTCCTTTCAAATAAAACGGCCTTTCCAGTCATAAGGGTCATTTCTCAGATTCTCGAGGTCTTCGGAATCAACCACCAAAGATCTCTAGATCTCTGGATGGTTTCACATTCACCGCATACCTAGGTCGTAGGTGATGGTGCGCAGGGAGTATAGACATTTCATGCCAGGCGTATCACAGAAGCCCACGCTCCCTTCAGCTTAGCACCATCAAGATCATGTCTCAGCATCGACCAGCACAACCGAAATCTGTTCTCCGAGGTCATCGTGCCCAGGTGCACGCTGTTGCATTCGTGAGGAACAACCAGAGATTCGCATCTGGAGATGCGGATGGCTTCGTAATACTATGGGACCTCACCATTATGCGGCCTCGAGCGGTCTGGCGCGCTCATACAAACGCCATACTCGGCATTGCCGACTGGGGAGACGACAAGATCATCACGTAGGTCGAGTCTCATTTCACAGCATGCATCCCCTATCTTATCGAGCACTGCTTTCGTGTTTTTCTGTCAGACGGCTGAGATGAATTTCTCAGACATGGTAGAGACAACCGCTTGGTAGTGTGGAAACTGGGGCCTCAAGATGAGATGGCCATGAGTACCGCCCTTCCCCTCGATGAATCTGCACCTGATCGAGCGCAACCATGGGTCTTGCATATACTTGAGGTGAATACGATGAACTTCTGTTCCTTTGCGTCTTGCATCGACAAATCGAATAGCACTCGTGAGGGGCTCCTCATCGCGGTTCCTAACACCTTGGAGACTGAGGCAGTAAGTCTAGACATTGCGTGTTTTCTGTGGTACGACTCTACTGTAAAAGCTGCTCACTAGCGTAGGTTGATATTTACCAACTCCCGAGCCAGACTCGCCAATATACCGTCCATCTAGGCAGCAAGACGGAGAAGAAAGGCATGGTTATGTCGTTAGGTTTGTTCCGGGCTGAAGGAAACCTTACCCTCGCCGCCGCCTATGAGTCTGGTCTCGTAACAGTGGCACGGCTCGGAACAAATGAAACGTGGGACGTAATATATACAGCGCGAGTGCATGGTCAACCGGTGCTCTCGCTCGACGTGGCTCCGCACAAAAACTTTTTTCTAACCTCTAGTGCCGATGCTATCATCGCAAGGCATCCGATTCCTGCCACCGCTTCTTTGCCTCTTCGGGAACCACAGCATCCAAGACAGGCAGAGAGCAAGAGCACCAATACCTCGATCCCGTCCTCGCTTTCTGCAGCGCTTCGGTTAGAACCAGAGCCTACGATGCCACCAAAGCAGGCAAAACCGGTCGTCATAACGCAACCCCTGAAGACAATTAATACCAAACATTCTGGACAGCAAGGTCTGCGCATCCGGTCCGACGGCAAGATTTTCGCAACGGCGGGGTGGGACTCGAAAGTACGCGTCTATTCGGCCAAGACCATGGCGGAACTAGCGGTGTTGAAGTGGCACGAAGTCGGCTGCTACGCCATTGCCTTTGCAACATTGGCCGATAAACAAGCACCAAACCTCATAACCCCAGAACTCTCCGGCGCAGAAGCCACGGGGGAACTCAGTGGCATCGTAGATAATGAAGATACTACTATGGCGACAGTGTCGAAGTCGAGCCAGCTTAGTGTTAAGGATAGGCGGATTAAGATGGCTAAAGAAGCTCACTGGCTAGCGGCGGGGAGTAAAGATGGCAAGATCAGTTTATGGGATATATACTAATATTGTGCCTCAACTTTGAGGAGCGCCACTAACTCAAGTTACTACTGGTATATAGGCTCATACACGAGGTATGTAGGCTTTCTCTGCTATAATTGTAGGGTTGAGGCTAGCAGTGATTCAAACAAGATCAATGGTGGGTAATCTTTTGCGTTACAAATAAATGAGTTTTTATATTAACGGCATCCCAGATTTCTATAGCGTCTTAGCCATGTCTCTAAATGATTATGCTGCCGTAACTTTGGTGTCCTTGGTAGTAATCTCGCTGGCGGTGTTTACCTGCATAGCCGGATCTAACTCTGCCTCGGCAGGTGGGACGACGATGCCATACTTCTCATACGGGAAGTTGACTAGGTCGGGGAAGTAATCAGCCCATCCATCATCGATCTCCCCCAGCTGGTGCACATCGACCTCGCCCGCTTCGCCCATGCGTCCCGCTAATATCTCCGCCTCTCGGCCCTCGTATTCCTTCTTCAGCATAGGATGAGGGGCCCACACCACTCTCATCCCCGCCCGTCTCCCGGCCTCAACTCCGGGGACGCTGTCCTCGAAGACCAGACACTCCTCGGGCGTAATCGGCTTCTCGCCTTCGTCGAGGCTGTCGTTGATGGTCTCGAGCGCCAGCAGGTAGATGTCCGGAAGCGGCTTGCCGCGGCCGGGCTGGATGCGCTTGTCGTCACCCAGCACTCTCCGGTGAGATTCGAAGACGGAGAATAGCTGGTTCCAGTTAGCAGTCTTGACGGCGAAATTGTTCGCGTTGCTGCTCGTCGCCAGCGCGATGTGGACTCTCTGCGCCTTCTTTCCTTCGCTACCTCCCTTCTCCGCGTTCTTTACGCCGCTCGGATCCTTAATGTCCCACCATCTCGTCCTTCCCAGGTTTCCGAGCAGCTTCTCGACACCAGGCAATGGCTTCGCGGTCGGGAAGTGCTCCCGCTGCAGCGCGCTGAGCTCGGCGAGATAGTCGGAATCGGAGATGGGTAGTTGAGCCCATTGGTGGAAGAGGGCGTTCGCTTCCGGACCGGGTCGTCCTTGCAGTTTTGCTTTGATGGACCAGGGCAGCGAGGGTTTCCCGTACTTCTCGAGCATCAGGTTTATACAAAGTGTGTATAAGTCCTCGGTGTCTAGAAGCAGGCCGTCCATATCGAATAAGCAGGCCCTTATGGGCGGGAAGCTTGAGGGAGGTCAAAGTCAGCTTTAGGATGTGACTCGTTGTTAATGGGGATCTTACTCTGTGCGGGGCGCCATCGTATATAGCTTGGCTGTTTAGAAGCTATAGCTACCTACCCAAGTTGTAGCTGGGCGTATTTTAATAACTGGAAGTGATTATAACTGCAGGAAACTTAACAAGAGCTCGATGTTATAAAGGCCGGGTTAGGAGCTTGATTCCTCTTAATCGAATATATGGCGGGGCTATACAACGCGGGGTAGATCCCCCACCTCAGCTAATATTAGGTAATCTTTGTTGTACTACTTGAATACAATAAGGGGCATAGCACTCTCTTTAAGTGAATATTAAACTACCCATATCACAAGCAACTAACTCATCAAGGAGAAGCTTCAAGAAACTTGAAAAGGTGAATCAGAGAGTGAGACCGAACTCCCACGTCCTCAACTATCCTGTGCCGTGACCTGGCTTAAGTTAAAGTGCATGGTTCTTTTTATATTGAGTTGCTAGCAGTGTTGAATTCAGAAATATGGCCGAACAGCAAAGTGCGAAAGAACCCGAGCCCAACCAGGCAAAAGCAGATGCACCAAATCAAGACACCCCTGAAGAGTTGGCAGCACCCGAGAAGTTTCCCCCAGAGGAAGAAGCAGTATGTCGATGAACTTGAAATTGAAAAAAAGAAGATTGTTTTTCTAACTTTCCGCTGTAGAGTCTCTTAGGAGAGTCCAATGACAAAAAGTCGGAGGCCAATGCGCTATTCTCGTCAGCTAAATTCGAGAACGCCATCACCAAATACGAAGAGGCCGCTTCTGTTTGCCCACATTATCTAGACTATGAGCTTGCTGTTCTGAAATCCAACGTTGCCGCATGCCATTTAAAGCTAGAGGAGTGGAAAGAGGCTATCAAGGCGGCTACTGACTCCATCGAGGGGTTAGATCGCCTGGAGAAGTCGGAGGCTGCCCAGGAACAGAAAGAAGAAGAGGAGAGAAAAAAGGCCGATGAAGATGACGATGCCGAGGAGGAGATTGTCAGCTCTGGAGCTCAGAAGAGCGCCCCTGCCCCGAAGCAAGAAAGTGCTGCTGACATCGCACGACGGAAGCGCCGAGAGGACATCTTGAGAATCCGGGCCAAAGCATTGATGAGACGAGCCAGGGCGAGAAGTGAACTTGGAGGCTGGTCGAATCTCTCTGGTGCCGAGGAGGATTACAAAGTTCTGTCGACTATGACAAATCTCACCCCTGCGGACAGGAAGATTGTCCAGACGCAGCTCAGAACCCTTCCGCCGAAAACGAAGGCAGCACAAGAGAAGGAGATGTCCGAGATGTGGGGGAAGCTGAAGGATGTAAGTTACATATGAGCAATGAGGACATGCCCTACGATGACTTTGCTAATCGAATGTACGCAGCTTGGGAACGGAATTTTGAAACCTTTCGGTCTTAGCACGGACAATTTCCAGATGAACAAAGATGAGAAGACTGGTGGCTATAGCATGAACTTTTCGCAGAACGGACCAAGTCAATAGTATATATCCTAGTCATACTAGTGAGCATCATACCAAATCACCAACTCAAATCCATGCCGAGCTCTTGTCTGAAGCCGCCAACAGTAATGCTAGGCGCAAATATTTGCCGTCATGTTGGTGCTTGGTCATCTTATCATAGTTACAGTCTGTTACATATAAGACAGCACAATTATGTAATAGTAAGTCGTGTCTTCCGTGAGATTAATGTTGTGCTATCTATGATCCTCGTCTGGCCCTCTTGCTCATGCGTATAGGTAGATCCTGCAAGACTACCTAGTACGTATAACTGAGTACATCCACACTAGGTATTCCTTTTAATATTATTTCTAGCAAAAGATACCGAGCAATAAGTGGTCTGGTGGACCGCTGACTGAGCCGGTGTCCGGACGTGCTATGCCGGGCGGCCCCGATCTCCTGCATGAGCCATTGCCTTATCACGAAGCTCTTGGCGACCACCGTGCGGCGCTGCAACGCGGCGTTACCATCTTATGGATGCTGATAAACCAATGGATCATCTATTGCCCATGCGGGATATCCGCGTGGGATACCTAATCTAGGTATCCTATAAAAGGAGGTAGCTATCAAATTAACTGTAGTTATCGGAGGGGAAGTACGTACGAACCATCTTTCACATACCCCAGGTCACAACAATCTGCCATTTTAGCTCAACCTTAATCCTCAATCTCAAAGTCGCCCAGTCTTGTTAGCATGGCTCCTGCAACCGTCACAATCGCCAGCGGAGCGAAATGGCAGGACGTGGCCGCGGATCGCCAACGGCACAGGGACGCCTCGATCGCGGAGGTCCGCCCGCCGGTACCGGAGTTAAGCCCGGAGGAGGTCCCTCTTAACACTACGGAGATCCCGAAGAAACTGCTGACCGAGGACGAGCTTAAAATCACCGGCGCAAATGTCGAGGACCTGGTCAAGAAGATAGCTGCCGGCGAATGGAGTTCTACGGCTGTTGCCAACGCTTTCTTGCGCCGCGCGGGCCTGGCTCAGAAGCTCTCCAACTGCATCACGGAGCTGCTGCCTAAGCGAGCTCTGGAACGAGCAGCCGAGCTGGATAAATACCTAGCTACCTACGGGAAACCCATAGGCCCTCTTCACGGAGTCCCGATTAGCGTCAAGGAGCACATAGGTATCAAGGGTGAAGACTTGAACGCTGGCTACGTGGCCTGGGTTGGTCAGGCCGCCAAAGAGGATGCGCTGATTGTTCAATACCTTGTCGACGCCGGAGCTATAATCTATGCGAGGACTACACAACCGCAGACCTTAATGCAGATAGAAACCGTCTCTAATCTATACGGGTAAGTCCTTTGACGCCGAGCTAACAAATCATAACACATAACCACTAATTAGACGTGACGAGCTAACAATTATGACAGCACGACTGTGAACCCCCATAATACTACACTGACCGCAGGCGGATCGTCGGGTGGCGAAGGCGCCCTGGTCGGGCTCCGGGGTTCTGTCCTTGGAATCGGAACTGATATCGGCGGATCTATTCGAGTCCCGGCAGCGAATAATGGCGTTTTCGGATTCAAGCCCACGGTTGGTCGTCTCCCGGTCTCCGGGTGGTCTGTCGCCATGGTTGGCACCGAGTCCATCCTCGGGACCATCGGCCCCCTGTCGACCAGTCTCGAGGGCGCTCGGCTCTTTACTAAGGCGCTTGTAGACCAGAAGCCGTGGCTGAGACAGCCCGACTTGGTCGCCATGGACTGGCGAGACTCGGCGCAGTTCTTCCCGGACAGGAAGCTCAGGGTCGGCGTCATCTATAACGACGAGGTCGTGAGACCCCATCCTCCCATCCTGAGAGCCATGACGGAACTTGTGGCGAAGTTGAAGGGGAAGCCTGATATCGAACTCGTGGACTGGAAGCCCTGGAAGCACGACTTGGCGTGGTCTATTATCGTAATATCCCACTTTCTGTCTTATTCGATTCCTCCTGTTGCCTGTAATATACCTGCTAACGGAAATAAAGGCGAAACTATACTTCCCAGATGGCGGCGCAGAGGACATAGTCGAGGTGGAAAAATCAGGGGAGCCGTGGCTGCCGCTATCGAAATTCATCATCCACGAAAATCCGTTCTGCGAAAACCTCACCATCCCCAAGCTCTGGAAGGCCGTCGCGGCGCGCGACGAATACCGCACCAAGTACGCGCAGCTCTGGAACGAGACCGCCGAGACGAGCGCGGACGGGCGGCCCCTGGACGTTATCTTATGTCCAGCAGGCCCCGGCGTCGCCCCCAAGCACGATACGAGTCGCTATTGGGGCTACACCTCCCAGTGGAACCTGCTCGACTACCCAGCCATCATCTTCCCCACGCAGGACGCGGTGGGCGCGCCCGAGAGGGAGGTGCCGTATGCGTACCCCGACGGCTATCAGCCCCTGAGCGACTCGGACAAGTACTCTTATGATCTGTGGCAGAAGTACGGCGCCGAGGGATACAAGGACGCGCCGATCTCGCTGCAGCTCGTTGCGCGGAGGTAAGTCGATCGCTTTCCCCTGTTGTTTTAGACGTCCGTAAAAGATGATGAGCTGACATACGTATCCAAAGGTTCGACGACGAGAAGTTGTTCAAGGCCATGCAGATCCTGTTGGAGGAGGCTGACTTGCCGGCCGCTGTCCCTGCATAGAGTTATGAGTTTTGGGGGGAGACATAACTTGCTGGTCTAGAGGTTTATGAAACTAGCCTTTCCACGAAATAATACTTCAAGCTTGAGGTTGACGCAGAATCTTTCAGAATTTGCGTGTAAGATGATTAATGCAATCTTCTGGACTAATCCTTGCTTCCAGTGTGAAATTCAATTCTATTCAATTAGTGGGCGGAATAACGATTAATGATGCTAATGATCATCCCTATGAGGCGAAGTTAATTTTTTGTATATTGAATTCAGGTTTACCTCCCTATAGTATGATGATGAACTGGAGAGGACACTCGTGATGAAATCCTGCTCCTAATCAGCCATAACTCGAAAGCCATATGCAAGAAATGGGCCATGAGCCCATGTTATGCATCCTATGTTCCTATGTTGGCGATTATGTTTAACCTCCCACTCAAGTTCGGGCCATCATGATAACCCAACGCCGTCTTACGGCACCGAATTTAATACGAACTCCTTCCTTCGGTCGTGATAAACTTCGGTTAAATTCGAGTTGAGTTGAGTAGCAGGCTCTCCTGAACTACTCCAGTCGCTTTGCTACTGCAATATCAAACCGCCCTAAGGTGAAGGGGTCGGCGTCCCCTGCGGGTGAGGTGGCTGGCTGACGCGATACGTCGTCGTCTTTATCAGCATTGTCCCCTAATTATCTATATTGAAGATTTGTAATTCATCGGCGCCTATTGCAGCAGCTGGCATTGGAACCAAGTTATCGCCGGGATGACATGAAACCTATTCTAGAATTAATTTCTTTTTTCCCCTTTTAATTAAGTGTAATGAACACTGTACTTGATGGTTCGGAACTACCTATGTAGATAAATGCGGATAGGGTAATGGCTAGGTCCGCCTCATTTATCTTGCATGCATAGGTCATGCATCTAATTCATCGTGTCGGATCTAGAGGTTCTTTATAAAATGCGGCTTGACCTTCTTGATTGCGCGGTCCGCTGATCGGTTCTGGAACTGGTCGCCGAGAATCTCAAAGATAAACGATTTCCGCTCCTTATCCTGCGTTTCGACGGCAGCGAGCTTCTGTTGTGCGGGCTCGGGTGCGGAGACAGCGATGCGAAACATGGTTCCCTCCTTGGGCACGGTCTTGATCTGGTTCGTCTTCGTAATGATCTCGAAGGCGAATCGCGAGTCCTTGATTACGATCCCCCGGATGCCAACGCGACTGGGACAGCGGCTCCGCGACACCTCGACCTCGGCGCCGTGGAAGTCGGCTGCGCTCAGCTTTGCCGCAGCGCCCTGGCCTCCGCTGTACACCTCGCTCCCCAGGATCTCTCTGATGTAGCCGAGCCACAGCCGGTTCAAGGGTTCGAAGACGGCGTACTTCTGGCCCTCCTTTGGCACATCGTAGAGCCCGAGCTTGCGCCGCTCTCTGGCAGACAAGGGTTTCGGTTTAAGTGCCTTCGCGCGCTTCTGCTTCTCGACTCGGGCTTTGCGCCGGGCGTCGCGCGCATTGGACGCCGGTGGCGGCGAGGTCGGCTTGAGGAATAGTGGCCGGTGCTGGATCTTCTCGGAGAAGATGCGGTTCGTACTGTCTGGGCTGTGGGCTCGCGAAAGAAGGTCTTGCGTCAAGGATTGGTCCTTGCTATTATTTGACGCCATGATTCCTTTGGGAGGTTGAATAGAGCAATCATCGCATTTCTGTCTACCACAGAGAAATCAGTATCTTTTTCTGTGCGGTATCCTGCAATGACGAAGTTTAATAAATATTCTTCTGATAGAGCTTCTGCTTATCGATAGATTAGCCAGGCCCCGCCTTTAGCTCGATAAGGTCTCAAACTTCATTTATTTCATATCCATTTTGCGAGCGTACTCGTGCTATGCCCCACTATATTGAGGGAGTCGTGCCTCCCCCCAGCTATATAGCTGGTGCTAATCAGTAATTCAACCATTTCAGTAAATCAACCACTTTTTGAACTAGAACATTGATTTTACACCCCATTTTAAGTCGATTTAATTCGAAAAAAATTGCATTAAATTCAAACAATATATATAATTGTATATTAGATAATTTGCATAGTAAAACTATTGTCGTTGCTCGAAAATTTGACATTTTTTAAGAATAATTTTGCACCTGGACAAGGACCCATAATATCAAAAAGGCACTTTTTTACCGCAAAAAAGCTATGTGGTTGATTTACTGAAATGGTTGAATTACTGATTAGCACCAGCTAATAGGCTGGGGGGAGGCACGACTACCATAATTAGTGGGGCGGAGCACGGGTAGTAGGACCTTTATTTTACCGAATCTCATCATCTTAAGTGTTGTTACTGAACTGCATACATCTTTCAGTGCTTATAATTTGTCGAAGCACTTGCGACCATTGTGTGTATACGTCGAAAGAGAGGTTAATTGTTAACCATTTTTATTAGCAATTGAGAAAATTGATTTGGTAGGGACCTAGTTTGAGCAATTGTCTAACATACAGCTTGACATTCGACGCGATCAAGCATAACATACCCAACCTTTCGCTATGAGATGCTTCGATGTTTTTCAAGCTGCTAACAATCACCTCTCAGGTAGATGGTGAAAATGGTGTTTGTTGCTCATGTCAACTTATTTGAACAAACGGTTTACAGATATGTTGAAGGCCTACACCCATCACTGCGATCATAACACTATTAGGCTGCTAGGTAATATTATTCGATGAGATGCGTGACTTCTAGCTTCATTTCAACCTAGAATATTCTTATCATCGGTCGAAAGGACACCGACAAGTTGAATAGCTGACAAGAGCGTCAACTAGAAATGTGATCTATCATGTCACATGATGTGGCACATTTGACACACCGGTCTTCGCTCTCAACTTTAAGCATCACCTATGCGGGGGTTGGTTTTCAGGTCGCCAGGGGAATCACTTACATTGGCAGCGAGGGATTTAACGGGATGTCGAGATTCACAGCGTGGATATCACAGAGAAAACGCGTTCCTTACACGATGCTACCCGAAACAGAGAATACGACAGACGACGAGGTGCGATCCTCCTGGGACGTGAACGCTAGCAATGCCCCGAGTAGTGTTTCTCAGCCCCAGAATTGGCGCCATCGCGATCGTTATGCAGGAGCGCTGCTTTTCAACATTGGCGCATTCCTACTTCCAGCGCTCTACAACACTCTGTCAAAGCTATGGGTTGCAGATATTGACGCCTCACTCATTGTGACAACCGACGTATATACATATATCGGCGTCGTGGTTGAAGTGTTGAACGAAGGCCTTCCCCGTGCCTCTTGGGTTATAATTGCGGACAAGGCGTCACGCTCGCTGACACAACGTCTTGGCCTTGCCTATACGCTCATCCTATTTCAATCCATCCTTGGGTTTTTCATGAGTGTCGCTTTCTTAGCTGGCGCCTCCACCTTCGCTCGAGGATTTGTCCCTCGTGAAGTTTACGGCGCGAGCGTGACGTATGTTCGGATTAGCGCATTCTCGGCGCTCAGTTCGACCATTGAGACGGCTGTAGCGTCATCAACGAGGGCCCTCGGCAAGCCTGATATACCACTGGTTATTAGCACAACCAAATTTGCCGTGAACATTATCCTAGATATGCTCATCATCTCGCGATTCCACGTAGGCAGTTTTCAGCCAAATATCAACATGCAAGCCGGCATCCAGCTTGCTTGCGGCCTAGTAGCTTCCTTCGTAGGACTCGGCTACTTCCTATGGATAGCAAGTTCGCAGCATCGACGCCATACACGAGAACGTTCCGATAGTGACCACGGAGATGTCCCTCGGTTGCGCGTTGAAGACGACATTGGGATCCGCCCAAGTTTCCGTGCTCTGGATGTGTTGATGCGACCTGGGATCCTAACACTAGCTGAATCCGCCATACGCAATGCATTTTACCTCTGGCTAGTCAGCACGATAGTGGCACTGGGAGCAACATATGCAACGGCGTGGTCAATCTTCACTACCATTCGCTGGGGACTTGTCATGGTACCTGTTCAGGCGTTAGAAGCAACAAGCCTGGTCTTTATCGGTCATCGCTGGGGATCATGGCGCCGCCATATTGGCAAGATGACTCGGAGGCCTGGTCGCGTCCCTCTTCGAACGATAATCCGCATTGCAAATCCAGCCCTCGTATCCCTCGTTATCGCACTGACAATAGAGGTTCCTCTCGCTATCTTCTTGTCGATCTGGGGTGCTAGATCCTTCGCTTACTACCTTAGCCAGGCGGACGAAGTTGCCGACATCACAGCTTACATGTGGCGGACTATCGACTGGTGCTACATCTTCTATGCTGCGTCGACCCAGCTCGCAACGATTCTTCTTGCTACACAGCCTAAGTGGTATCTCTACCAAAGTCTAGTCAGCAACCTCTTCTATGTCCTCCCTT
The DNA here is from genome assembly GCA_028571165.1 of Hypoxylon perforatum. NCBI lineage: Eukaryota > Fungi > Ascomycota > Sordariomycetes > Xylariales > Hypoxylaceae > Hypoxylon > Hypoxylon perforatum. Next base: position 2,774,371 of record JAOXNQ010000001.1, read on the forward strand.
GGGCCATAGTATGCCAGGTGATAGATCTGAATGTGAATAATGCGTGGACATATCATAGCTTGGTTTTCGGGGGTAGCTTGGTATTTAGTTTCTTGGATATCATGATAGTAGATGCATTATGGGTATGGAGGCTGATGAGTGGTAAGGCCAGGCTTGAGACATTCCGAGAGAACTAGTTGTGAACCTTTGATGTTATAATCTCCCCGATTCTAAACTAGGTGCTTTATCTGTTCATATTATTCATACCTACTTAGGAGTTAGAAGTAGTAGTCTCTATTCACCTCTGTTTAAGCATACGCTCTTATTACAATAACATGACTTGGGTGTTCCGCTAATGATACCCTGGCATCCAATTTAGCGGCTCATCCGGGTTCTCCAAGCCGCTAAGTCAGCGTAGTGCAGAAGTGACCTTTTAGGTCATTCACATGCCTAAAACCTCGGCATTAAGCAGCGTTAACATCCAATCGATGGAACCATCCAAGCTTGTATCGTCACAGCTAGCTACCTGTAAGCTGCTTTGTTTGTAATATTCGCCATCTCTCCATCAAGTACTCCAACAGAAGAGTGCTTTTAGATGGAACACGATACTTCATGGATAGAACTATGAAATGATCTTTTAGATTTCGCGTTTCTTCGACTATGCTCCTAGCATGTAATACCCCTAGATCGCTGAGAGACCCTCGGCCATAGCGAATGCGACAAATACCCGTTCTCTCAATTCTGTAAACGTTTTACCACAAATAATACCATGGCGCAAGACGATGATCCCACGCGCGATTCCGCGCCCGACTTGCAGATTCTAGGCGACCAGATCACTCTCCAGCCTAGAAGCTATGTCGAAGCCCGACGCAACGATGACCAGGAACCGTTGATGCATAACATGGCCCGTTTCCGCTCTGAGCCGTTACAGTATGCTACTCGACATCTGCTGCCACCGTAGCTATGTCATAAGATACTAACTGTTAACTCTACTAGATTCCTTCGCGAAGTCTCCCTCTACGTTTCCGGCACCGGCTGGCGAGCTTACGATAGCGTCATCGGCCAACCCATATTCTATTCCGGCTTCTCTGAACAGATGAGGAACGCCGTCGTATCCGCACCACTTTTGCAAACTCGAATATCCCAGCTAGCCGATAGACGGCTCGAAATCGAGGAGAAGGAGGGCTGGCTGAAGCGAGAAGACAAAGATTTCGTCAGCAAAAAGGCGCAAAGACGGGCTATTATAGAGTCGAGCATTCAGGAGGCTGCGGAGAAGATGACGAACGATATGATCTGCAAGTTCGAGAGCAAAACATTTATAAGAGGCGCATACTATCTGGTTACACAACTACTCACAAGGGCGTATCATCAAGGTAGGCATTTTAACGGCATGATGAGTTGCTGCTGATACATCCGCTAACCCGACATGTAGGAATACATGTGTCTAGCGAAGAAGTGTTGCGACTGAGGAAGGTCGCCGAGGTGGCAGAGAAAAAAAAGCAAAGCATCATATTTCTACCCTCCCACAGGTCCCACGTCGATTATGTGTCTATGCAGTTGATATGCTACCGGTTGGGCCTAGCACTACCTGTTGTGGTCGCTGGAGACAACCTCAACTTCCCAGTCGTTGGGAGCTTTTTACAGCATGCTGGTAAGTGTCGCATCGTCCGTACGTTTTCGCCGGACAGTTTACTAACTCATCGCCAAAGGCGCAATGTGGATTAGACGGTCTTTTGGAAACGACGCACTATACACCACTCTCGTACAAGCTTATATAGATACGTTGCTACAGGGTGGCTATAACTTCGAATGTTTTATCGAAGGTGGTCGGTCAAGAACGGGTAAACTTCTTCCCCCGAAATTCGGCATCCTGAGTTTTATCCTCGACAGTCTATTATCAGGACGTGTCGAGGACGCCATCATTTGCCCCGTGAGCACGCAATACGATAAGGTCATCGAGACTGAGGGCTACGTTACAGAACTACTGGGCGTTCCTAAGAAAAAGGAGAACCTGGCCGATTTCTTGAGTGGTGGATCTTCTGTGTTGTCTCTGAAGTTAGGGAGAGTGGATGTTCGCTTCCATGAGCCTTGGAGTCTGCGTGGGTATATCGATGAGCAGCTGACGAAACTTACCCCATCTCCTGCAGCATTGAGGCTCGATCTTAAGACACCGGAGAGTGCCGCGATTAAACAGAAATTACTACGAACAATGGGCTACAAGGTTCTATCCGATATTAACAACGTTTCCGTGGTAATGCCTACCGCATTGATTGGCACCGTATTACTTACGCTTAGAGGCCGAGGCGTAGGTAAGTCGGAACTCATGCGGCGGATTGAATGGCTCATTGCTAGAGTCGGAGCGAAAGGTGGCCGCGTTGCACATTTTGGGAACGCCCCCCTATCTGACGTTGTAGAGCGAGGCTTGGACGTTCTCGGTAAAGACCTTGTCGGTGTTGTCCAGGGACTGGCAGAGCCAACATACTACGCCGTAGACCGGTTTCAGCTCTCGTTCTATCGCAACATGACGATCCATCTTTTTATTACGGAAGCGCTGGTGAGCGCGAGTATTTACACTCGCGTGAAGCTGGGAGGAGGACCGGCTCACCAGGAAATATCTTATGATGCCCTACGAGACCAAGTATTGTTCCTCTCATCCCTATTTCGTGGGGAGTTCATCTTCCCAGGCGACGGGCTGGTTGTGAACTTGGAGAAAACATTGGTGGGACTAGAGGATGATCATATCCTCGAGCTCAAGAGAGACGAAAAAGGTAAAATACTGAGCATCGGCCTCGCGGATGAGGAGAGAGCGGCCGGCCGAGAAAACTACGACTTCTATTGTTTCCTAATCTGGCCGTTCATCGAGTCGAGCTGGCTTGCCGCTGTCTCTCTGATGGGTCTCACTCCTCCTCTCGAACAGAAAGACGATATATGGATCGAAGTTGCGAAGGCGCAGAATACTGCACAACTTGTACGTTCTTCATTCTATTCTCGGAAATTGTATACCGAAGGGAGCTTCAAAACTAACACCGAGAAATAGCTTGGGAAAACATTATACCATCAAGGCGACTTGAGCTACTTTGAAGCGGTGAACAAAGAAACACTGAAGAACTCGTATCAGCGCTTCGAGGAAGAAGGTATTATCTACGTGGTAAAATCGAAAGATTCGAAGGTCCCGCCTCGTTTGAGGCTCGCATCCGAGTGGCGACCGACTCGCGACCCAGAGAAAGATGGTGCATTACAACCATCGGGTAAGCTGTGGAACTTTATCGAGCGAATCGCGTCTAGCAGGCGTGAAGGCAAGAATAGAAGAGACGGCGCGACAGTCAGCACGCGGGTATTACGGCTGGCGGACGAGTTGGGGTCCAGACTATTTGAAGATGCAACCCACCCCGAGAGCAAAGCAGATGCCAAACTAAGCGATGAAGAAGCGGCGAATGTGAAGAGGGCCGTTAGAGCAGAGAGAAGGAGAAGAAGATTAGAGGGAAGGGCACATTTGTGATGGGCTTCTTGTTCTCTGTACATAATGCCTCCCATGCATGATACCAACACCTTGTACCTACCTCCTATCCATGTAAATCCATGATAACGGTATAAATACCCAATATATAACTTCACTATCACTATAGTGAGCTTAAAGAGTGAGCCATTTAAAATCGTGAAATCGGCGCGCAAGCCTATTTTGAAATGCGAGAGCGGCGCAGTGATTTATAATCGCCAAGTCCAACGCCTTGCTGATGGCCTAGACGATACCAGGGGTACACAACGCGGCATGCGGAACTTCTCCGATGGGGATGAGTGGATACCCAAGCCACCGGCACCGGGGACAGCGCGGGGATCGTGACATAGAAAAGGGGGTTGGGACATGTGATATGTGATGCGACGGTGCGGGGGTTCGGTCGCTACGATCGCTACGATCGCGTCGGTCTAAACAGAAACGGCCTAGGTCTTACCCGTGCTATAGGTAGACACCTCGTCATGATGTGTTGTGAGATAGATAAGGAGGCAAGGACTCGAGCAAACTTTCTCTTCCTTCCATCCCTCGACCCTTGGCTCCTTTGCGTAAACTGCAAATAGGTAGAAAGTGCTTAGACTCACAATCGCGGCCAAAAATGCCTTCCTCGACCCCGGATTACCCATATTTCGCGCCACGATACGTGCTGGCGTCCGTCGCCGTCTCGATCGGCGGGCTGCTCAATGGCTTCGATACCGGGTCTATCGGTGCAATCACGCAGATGTCCCAGTTTACTGAGTCCATCGGCCACCTCTCCGCGACTATGCTGGGTATCACGGTCTCGATGATCATGCTGACGGGCACGCTGCCCTCCCTGTTCGCCGGCCACTTCGCCGATAAGTACGGAAGGTTGACCGCCATTATTCCCGGAGCGCTGTTGTTCGGCATCGGAGCCCTGCTGCAGTGCCTAGCGCGCAACCTAGCCATGTTCATCGCCGGCAGGGCGATCGCGGGGTTCGGACAGGGCATCTTCCTCAGCAACGTGTCGGTGTACATCTGCGAGATCGCGCCGCTGCGGTACAGGGGAACCCTCGCAGGACTCCCGCAGTTCATGGCCACGGCCGGCGTCTGTTTCGGCTACTTCACGTGCTACGGCACCGTCAACATCGCGTCGGACATCGCGTGGCGCTTCCCGTACATCGTCCAGTGCGTTTTCTGCACCGTCCTCGTGTGGAGCTGCCTCCTGCTCCCGGACTCGCCCAGGTGGCTGATGCTAAAGGGGCGGCAGGCGGACGCTCGCATGGCCCTGCTCAAGCTCGACTACCCCATGGTCGAGGCCGAGCGCGACTTCCTCGCGACGCCCGAGCAGCCGCTCAGTCTCTCCATGTGGCAGAGCTTCATGCTTCTGTTCCGCAGGGGTTACCGCGCCCGCACGATCTTGGCCTTGTTCATCCTGGGGATGGTTCAGCTATCTGGAATTGATGCGGTTGTCTACGTGAGTACCATTTAATGCTGATATGTAAAACAACGACTTATTAACACCTCTTTAGTATGCCCCTATCCTGTTCGAGCAAGCTGGACTCTCCTCAGCAAATGCATCGTTCCTGGCCTCTGGCCTCTCGTCTATCCTGATGCTCGCCATCTCCGTCCCGGCTTTCCTGCTCGCCGACAAGTGGGGGCGACGCACCTCCGCCATAAGTGGCGGCATCATCCTATCCGCCTGCATGTTCCTGATGGGCAGCCTCTACGCGGCCGGCGCGGTGCACCCGTACGGGATCGCGCGGTGGCTCGTCATCGTGTCCGTGTTCGTCTTCGGCCTATGTTACTGCAGCACTTGGGGTATCGTCGGTAAAATCTACGCAAGCGAGATCCAGCCGGGCCACACGCGCGCCGCCGCCAGCTGCGTCGCCATGGGCCTGTGCTTCGCCACCAACTTCGTCGTCGCCATCGTCACGCCCATCCTCCTCGAGGCTTCTGCTTTTGGCGCCTACTTCCTGTTCGGCGGCTTAGCGCTAGGTACGGTCGCCGTGCTCGCTGTCTGCATGCCGGAGACTCGTGGACGCTCGTTAGAGAGCATCCAGGAGGCATTCCACCGGCCGACGGCGCTCAGCAGTGTCACCCAGCTACTGCGCCCTCTCGGCTTTCAGGCGGGGCCGAGACGCAGGGTTCACGCAGCTCCGCACGAGCCCGCGGCTGGTGAGGAGGTCGAGCTGCAAACGCAGGATACGACGGAAGCGGTTGCGGCTAGTGCTATCTCGGTCGATACGGTGCCTATAGCCCTGAGACTTGATGTTTCGGCCTAAGTCTATGCGTTCTTGGTGATATGTTTCCAGCGTTTGCAATCTATCTATAAACAAGACCTACCTAGGTACCCATGTAAAGACATTTAATTTTGATATCTCTTTGGCGGGTATCTTGGCAGTTATATTGTTGGCACAGTTATAGAAACAGTTTCATCGGCTATCAGAACGGCATTTTACAGGTAGGAATCATTACGGGGTGGAGTAATTATTGGTCTCAGTTAAGTAGATTGTACAATCTCAAGTTTTAAGGTCAACCAGCATTACTGGAGCAGATTCCACAATCCCAATATAGCTCCGGCGAGCGGCATAAGTACTCGTACTGCGCTCAGCTTCGACCACTTCTCCATCAACACCCTGACCACGCTTTCTGTTAGCGGTTTGCCAGTACCCGAGAGGGCCCCCAGCAGCCTATTATTAGTGGCGCCGATGATGGCAAAGGTATACGGTGCCATCATCAGATTTGTGAAGGCCGCCGTCGCATAGCCCCTCCACTCTAGGCCTAACGAGTGGTGATGGTACGCCAGGTAGATGTAATTAAGCCCAATTACCGCAGCTGTAGTGGGGATGTGAGCCAGACCCCGAGAGTACTGCAGATGCCATCCTCGTAGAAGCCCTTCGGCGGTAGTGCCGCATTGCAAGAGTGCCGGGATTGCGCAGATTGACAAAGACGCGAGACTCCCTGAAAACAAAGACGTGTTAGAATCATGCACTCATTCCTTACTTTACTTATCTTTTTGCGATTGTTCGCTAACTCACCTGAGACCCACGCGGAGCCAAGAATGCCGCCGGTAGCTGATAGTGTTAGGGGGGTTGACAAGAACGGCATTTTAGGCGATGACGAGCCCCAAAAAATTAAGTTGCGAATATGTTATGTTTCAAAAGATTTGGGAATTTTCGACATTCAAAAACGATTTTCAGGTGCGAAGTTTACCTATGATGAGGTCATGGAGGGTTTTGACTTTTTATATCAAGGTCCCGGCTTCAAACCGTCGAGCTCGGTCGCGAACCCCGAATTACCATGCGGACCCCGGGCTTCAGAAATTCTCCGAGACGGACGACGAACACCACTTATTAGCAACATGAGTATTGGCAACAAGGATTCAGTAAGCAGAATCATATGATTACAACCGGTTGAGGAGCAACTGCAGATAACTTGCCAATGAGATTGGAAAGCCCTACACTAGCAGACTTTTGTAAAAAGTCAAAATGATCTGATCAAGTTCAGCCGCAATGCTCTAACGTTGGTAGCGATGATTGCGCTCCTCGCCCCATTGGGAGATATTTTTCTCGATAAGCGACGGATGGAATCTGGTAAGCCTTAGGAAATTCGATTGTGCTGAATGCCTCTGCAACGAGCACGATGCTTCGAAGGTTGAGTGACACAAGTTAAGCTCTAAACAACGGGCAGTTAACACGAGTGTTGAAAAGGGTAATAAGATATACTTCTATTGAAGTCTTATAAATAAAATAAGGTAAAGTAATATATCTACTTCTAGATAAATATGTTTGAAGTCAGCAACAAGAATCGAAGATAATTACAACGCCTAATTGATAATATGTGCCAGAAAAGAACGATTATTCTTTGGTCAACGTTATTCGCAACGACGGCGACGTAACGCTGACAACCTTCCCGCTCGCATCCAGTTTGAAAATCAGCTCATCCATAGCCGCCGAGCCGTATATAACCGACTCAACCGTAACCCAAGAGCCGCATTCGGTCGAGAACAACTGGTTCTCATTTCTAGCACCGTCCGCATCTTCGAACATGGCCTTAAAGACCACGCGCTTTCCGCCGTCAGCGGCCGGGCCCTCCAGTCCACTGGGATAGAGCCGGATACGTGGTGTTACCGGGGTGTACCCGTTCTGCAGGACCGTCGCGATCCACGCAAAGTCTGTCCCGTTGCTGAACCACTGAGAGATGCTCATACCGGGAAGATCGTCCGTGGTAATGGTCAGGGATGAGTTTATTGGGCTGTTGGGAAGGACGTAGTGGCCACTATAGCTGGCTCCCGCCTCAGTGCGAGCGGCATTTTCTATTGCTGGGAGAATTTGCTCGCCGATGACGTCTGCTTCCGCGTAAGTATTCTAGTCTTCCCGCGTTACATATAGGGTAGGATGCATACCAGTGAGGCCAAAGTTGAGGTTTCCTGGAAGGTTACCGGCGGACAGGACGGTGATCCCGATGTCGAAATCCGGAAGAATTGCTAGAAGGGCACTATAGTCGCCGATATTTCCCGCTTTATTGAAGGCCGTAGTCCATCGGTAGGTATCTTCCAGGTTGATGCGCCTCGCACCCCACGGCATACCTACCATCGCTCGCGGGTCCGAGGAGAAGGCGAAGGGTTTAAGCCACTTCCTCGTCGTGACCGGCGTGAGTAATTTATAGCTCAGGATCGCCCGGCCCAGATCAGATATGTCTGCTGCAGAGGCATACATGTTGCCGGTCCTAGATTTCAACTAGTTTAGCTTTTATCCAGTTCCAACGACTGCTCAAGACTTACGCCACCGATTCACCAATGTCGAAAGCCCATGCTGTTTCATAGCGGTCTCCAGGAATGACGCCCAGCGAGTCATCCGGTGCTCGGAGGAACGTGTTGTTCAATCCTAATGGCCCAATGACCGAGTCTTCCATTAGGGTCTGGAAGGGCTTGCCCGTGATGGTTTCGAGAGCGTAGCCGCTAAGGATTTCCCGTGTTAGCTAGCAAGACCTACGTGATGATTTCAGGGGCTCTTACAGCAGCTGGAACGCAACATTGGAGTATGCTGGGGTCTGGAATGGGGCCAGAGACGGGTAGAACTTTCCAATCCCAGCGAAGAATTCTAGAGATGCTCATTAGATGCATTCACCTCGTACTGGATACTAATGAGATCTTACGCGCTCGAGTACACGTGGGATTTGCGCCGCACTATGAGAGGTGAGGGTTAGCAACCACCACTTGAAACTTCGGGACAATTGAAGCCCATTTCAGGTACGTCAGTTTAGAGTGCTTTATGAATGAACTTACTGGTGGCGTTTCGTCTTTAGTTAATGGCGGAAATCCAAGCTGCACCACTTGATCTCTTTGATCTGTCTGTGTTAACTCGCCGAGTAATGCATCTGCCACTCATTAGCTGAAGTCTTGCCGAGTTCGCAGTCAATTCTCACATTCTCGCGGAATTCCCGTCAATTGCGTCGCAAGACCCCCGAGCGTTACGTCGTCCCATGCTGTATACTCTACCGGATCCGATCGATTCGCCAACCCTTGCAACTCGGGTACGTACTTGGTAATAGGGTCATCCCAGAGTTTATCACCGGCGTTGATGAGAAACGAGTAGATGGTGTAGATCTTAGTCAAGCTCCCAAGCCGGAAGACAGAGTTCTCGTCCACGGTCTTCACTCCGGTCGAGTTCTGACCTGCTAGACTCGGTGCTGTATGGTATAAGGCGAATATGGGTTCTGGGTCGTATGCTGAGAAGACTTGTATAGACAGGGAGTAGTCCTGGGCTTCCGCTGTGATGTTGGCGAACACATCGTTCAGGGATGCTATAGCAGCTTTGATGTCCTGGCTTTCGGACAGTCGCGTCGGCTTGGGGAAAACAGGACCGTCAAGTGGGCATACTGGACCCGCGACTGCAATTGAGGCAATACAGCCTACTAAGGCACTGATCTTATGGACGCGCATCTTCGAGTGATGCAAACCAGGTCGAGAGAGAGGAAGAGGCAGCGACAGTGTAATCGGCGGCTAAGATGTTGTACTTGACGTTGCCATTGTCGTGGGGCAGCTGAATGAAAAAGAAATCTCAAAAGCAACGTTCAAGTGGGTTTAGGTCAAGGGATAGGATATTTGGACGTCGCACCCGGGTCGTTGGTATCTCATATGTGACACGGTGAAGAAGACGACACCTACCAATGGCGAGATATGGATGGTGTCGTGGCTAAAAGCAGAGCTCCGTGTTCTAGGAATGGAACTGGGGGTTGCAGTACAACTCTGGAGATACCCCAGATGACGGGGGTTCAAGATGCTAAATAAAGTTATTATATCAACCGGTCTAGAGCTCGGATAGGCATGTTGCCGCCTGTCTTATTAATATCTATTGCTGTGCGATATGGGCGTTGTTACATCTGCACCAGGTTGCGATATTTGCGAATATCAACATGCTTTGGCGGAGTCTTATCTCGACTTTCGAGGCCTGCAGGTCTCAGTTCCCCTTACCTCACGCATTTCGATCATACATAAATCTACGGAGTTTATATCAAGACGCCTTCCGGTTGGATGCGATATTTGGTGGAAATGATTCGAATTTCCACCGTCCAAATACCACACACAATTGTCTTGAATTTTGGCGTCTACTAACCAGATATAACCCCTGCGCTAAGGTACGGTTAAATTATACGCGTCACACAATAAAGCCATGGTGACAATCTTGAGGCTTGGCATCTAGATTGCAACATGGCTCGCATGGGACTGCCCACCGTCTGCGGAGTCCTGCCGAAAGAGGCACAATAAAACCTTCCTAGAATAGCAATAACCAGAAGATCTGTTAGATCCGTATGCAAGTCTTGGGACTGTTGCGCAACCACTGGCGGTGGGAGGCATTTTTGCTTTTTCTGTTCGATTACTCACGAGGGGATTTCATATGGCCGCATTGTGTTACACCTCCTAATAAGAGGCTTTATCTGCAATGCTTCCGGAGAGCAATATGATATAATGCCAGTTCTGAAGCCATCATGTCGTATATCATGGATATCGTGCCGCTAAGGAAGGCAAACCAAAATCGTTCTATGCTGCGTGCTCTAGAAAATTGGGGGCTATTGTGACGAAGTAGAAGGCTTAGGCAGATATTCTTGAGACCTATGTTCAACGTCAATGTTCATCTGAGACTTTCAGTCAATGAGAATGTCCCAAATAGCCATGGTATTGTTTTACGCTATTCTGTCACACTGGGCACGTCAAGTTCCGCGTACTTACAAAAGAGTTCAGAGATAAAGACGAATGATTTAATTGAAGTATTGGAATTGAAATAAAAATATCATATATCAGTTTCCTTGACACCAATATAATGAATAACAAGTCACTTTCTAGTCGCCTGTTTTTAGGTCAGGTCAGGACTAGTTAGATCAATTAAGTGCTTCTATTAGAGCTGTAATATTTGCAAACTGAAAACTCCTCTTATTTGTAGAGAGTTTATAGTGTTTCTGTGATAGCTGGCAGCGCAGTGCCCATGTCTATTTACACGCAGTAACTCAAGTGTGCATGATGTAACATACTGCGGATAGTTGTATTCATAATAGAAAAAGAAAGAGAAGAAGAGGAAGAAGAAGGAGGAGGAAAGATACGTTTATTGCGATCCGAGAAAAGGTGCTGTTAGACTGCTAAACCAGATGATAAGAGGTTTAGTCTATGTGTGTAAGGCTCAGGTGTAAGTCCCGGGCTTCAAATAGATCAACACTAGCATTGGCGGAATATGATGCTAAGGCAATAAAGTTGGAGGCTCTTCTAGGTAAGTAAGATGATAGAAAAGATGTGTTATTTGTAGGGTGAAAAAGATATCTAAGATCATTTATAAACTTTTCATAGAGTGATCTTGTAACAGCTGGTAATACTATCCCGTATTTTATCTCTATCCTTTTTAAGCTTCTCTTTTTCTTCTTCCAGTTCAGATTTTGGCGATGGGATTTTCAAATGGGATTTTCAAACTTTCAAGTACCAGGGAGCAAGGAATTGAAAGGACTAAGGCAGAGTCGAGCCACAGCTTAGCTACGAGAACTTAATACGTAGATAGAAATGCAAGAAGAGAATGTGAAGCTTTATTATGTTCGTTTTTGAGACTTGTTGCATAGTGCTTAAGCGATTAAGTCCTAAATGTATTGCTATCCAGTATGTAGATATATACCCCTTAATCTAACACGTTTCAATGTACATTGACCTGCTATATTAATATTTCTACATGGATTAGGATAAAATTGGTTTTGGGAAGCGACTGACTTGAATGTGTTTGCTTGTTTGCTGTATTTTCGCTACGGGTGTAAGAGAAACCTGTCTGAGTTAGAATCCAACTCTCTCCTTTTATACCTCATCACTCATCTACACTACTAGCTGTCCTGATCATAATCATCATACGTAGTTTTACATAGATGATCGTATATGACTTTGCCTAGCAGATATTACTGTGACAAGCTCTGGGGGAAACATATAATGAGGGGATTTGTCGAAGCTGGGACCAAAAACGGTACACATGTCAAGAAAGTAAAATAACTAGGTAAATGTTCAGAAGTGTGAGTGTGTGACTTGAACGGCTGATGATGGTTGTTGCAGATTTGGATCCATGTGACTTTAGCTACACAATCCCTATGCGACGATTGGTCTGGTTGCGTGCTGTGCGTCCTGTTTGGGAAAGTGATTCACCTCCTGGTCAGTTGTTCTCGCAAGCAAGCATTTACGCATTGCAGTGTGGTATTTATTTCTAATCTATAAGAATCTATAAGATAGCTGGGTTATTATAAATATAAGCCGTTCTGCCCTCCAAAGAGGAGTTGTCCTCATGAAATTTAGGGGGCTACACCCGCACACACAAATCTGAAGACGAACACTTCGCAACAAGCAAAATCAGGATGAATTTGACCAAGCTCACTGCTCTCGCTGTTTTTGGTGCCTCCAGTCTTGGAACAGCAGTCCGAATACCGGGCCTCAATGGAAAATTCATCGCGCACCCGGTCAGTGACACGGACGGCCACAATCTCAATGTCTACATCCGGGACTCATACCGCGACGGCGTAGACGCACACGAAAAGCGCTTCTACGAGACGTATCACAACGACTCTAGCAAATTTGAGATCTGCGCCGAGACCACCTTCGTCGATGATTACACCACCGACGGCGCTCTCGGCGATGACTGCTCGACCATTCAGGCGGAGCTCAGCGCAAACCCGGGATACTTCGAAACCGGCGACTACACAGGCAGCGAGTACAATTATCTTGCTGTGTGTGGAACCTGCGCATTTGGCGTCTATCGTCTCGACGGCTCGAGCTCCGCGGTGAATATCGGGAGTAAAGATATCGTGGACAATATCAACTCGGCCCTCATACGCTTCCAGAGAACAGGCCATGTCGGTGTCAAGGGTAACTTCACCTGCAGTGACTCAGTCCCGATTAGCTGGGCGATAATGAAAGCAACTTAAGTTGAAGGGTAGAACAGGCACGGGGTTAGGTACCTTTCTATGTATCTAAGGGTAGATCAGTGAGATAGCCAACCCTGTATCTTTCTAGTATCATAGACAGTGCAAGTAAGTGCTAGTCTCTGAGAAGGTCCTGCAGCAGAAGAAATCGATTACTATTAGTCTACAATGCACATAGAGCATTTAGGTGAGTGTTCTTAAAACATCAGCCTGTAAAAGTAAGGAAGTTGAAGCGAGCTTGCTCATTTTCCACAGTGAGTATTAGATGAGCCCGTTGAGGTCTGAAACCGGATTCTAGACTAGGAATGTCTAAACTTACGTCTTATTCTTTACTTCTCAAGCTGTACCGTTAGGCACAATTGTTCGCCAATTCCTTACGCAACATCTAAGATCAGATACGCGTTCCTGAATCGGGTCGGTGTGCTCTGATTGCCACTGGTAAGTACGTTAAACATCAGGAAAGCATGTACGCGTAAATAGATACTTTATTAGAGTAAGTCGGGGATTGTCCGCCCAGACTATACATTGCATTCCCTCTAGAGGTGTAGTGCAAGAAACTGCTAAACTGCCTCTTATGGCAGCCTTTCGTATGTGACCTGCAGGACTACCCTTCTATAATAGGTCCCAATCCAGTTGCTCGGTAGTCGGTGTACACCACAACTGAGCTGTTGGAACAAGTCCATCAAGATACTGCACATCCAGACCTCAGGGTGAATGCTCGATGTTCCCTTATTTTATTACCACTTAGCCTCCTTGCGGTCTTGGAATCCCTTCAGTATTCCAACAATCTTCTCGAGGGCAGCTAGGTACGTTCGCAGCTCGGAGGCGACCACGGTGCTATCAGCTCCCAGCTTGGGGTAAAAGTCTTTGCGGTACGGGCAAGCGCTCATGGCGGCAGAGAAGACGGGCTTGATGAGGAGGCCGTGGTGGGGCTTAAGGGTCGAGCCGTACGCGTTTCGGAAGGAGGTGGAGAGTTCTTCGGCTTCCTTGGCTACGTTCTGGCTCAGCGCAATGCAAGTGAAGTCCAAACCACTGGGGAAAAAGCGGTCAATTAGTTGAAAGTTTTATGACACGTATGGGCATGTTTTGGGGCATCATCGTACCGGACCAACCACAGAAGCCCCTCAGTAGCGGTGTGCTTCTTGGTCTTTAGCTCGTTGATAACGAGGGCTTGTAGGTTCTCGGACTCGGCAGGAGCTGCAAGCTGGCGTTCACGGATTTTCTTATAAGGGTCAGCACCATATACTACAGAACTATCTTCCATTATCTGCACCTACCTTGACGTTACCCAGCATGTCGTTCTTGACGGGCGAGAAAGCCATGGATCCAAGGACATCTATTGGGAGACAATCGTTAGTTACGGTATCCGTATACTCGGTGGCACGTGTAACGCACCGAACATGGTAGTAAGGGACTCGGCAGCCTCGAGGAATTCGGAAGTGGAGATGGCATTGTCGTTGTCGGCATCAATTGGCACATCGACGAACGACTTCTTGAAGGTCTGGAGAAAGGTGCCTCCGGCGGGGAATGAAGGAGTAGACATGGTAATGGTATTGCTTTTTTCTTGGATAGGAAGTTAGAATAGTATGTAGGTAGATACGGGAGAAGAACGACGGAGTATATGCACGTAAAATATAAATAGTTCCTTCTAGGTCGAGAAGTAAATCAGATTAAAGGGGATGGCGGTCAACAATGCTATTATGTAGATGTACGTGTTAGGAGGTAAAGGGGGTATGATATGTTAGTAAGTAGAGTACCTAAAGTAGGTGATGTGGGATAGCTTCATACATGAAACTATCCTATCTTCCAAGCTTTGGGTCTGTGACTTTGGTCTGTGACTTGACCGTGTTTGATGAGGGGTTCGATCAGGGAGGGGCAGAGGGGGCGGGGTATCGGTGGCTACAAGGGCATTACGCGGACCTGCTCTTTTATCAGCCACAGATCTCCTCTTCCCCTGAGATGGGAGTGGAGTGGTCGAGTCGGTGATTGGCAAACAAGAGGGCAGCAGGCCTGTGGAAAGCGGGACGAGATTCGGGAGCAGGGATTTGGTGTGGCTTGAAACCTGGCCGTTTTCAACCTTTCAACTGTGTTGCTCCTCGAGGCTCGTATGACGTCACCTGATTCATCTGGGGCTCAAGCTGAGCAACTGGAGATGCGCAACAGACACTCACTTGCATCCCACATGCATATCTAAGACTCCTAATACTTACATCCATTTGCTTTCATTCAACTTTCTTTGAAAAGAGATTGAGGGTACTATAATACGTCAGACACGGGATGATGTGAGCTCTACTTCTACTAATTCGTATGTACCTCATAGCTCTCTACTCACAAAGGCAAAGCCGCGAGATCGGTCCCATCTGAGCTGTTACGTGCTTGCATCCCTGAAGTCTTGGCTGACCGAGTCTTGGCTTGGAGGTATCCAAGAAAGTTAGGGCTGATGAGTCTTTCCCTCAGCTACCCGCGCACATGGCGCACATGGCAATACGGGATCAACATAGGTAGTAGTACATATGTAGATGTTGTGCCGCATTGCCGCGAAGGGTCATGCCATTCTTTATGAAGTAGATCCCAGGAACGGTTGGCTATACGATCTTTATAAAAGAACCTGCTTTTCACCTAGAAATTAAGGTTAGGTAGGTACCTAAGCTCACCTTGCCGGTACAATATCCAGCCAGCCACCTATGACGACGTCTTTTTCTAATCCTGTGCAACTTGACCTTCATAATAACAGGCATCTCTATCCCCACAAACCTCAAAAGGCTATCATTTTATTCTCCTTTTTCTCAATTCTGCATCTTATCATTTCTTCTACCTCCTTGATCGCCGTGTTTAGAGCTACCCAGTGTCCACTGGGACTCCACAGTGTACGCAATCACCACTTACATCCCGATTTCTTTATATAGAACTATCACGATTCAACTTTCATTCGCCCTTGTCTCGGGCCGCGTCCAACCTTATCTCCCACTTGAGTTATCCTCATTGATGAGGCTTAAGTAAACGACACCATGGCTGCTTCACATGATCAAAATGGGGAAAGCCAGCACTCTGACTTCAGTGATAAATTCAAACAACCCTTCCATGACCTGAAGGAGAAGCTGAAGGATACGCACCTCCATGATGCTAAAATCAACCTCATCCACAAAAAGTACGTCAGCATTCTCATAACGAAATCGTTTATTAATCAGGGGTGCTAACCATTTCTCTAGACATAAGATTGGAAAATTTGCAAATCTTGTAGGTTTTCCATGTATTGATGCTACTTGACACTCATGATCATGGAAATGGTTGCTCACAGCGGCTCCAAAAATGTAGTTCAATCCACAGCACCGCCACGATGAGGAGCACGAGAAGGCTTGCGACGAAAAGCGTAGTAAAATCGGTGACGATCATCGTTTCAAGTCATATTTCCCTGAGCGTGACGGGAACCTGATCAAGTGGTATGTCGACGGAAGGGATTACTTCTGGGTGAGTCTATCTGCGGAATGTGATAGTCATCTGATAAGTTAGCTCATGCGCATTGACAGGCTGTGTCCGAAGCACTGGAGCAAGCGAAGGAAACCATCTACATTGCGGATTGGTGGCTTTCACCCGAACTTTTCCTTCGCAGGCCTCCCTACTACAATCAGGAATGGCGTTTGGACAGAATCTTGAAACGCCGCGCCGAAGCGGGAGTTAAGATTTTCGTTATTGTGTATCGCGAAGTTGAAGCTGCGATCACATGCAACTCCGAACACACCAAGCATGCGCTGCAGAGCCTATGCCCTAAAGGCTCCCCGGGTTATGGCAACATTAAAGTCATGCGACATCCTGACCACAATGTTCTAGAAAATGCCGCGGACATGACCTTCTATTGGGCTCACCACGAGAAGTTTATCGTCATCGACTATGCGATGGCCTTCATCGGAGGCCTAGATCTTTGCTTTGGCCGATGGGACGACCACCAGCATATCCTAGCTGACGTACATCCGGAAGGTGTCGCTAACGAAATCTGGCCGGGCCAAGACTTCAATAATAACCGAGTCATGGATTTTCAGAACGTCCAGGACTGGAAGCAAAACGAGTTGAGCAAGGCAGAGTATGGGCGCATGCCCTGGCACGATGTCGCCATGGGTTTGATCGGACCTTGCGTTTACGATATCGCAGAGCATTTCGTCTTGCGTTGGAATTTTGTCAAACGAGACAAATACAAACGCGATGATAGGTTTGATTGGCTAATGCTTCGCGGCCGCGAGGGTGAGGATGAAAATCTTGTGGGTGTGCAGCGACCGAAGCACCCCGTTGGAGAGTACATTCTTCATCCCCTGACGCCGGTAGAGACTAAGAATCTCGACAACAGGGGCACTGTACATGCCCAGATCGTTCGAAGCAGCTCCGATTGGTCCAGTGGTATATTGACGGATCACTCCATTCAAAATGCGTACTCAGAAGTTATTCGCAATGCCCAGCATTTTGTCTACATTGAGAACCAGTTCTTCATTACCGCAACTGGCGACCAGCAGTCTCCTATTCACAATACCATCGGGAGAGCAATTGTAGATGCTTGCGTAAGGGCTGGTAAGGAAGGAAGAAAATTCAGGGTTATCATTGTTATCCCTGCTATCCCAGGGTTTGCCGGTGACCTGAGGGACGACGCTGCAACGGGAACGCGTGCTATCATGGATTACCAGTACAGGTCAATCTGTCGTGGCGAACATTCAATTTTTGAGCAAATTCGCGCACAGGGTGTCGATCCCAGAAACCACATGTTCATATTTAATCTACGTTCATACGATCGCTTGAACAAGACACCCGCAGTCGCAAAGCAAGAAGAGGCGTCTGGCGTCAAGTATCAAGAAGTCCAACGTGCCGAGGCAGAGGAAATTATGGGTGAAGGTATCCATGGCACGACGGATGTTGAGGGTGAACGAGATGTGCACATGGGCAAAAAGGAGGAGCAGAAGGAGACCGACGAAAACACGAAGAGCAATAAGGCTAAAGAGCGTTTCGAGTCGGCTAAGCAAGAGGGCCAGGAGACCGAGTCAGCTTCCAGCGTGGCTCATCATGCCATGGCCAACACTGGCAAGCTGTCAGACGAGCTTTGGGAGGGTGAGCCCAAAGAGGAAATCGATAACTGGGTCCAAGAGGAGCTCTATATCCATGCCAAACTCCTCATTGTGGACAATCGCATCGTGATCTGCGGCTCAAGCAACCTAAACGACCGCAGCCAAATGGGTAGTCACGACAGTGAGCTATCCATCGTCATGGAAGATACTGATATGATAACGAGTTTTATGGACGGCAAGGAGTTCCAGGCAGGAAGACACGCGGCCACACTACGACGATATCTCTGGCGGGAGCATCTAGGCCTTCTGCCTCCGCAGCCGCATGATGCGAGTGAAGATCCAAACGCTCAGCCACCGGGGGAGAATTCGCCCAACGACGTCTGGGATAGAGATGACAGCTATAAGTTCGTCGAAGATCCTCTGAGTGATCAGCTGTGGGATATGTGGACCGGCAGTGCGACGACCAACACGGAAATTTTCAGACATCTGTTCCACGCGGATCCCGATGACCACGGTGAGTTATGTAACATTGAATATGTCTAAGTACAGCTATCTAACCGACTTAATCATAGTGAAAACATTTGGCGACTACGATACCTTCCTGCCGCCAAAGGGAGTTAAGGCAGGCCATATCTTCGACAGGTTCCTACCCCCTGACGATATCCGCAAGAAACTTGACCAGATCAAGGGGCATCTTGTATGGATGCCGCTGGACTACCTCAAGGACGCTAATATGGCCGAGACGGGATTGCAAGTCAACTCTTGGACAGAAAGTGTATATACTTGAACGTCCCTTTGTCTACCTACAATAACCTGGGGGTTCATCACGGATGACGGATGACGGATGAGAGAAGGGATGGCGTTCGTAATAGGTTTGATGAGAGGGTCAGGGGTTTGCATGTGGCGGCGGCATGGTTGCTTTTAGGTCATTGTCGTAAATACGGAGGCTCGAGAGAACATAAATAAGTCCCTTTTATGGTGACACTAAATCCTTGGCTCATTGGAAAAGGCCCTCGGTAAGGGTGTTTGAATGCAACGGCATTTGTTCGTCTTATCTGCATGTGTGTTAGGTACTTCTGATGTTCATGATTTCGCGGTATGTTCCGGAGGCCGTGCCAGTGAAAGGTCTAGCTTCGGAGGGCCTAATTGTAGCACACCCGGGGCACTAGCTAGCGGTGAAAGGGCTTCTAACCAGGCTTTCAAGGTCCTATTCAGGGGTAGTATTAGGTACTACCTTCAGCCCCCAATATTCTTGCAACTTCGACCCCAAGGCCCCCAAACCCCAAGCGCTCTGGCGCTGCCTCAAACACCAGAACATGAAAAAATGGCCAAATTATTCGACTTTACGCACCTCCATCAATCTAAAGAAATACCAACCTGTTATATGGTTGTATCCTTTCTTATTGGATCCTTCTGATTATTGCAGGATGTTGCGAAACACCTTCGAGCAGTTTACCAAGGCCCCTTATGTGGGCGTAGGAACCAAACTATTCCTGTTCCTTCACCCACACCAATGACGGATTCGAGTCTATCGTCCGCGATTTGGTCATTAGCCAAGTGACCTTTTTTCTTCCTTCCTCTCTGAAACTGACAGCCGGCCCCGGCGTCGTTTTGGGGGATTTCACGAAGCTATGGCATTCCCTTATAGCTACTTCGTCGGGCTCCGACTTATCTTAGCTTTGACTGTCCGCTCTCTTCTTCCCTGTGTCCGTCCACCTTAATGTGTAGCTCGCCGTTGTTGTGGTGCGCAATCAACTGTGCATAGGATTTCAGCTAGTTAGAAGTTACGATGCGAATCGACATCCCAAGACCGCGTGCTGCCATACCCGAGCAACCAAGAAGTAATACGGATTCGTCGAGCATCGCAACAAATACACCTGCAGCCGCGATGCAAGATGCGATTCCGAGTACCTCCTCTGATCCAACGACCAGCTCGGGGCTGTCTACGGGCGTGCTTGTAGGAATTGTGATTGTAGCTGCCTTTTTTACTCTTGGATTGGGAATACTGGCGGTGTACTTGCTACGAAGATGGATCAGGAAGAGGGGAACAAGGAAGAACAATCACTATGTCGGCATGCCGCCCGCACAATATCCAGGGTTCCAGCTTCAACGAGGGTATACGCAGAGCGGTCGTTCACAGTCTACGACGAAGAGCAACACGTCGAAACGTTACCCCGTGACCACACATATAACCGTCCCACAAGAGCTTCCCGCACTCGAGCCCGCGGCTGTCGAGTTACCAGCAGCATCATATTGGCATCTGTATCGATAACAACGACTGCATGAGCGAACATTGTCCCATATATACGATGCGCCGTACTAGGAAACAAAGCCGCGCAAAACTTAGCAGCTCTGTTAAGCTGTTTACGTCACGATATAGATGGAGGCGATCGGGCTAGACGACGACGAGCGCGGGGTCGAGATGTAACGCTGCGAATGATGTGCATAACCAAGATTGACAGCCCAGTCAAGGGAGGAAAAGTTATTAAGGGGAAGCTTCAAAACTGGTGGCGTCCGCAGAGACGAGACAGCTATATCTTTGCCGTACCGCCTTCGCGGAGACGCCACACCGCTCCCTTCCAGAAGCATGCTTCGCCTTCCGCGAGCACGCTTTGGGTGGTTGGTCGCCGATGGCTGATGTCACCGGGTGAATTGGAGAACAGGTCCCCCGGTGCCCACCCCCAAAGCGAGCCAATGGGAGACGCAGCACAGTTTTTCTGCCTCGGTCTATAATATTGCGAAAAGTTGGCGGTATTCACACGATGGAACCCTATTGCGGTGCAGCTCGCCTGCGGAGGACCTGCGATCCTGACGTGTATGGCGTTTGCTTGGCCTCGCTCCATGTTGCGGGGCTTGCGGTGCCTAGGGGTATATATGTGGACGTCTAGTCCCGTGGTCGGGCTGTTTGTAGGCGTAGCTAAGGTGAAGAAGTTTTGGGTATAATATAATACTAATAGGTGTATTTCCAAATAAAACCTAATCATGCTACACCCGGTTGTCTTGATGGCGGCTCTGTCCGCGGTGGCCGTAGGACGCCCTACAGCTGACTGCGCCAAGCCCCCGGCGTTCTTCCTCGCGGGCGATTCTACGACAGCGATCGACGGCGGCTGGGGAGATGGCCTGCTCGCTACGCTCAAGAGCCCGGCTACGGGCCTCAACATCGGCAAGAGTGGCGCTACCACCGCGTCCTTCCGCGCGGGAGGATACTGGTCCAACGTTACGCAGCACGTCAAGGACAACGTAGCTAAGTTTGATACCTACGTGACTATTAGTGTAAGGGAAATACCCCGGGAAGAGCATGTCGTAAGAAGGTGTAAAAACAAGACCCGAGCTGACAGATCGCCTCCCTTTCGGGGTGTGTTTAGTTCGGACACAACGATCAGAAAGACACCAGCGGCATCTCCTTAGCTCAGTTTAAGACTAACCTGATCACGTTCGCCAATGAAATCAAGGATCTAGGTGGTATACCGGTATGTCCCTCCAGAGTTTCTTAAGAGGAGCGAAAGGTGTTGAGCAAGGAGGGGAGCACACGAGAACACGCGGGAAACATAGAAAACGGGCATACAATACGAAAGAAAAACGAGAAGGTTAAGTTTGTCGCTAACATAGATGTAGCTCCTGACAACTTCGCTCACCCGCCGAGCATTCCCCAGCGGACAGGACCACAACGCCACCGACTCGCTCCACGACCAGCGCCTAGCAGCCATTGACGCTGCTAAGCAAACTGGTTCGACTGTCATCGACCTCAACGCGGCAAGTCTGGCGTACGTTAACGCGATAGGGAAGACGGCCGCGTACACGTACAACTACGGTGATGGAACTGACACGACGCATCTAAACGAGCACGGTACCGTCGTCTTCGGCCGCATGGTGTCTGACCTGATCATCCGCGCGAAGCCGTGCTTGGAGAGCTATTTCGTGCCTAACGAAACGCTGAGCAATGCGATCTGGAGCAACCAGTACGCTTAAGGCAGTTTAGGAAGGGGAAGGGGAAGGGACTTAGAACTGTTTTTATTCTTGTTAAATTCATGGCTACCTGACCTCTTCTACCCAGCTTTTGTGTTCTGGAACATGTTTATAGGTGATAATAACTACCTACGCCGTCGCAGAATAACAAACAAAATGCTCCTTATGCTCTTTCGCTTCAGTAGTACTAGCAGTAGTAGCAAACTTTTTTTTTCGATCCGCGTCACCGGCTTTCCCGTAAACCCCGTGCTCCCTAGTTTAAAACTAGGCTGTGACGATATTGTTGAAAATTCACAGATTCTCCCACATATCGCATCATGTGGAAGGCTTTTTTTTTCTTTTCATTCTTTACCATCCCCGTCCGGCCATCTTCTGGTCCGCCCTCATGCTGCTCACGCTGATGCCGACCATGGCCTCCCCAAGGCCCTCGCTACACTCAGCTAGCACTAGGGGGTCCCGGTAGTGCGTCGTGGCCCTGACGATGGCCTTGGCGCGCTTCGCGGCGTCACCGGACTTGAAGATGCCGCTGCCGACGAAGACGCCGTCGCAGCCGAGCTGCATCATGAGCGCGGCGTCAGCGGGCGTGGCGACACCGCCGGCCGCGAAGTTAACGACGGGGAGGCGGCCCAGCTCGGCCGTCTGCTTGAGTAGAGCGGCGTCAACCTCAAGTTCGCGGGCCAGAGCGCGGATGGCGAGGTCACCACCCTCAGCGAGCGCGGCCTTGGCGCGCGAGATGTCGCGGTTGACCTGGTGCATGTGCTTGACAGGCTCGACGACG
>JAOXNQ010000001.1:2798138-2809449 GCA_028571165.1 Hypoxylon perforatum
AGCAGGTAGTTTTCTAGGGTTGCTAGGATGTGCGCGCCTGCGCCGCGTCCGTCACGTCCATGATCACGCCGCCCTTCAGCATCTGCGCCAGCCCCGCCTTGACCACGAAGTCCGACTTGGACGACGTCGTGGGGATCGTGGTGCCGTTGGTGGCGGGTGCGTCCGCGTTGTTAGTCATGGCTGCGGGATGAGGAGTTTTCTTTTTATATATATGGTAAAATATCGGTAACGAGGAGGTACTATCCACAATGCGAATCGAAGGACAGAAAAGGGAAAGGGAAAGGGGTAAGAATAATACGAATTTCCGAACCGAGGAAATGAAATATACAAGACTAAGATGACAAAGTCCGTGAAGATGAGATGTTGGGATCTTTAGTTTTTTTGTTACTCATACATGTATCCGCTGGTACAATATTACATGGTATAGGTACCTACCTGGTAGGCAGGAGGTAGGTAGTACAAATGCCGTCCATACCCGTTCCTTCCTATGTTCTATGTTCTAAGAGGGAAGGAATCTTCAGGGTCCAGCCCGGCCTTCAAGTCATTTACCTCATTTACCTACTGCAAGCGACAAACAAGAGACCTGCTTTTTACCAATCAGAAGCCTGCCCAGGTATCAAACGGGTCCATAGCCTTCCCCAAGATTACCAAGATTGACTTAGGGCTGTCGAGTTCAGAAGCTTAATAGACACTCGGCCGGGATCCGATGGAAATTGAGAAAATTTTTTGTAGTAAGAAGGGCGAAAAGGGCGAGGTACTGCCCCCGTACCTCGGGTCGAATGACGCATACGGTCCCGCCGGTCTCGGGGGTTTGCTCGGTACTGCGAGAGTACGTTTGAGAGCATTGTCGAGTTGATGAGTCTTTTTTAGGTAAGTTGCGCCAAGAACAGAGACATTAATAGTCATACTTCCAATCAGTTGTAGTCTTACCTCACTTACTACTTACGTTATGAAAGAGGCTAGAAAGGTAGAGAATAAAGGGTAGAAGATACGCGGAGATATAGGCATCTTACACCTCTGAAAGTACTTGCACTATCGCCGCGCATTAGCACCCGATCATCAAATCCCGTGTCAATTTTTACTCCGGTCCCTTCATATCCCGACGAATATTAAACTCTTATATATCGTCTCTTTTTTTTCGTTTACCGCGCTGAGCGCAACGTTAATCAAAGGCTGAGGCTTGGAGGTCTGTGTACCTAGTATCTCGTAGAAACGAGCAAATATGGTGACCGTTGGCGTCCTTGCACTCCAAGGAGGCTTCTCGGAACATCTCAGCTCGCTGCGCAAAGCAGCTACTTATATCTCGAGACGTTCGCCATCAATACCTAATCTCGACTTCATCGAAGTGCGGACACCAGAGCAGTTGTCCAGATGTGATGCGCTGGTCATACCCGGAGGGGAGAGTACTACCTTATCTCTTGTAGCCGCGCAGTCTGGATTACTGGGTCTCCTACGGGAGTTTGTCAAGTAAGTTTGAACCGCGTTCGAGTACTTCAAAAAACAAATATGCTGATCGTCGAACTTTGCCATCGGCTTCAGAGTCACCAAGAAGCCGACTTGGGGTACGTGTGCTGGACTTATCTTCCTGTCCGAACAAGCCAGCGCAGCCAAGAAAGGTGGACAGGAGTTAATCGGGGGTCTCGATGTCAAGGTCCACCGCAACCATTTTGGTCGACAAAAAGAAAGCTTCGTGACCGACTTGGATTTGCCTTTCCTATCTCAAAATGCAGATGATGCACGAGCTGCTCCTTTTCCCGCTGTCTTCATTCGGGCTCCAGTCGTGGACCATGTATTGACAACTGACATTGGGTCGATTGACGATAAGATGGAGAGTACGGCCGCAGAGGTTGCGGTACCGGCCTCCGGAGCTCAGACAGAAAACTCGAAAGGGAAGGTTGAAATCCTGGCGACTCTGCCGGGACGTCACGCTTCAAATAAGGCGGCTGTGGCGGCGACCGTGGGTGCAGACGCCGAGACCGTGTCTCCGAAAGGAGCAGGAGACATTGTAGCGCTGAGGCAAGGAAATGTGTTCGGAACCAGTTTCCACCCAGAGCTAACGGACGATGTTCGTATTCATGTTTGGTGGTTAGAGCAAATAGTAGGTCGGGCGGGAGAATAGAAAGATTTAAATTTAAAAAAACCAGTGAAAAGGTCATGCGAAAAAGAAAGAAAAAAAGAGGTGCATAGAATGCAAACGACAATGCATATGCACAGTGACAGCTAGGTCTACCTCACTTTGAAGCTACCTGAATCTGTTTCACCTTACAGATTAACCCCTACCCAGATGACACACAGAAATGACGACAATTGCATTTCATATCAAGCACTACTTGAACAAACTCTACTCTGCTGTCATATAATATCTCGGAAACGCCCGAATAGGTAGATAAGTGAGCGTGCTGCGTATCTAATGTGGGCAAAATGCATGAGCAAACGATAGGGACGGACATAGACTTGCGGGGTACTTGGCTGAACCATCAAGAATGGGGGTCCTATATCTTGGAGTAACACGCCTTATCATGCTTAGAGATGCATAGTTTAACGAATAGGATCAATTCAACCTACTATTGCTCTAGGGTCGAGCTTGAAGAATATCTAAATCCCGACTACCAGCATATCTACCCATTCTATCTAGATAGCCTCAGCGGGGTATCAGTCAGAGTTAAAGAAACCATCACGTAAAAACTAGATTCTTTAGGGAATCATAGCAAACAATTATCAACTTTTTACATTACTGGATCGTCACTTGGCAGCTACCAGAACCAATTCGATTGTCAACAGCATCATCCATCATGGGAAAGAAGAAGGTTCTCGTAGGGTGAGTATCTCATGTACCATGTGCTTCAAGGATAGTGGCTGATATAATACACACTAGCTACGGTGTGGACATTGATGCCGTGGCTGGTTGGCTTGGCTCCTACGGGGGCGAGGATAGCACCAGCGACATCAGCAGAGGTTAGAATTTCCCGATTACGAGCAGATGGGCTATGAGACTACATACCTAAGTTGCTAACAGCAACCCTTTCGCCCCCTAATCAGGAATTTGGGCGGGCACAATTGGAACCCGCAGGCTGCTCAAGCTGTTTGAGGAACACAACATCAAGGCGTCATGGTTCATCCCGGGCCATTCTCTCGAGACCTTTCCAGAGGAGTGCGCCATGGTGAGAGATGCTGGTCACGAAATCGGTCTTCATGGGTATTCGCATGAGAATCCAGTCGATATGACGCTTGAGCAGCAGCGAGATGTCCTGGATAAGACCTATAGGCTTCTCACCGACTTCTGCGGTAAGCCTCCGAGGGGCAGCGTCGCGCCTTGGTGGGAGACCAGCAAAGAAGGAACCGAATTGATGCTTTCGTACGGCATCGAGTACGATCACTCAATGTCCCACGAAGATTGCCAGATGTACTGGTTGAGGACAGGAGACACTTGGACTAAGGTGAGTTTATTGGAACTTCATGCGATTACCTCCAGTGTCCTTCCTTAAGACTATGTGCTGTGAGTGATTGCTAACAATATTGCAGTATGCCATATCTCATTCTTCGGTTTTGAAGTAGCTCGGGATTTTTATAGGGATATTGCTGACATATACTAGGATCGATTATACTAAGAAAGCTGAAGAGTGGATGAAACCACTTGTTAAGGGAACGCCAACCGGAATGGTGGAAATTCCTGGTTCGTGGTACATCGATGACCTGCCGCCTATGATGTTCATGAAGAACTCGGCCAATTCGCATGGCTGGGTGAACCCGAGGTTCGTGGGATAATTCAACCTAGAACCTATACCCAACTCACAGCTAGCGTAGGGATGTCGAAGATATCTGGCGTGACCACTTCGATTACTTTTACCGCGAGTACGACGAGTTCATCTTCCCGATGACAATTCACCCCGACGTGTCGGGACGGCCTCACGTTTTAATGATGCATGAGAGGTATACACCCCATACACCCCGGCCTTAGTTCGGTGCATGAACATGATCTGACCTTGTATTTAGGTTAATCGAGCATATTAACAAGCACGAGGGAGTTGAGTGGGTAACAATGGCTGAGGTATGCAAACAGTACATTCTTCGAGCTTATTCAATCATAACTAACTTGTATTGAAGATGTGCGATTACTTCAAAAGCAAGAACAAACCGCCAGAGGGAGCTATGATGCCCGCAGCTCCGGGTGAGATTCTCAAGAAGTCAAAAGAGTAGGCTAATTAGTGATGATAAGGGGTCAGATACAAGGGCAAATTACCTATTTACCTACCTACCTAGGTAAGGATGAACTGGGTACTCTTACATCTTTCTTCCAATTCATATCCATGTTGAAGATAGAATGGAAACAAATCTAATATCAAAACATATGAAAATGTTTGATTCAACCATCTATGAAACAAGTCTTTTATCCCTTACACACCTACGGCAGTGATTGCAGTTTAGGGGGTTGGTGTCATTTAGATGCCTATTACTAGCTACCTAGATAAAGCTTCTTAATTGTATGCTCTTCATTCAAGTAATTCTTGGATGACGGCACCGATTGCCAGGACTTTCTCTTCTTCAAGTTTCCTTCCGACTATCTGTACGCCGACCGGTAGACCAAGCTCGATCATCTTATCTCCTTGCTGATTCCATAACGCCATGTTATGCTCGTCTAGTACGTTCCTTGGTACGAGATTCCACGGCTCCTCCTTGTCGTAAGATCTTACTTTGCCGGCCGGGATAACCAGGGCCGTATAGTCCAACACGTTCCATATCTTGGTATAACCCACCCATCGGCAAGAGCGATGAGGGACAGCAGTGTGCGGCATAGGCGGCATCAAGACGATATCGACCTGCTTACCCGTCTTTGGCGATCTTATTGCGTCCCACTTCTCTAGATAGGCCTGCTGAAGCGTAAATTTACGCTTGTTTAGCTGCCAGTAGTTATAAACGGAAATAGGTTGGCCTTTGTTGACTAGTGCCTCCACATGAGGAATGAAGGGCTCTCCCCCAGCTTCAACTTCTCTGCGAATGTCCTCGCCGCCGTCGGCCGTGTAGAACTCATCCTAAACGCAGACGTATTAGCCACTGCGATATTTCACAAGGTGTATCAACTAACCATAACTTCGATGCACTCGGCATGGAGATCGGCATTCCACTCAACGATGTCGTGGCCATTTAATTCCAAGCTTCTCACTAGATCCTGTAGAACTCTGCTCATGGGTGGGTGTGGCTGAATCACCCCATCATCAGCAAGGACGCCAATAGTCAGCGGCTTCGACCTGAATTCTTCATATATCTCGTTCCTCCAGGGAACGGGGGCACACCGCGCATCTAGCTTCCGAGGCTCCAGCTGGATCAGCTCTTTCATGACCAAAGTCAGAGACGAAATGTCTCGAGCCAAAGGCCCAACCGACGATGGGACATGTTCTTGACCGTCGGTTGTCACGGCCGCCCCGTGGTATGGAAGACGCGAAAAACTCGGCTTCAACCCATACAGACCCATCATAGAAGAAGGTATGCGTACACTGCCGCCAAGATCGGTACCCCAACCAAGGAGACTACCTTGAAGGCTTAAGAGCGCCGCCTCGCCACCCGTGGAACCCCCTGGAGTGTATTCGGCGCTCAAAGGGTTGGTGGTTAATCCCCAGAGAGGATTATCAGTCTCGCACCACTACGACTCATGGCGGTTAGACATATCCTAAAATTTTAGAGGTGTCTTGTAAAAAGGGCCTTACCATTATACTCTGAGGTAGATTTGTCTTGGCGAGTACGACGGCGCCGAGCTTCTTGAGCATCTTGACCAGAACTGCATCTTCGCTGGCGGGTTTAAATGCGCGACTCACGTATCCGAGTGTCGAATCATAGCCCTTAACGTTGAACTGGTCTTTTAGAGTGGTGGGGATACCATGTAATGGCCCAACCACGGTTCCATGCTGCTTGAAGTATTCGTCAAGTTGGCGAGACTGCGCAAGAGCATCTGAAAAGAGGATTTCGGTGAGACTGCTATCATATTAGCGAACTTCTAGCTATGAGAATGCAGCATGGTTTGCTTGCCAGTTGGTCTGGTTGTGCGCTTTAACAGCCCTGCGTATTACATTGGATATTAGCAAAATTCAAGCGCCCCATGAATGATTATGATTATAAAATTTGAAATTAATAAGACTCTACTAAACTTGTCTATATATGCTTTCGTTACAGATTCCGAAGTTAGCTTGCCAGAGGCGATGAGACCGGCCAGCGTCGGGATATCGTCGATTTCTACCACGGATACATCAATTCCTTGAAGCTGTTGTCCCAATCAAACTTAGCAACTCTTCGCTAGAACTCGAGAAATCACCTAAAAAGTAGGTGGTCATTGTAAAAAAAGAACAGCTTCTTGACACATACATCCGCATTCGCAACAGCGGCCAAAGCTTTGGCCTGAGCCTCGCGCTTTAGACGAACCTTCTCCTGCCAGTTGCCTGAGATTTGCGCCATCATGAGATATCCGTGCCCCTTGTTTCGTTTGTATCGGCTAGGGAGGGGTGGGTGTAGGGGACAAACTTCCGTTCACCGAAACATGAGCTAGAATCAGACTGCCGCAAATGAGATACCCGTGGACCAGATCAATCTATTTTTTATTTATTCCTGTAGGGCTGGGGTGCGACACGTGGTATTTTCACCAACTCCGCTTCACGGACACCAGCTTTGTTTCATTAGCGGCAAGCTATGATTAGACACACAGACGCAATAGCTGGGATGCAGCAGGAGATACGCCAAGATAGTCTACGATGGACCCAAGATGAGATTAAAGATAGCTCAGGATAGCTGATAGCTCAGGACAGCCCAAGATAGCGAGTGTGATTGTATGATTGATTGATTAGGTACCTATGATATTAGGTGCCGGTATATGCTATATCCAGAGTCACGTACAGCTCAGTTTCAGTTTCAAGTAATGATTTTTTTTATAGATTTATTATCAGATCTACCTAATCAGCCAATCTTATCGACCTGCTTGTAAGGGAAAGTACGTACCTGTCCCAAAGAGACCAAAGAGACGCTGGAACCGTCTGACTATATAAAAGTGGTGTGATATCTGACAAGGATATCCGTGAAGTTTACTAGTTTGCGTAAGAGAGTGGGAGGGATTGTCTGACTGTGTGTGCTGTATGTGACTGTCAGTACCCTACCAGTTCAGCCAGTCCTACCGGGTTCTGCACTTTGCCATGCTGCCATGTCACCACATGCACTACATACATGCGAATTTGGAAGAATGGGGGAGGGGCAAAAAAAGAAAAGACGATAGAGAAAAAAAGGGGGTCTTAAGGGTCCTCCGAGGGTAGAGGGTATGTGTTAAAAAAAGTGACCAGGGGATTGACTGGGATTACTTTTGGTTGTAATGGAATCCAAGTCTAGAACAAGTCGAAACAAATCCACTACTCCCGCCCACACCTAGCCCACACTTTACGTCCACTCAGTCCAGTCAGGCCAGTTAGGGGCATCGGGGGGACCAGTTACACGCCTTCTCTTGCCTCCTCACGTCTCTCAAGCCCCCGATCTAGGGATCGGAGTGGTTCGAGAATGGTGCCAAACCACCTGACAATGGTCTGAGCACAGTGCGACATGCTGGTTAACACCTTCCAACTACCCTGCCCTTGCCCTGCCTTACCCTGCCGAGCCTATCTCTCCACTGGCCTATTCTCTAACTCTCTAGCCTCTTTTTTACCCCCAAATACACCCCAAAAGCACCCCAAACCACCTAACGCTCCAAGTCACCGAACGGAACGCTGCTCGCCGGTGATACAGTGCCCAGGCGCCTCTCCGTCAATCCCCATCCAGCAAATCAATCAACCGATGATTCAACCCATTCTTGATCGGGCCAAACCCTTCATCAACGAACCACCACCAACTCCCAGCCTTGCCTTGTCCCGGTTACTTCTTGCTACCTAAAACAAGCCACTTCTGCTATTTATTTTGTGTTCTAAAAAGAAAAAAAAAAGGTTTCCACGTACTCGCATAATCAAAGTCGCCTCGGGCATTCTATCGGACACCATGATCGTAGATGAGATAAACGGTGTGCAACAGAACGGCGACACCAACGGCGACACCAAAAACGAAGAAAATAGCCATGGTCCAGCCAAGCGCCGTGAAACCAGCAGATCTCGACACAGCTCCGAAGTATGCGTTGTAGGAGCAGGCCCGGCTGGCTTGATGCTGGCGTAAGTTTTGACTTTTTATTTCTCTCACTTTTTCTTATATTGTACGAGAGACGTCATTATCTTGAAATACCCTTCCGGTCTCCGTGCTTACGCCTAAGTCATGCAGCGTTCTATTGGCCAGATACGGCATCAATGTTGAGGTAATAGATGAGAGAGCAGACCAGACGCAAGCCGGCCGCGCGGATGGATTGCAGCCAAAGACGATAGAAACTCTACGTCAACTCAGATTGGCAGACGGTCTTTTACAGCGAGGCGCTAAGGTGTTTGACATTTGCTTCTGGGAAGCTACTGCGAACCGTCGATTAAGGCGTTTGGGGCGTGAAATTCATTATCCGGCACTGGTCGTTGACCTGCTTGACGACTATATCCTCCTGGTTCATCAGGGGGTGGTGGAAGGAGTTTTCATAGAGGATCTACGAAAGCGGGGTATCGAAGTGAAGCGAAGTCACCAATTTCAGACTTTCAAGCAGAATGAAGATGAAAAGGGTTTATTAGAGATTGAGTCCACACTCACGACGACAGGCGAAAAGGAAACGACATTAACCAGATACATAGTGGGATGTAAGTTACGAATGTGGCCAGTGCACTTGAAAATACCCCTGACTAACCCCGCCAGGCGACGGCGCCCGATCCAAGGTACGGAACTGCATACCAGACACGTACTCGGTGGGCAAATCCCACGAGTCCGTATGGGCAGTGCTCGATGGAGAGCTCATCTCAGACTTTCCCGACCTCTGGTCCAAGACGGTTGTCTATAGCGAGGTGCACGGTTCCATACTCATCGTCCCGCGGGAACGGGGCACGACTCGATTCTATGTTGAGATCAAACCCGATACCGAGACCGGCAACTTGCGGGAGCTCGGCCAGGAGTTCGTCATGCAGCGTGCCAAGCAGATCTTGGCGCCCTACTCTGTCGAATGGCGTACCGTGGAATGGTTCGGTAATTATCAGATTGGACAGCGAATAGCAAACAAGTTCACCGATCCGCATCTGCAGGCATTCATTGCCGGAGATGCAAGTCATACACATTCACCCAAGGCCGCCCAGGGCATGAACACGAGTATGCACGACAGCTGGAACCTAGCATGGAAATTGAACTTGGCGACGAGAGGCTTAGCAAAGCCCATTCTACTCGAGTCGTACGAGATGGAGCGTAGGAAGATTGCGCACGATCTCATTAACTTCGACTACGAGCACGCCAATAAAATGGCTGGCGGTGATGCTAAGGAATTGGCGGAAAACTTCCGCACAAACGTCCGATTTATCTCGGGTGTCGGTGTCGAGTATGATCACAACGTACTTAACCAAGCATCTAAGCGAAGCGGAGGTGAATTGAGACCCGGTTGCCTCGTTCCACCTGCCAAGGTCACGCGGTATATCGATGCAAACCCGATCGACGTCCAGCTGGATATCCCCATGCTAGGTCAATTCAGAGTATACTTTTTTGTCCCGGATATCCACAACAGCATGCCGTTCCTCCAAATGTTCTGCAATGGCTTAACGAGGCAAGACTCTCTGTTTAGGAAACTGAGCCAGGCGGCCGCCGCAAGCTACGCAGAAAAACCACGGACACCGACTGCTGAGGATGTCTACGTGCGTTCTGAGAGATACACAAGCGTGAGCGAGCTCACCACGTTTGGCCTTATCAGTAAGTTTCGCAATCATATTCTCATTTAAGATGGTAGGCATAACTAACCCAGATTCAGCTACTATGGACAAGGCGAGGGTTGAAATTCAAGACCTTCCCCCACTCTTCGCTCGAAGCGCGTGGACGTTCTATCTAGACAACGTGCCGTATCTAGACACGCGCCGGCAAACGTGCACGAGCAAGTGGGTAGGAACATTACAGAAGGACGAAGTATCCATCGTCATCGTACGACCTGATGGCTATGTAGGATCGATTAGCAGGTGGGATTCGCTAGGCGCAAACGCCGGCTCTACGGCGGCCGACTGGCTCAACTCGTATTATGATGGATTCCTCAAGGTTCCCGAGGACAACAGGAGATAGAGAAAGGTACCCTTAATAACTTAGGTCAGCGAATAACCTCATTCGGGATGGGAAGCGGCATATTTGCATGATTATCGCGTATGGCTTCTCTTATCATTACTCTGGGGCAAAGTTGTACGGTATAGCTTATGCGAGGTAGCCCTTTCTAGGGGGTTCCAACTCTGCGAATTCATCTGTCTATTTCATGGGTTGCCATACTGTCCCGACGAGACCTAATAAATAGTATTGCTAAATAGATATCCTGATACCAGCTAACATCTTGTCGGCCAGTCTCACGATTAGCAAGTCATATTTTAAACAAAGCCTATGTAAAGTCTAAGTCATGTTTTGTATCATTCGTTGCATTCCATCTCATAACTCATGGCTCGTCTAACATTATAAGCTGGATATATATACCTCTTAGCAGGTACGCAGACAGGAGACACCTCAAATAACAGCGTCGTCAAACTGCCCTATCGTTCTCCATGGGACGAGCCCCTTCAGCACTGTGACGCCGGCGTGAACGATCCCCCAGCGCACCTTCTTCAGGACCTCGGCCATGACCCAGACCAGCCCGCCCGTCCTCTTCAGCCCCTGCATCCCGGGCAGGCCCTCAGCGCCCGCCTGCACCATGGCGTCAACTACCGCGCGCATCTCCGCCTGCGCGTCCCACACCAGCTCACTATCATCTTCAGGGCTACCACCGCCGGCCTTCGCACCCGCGTGGTGGAAGGCCCAGATAGTGAGCGTTGCTAAATACCAGCACCACGGCACGTGAAATAGCCCCATGGAATCGAAATCAACGAGCGTCTGTGAAGCTGTCTGTAGTAGTAGCGCTGCGTGCCACGCCGCCGTAGCCGCGTCGTCGCCGTCATCATTATCGCTATCATCACCACCGTCGGGAGAATCGTCGACCGAATCCCGCCTCCGCCGGCGGCCGCCGGCGGCTGCCCACCGCTTCACGACCTTTTCCGACCGCACGAAGTCGGACTTCTGGACGGCGCGGCCGAGGATGTGGCGCGCACCGGCGAAAATTTGGGTGTCTATGAACTCGGAGCGCAGGAGAATGTGGGCGGCGTGATACACAGCGGCATAGGCTACGCGCCATACGTCCAGCTCCGCGCCCGCGTAGTCGGGGGCGGCGCCGCGGCGCACGGAG
>JAOXNQ010000001.1:2818522-2835425 GCA_028571165.1 Hypoxylon perforatum
ACGCGCAGCCCGAAGTCGACCTTCAGCAGCGTCTTAGTGAGCTGCATGACCGCCGCAGGGTCCGAGAAGTCGAGGAGGTCCTTAAGCCAGAGGATGTAGTTGTGGCGGTTGGGCACCGGGGGGCAGAGCCGGTCCGTCGGCAGGTCCACGCGCAGCCCGAAGTCGACCTTCAGCAGCGTCTTAGTGAGCTGCATGACCGCCGCAGGGTCCGAGAAGTCGAGGAGCGAGCCATGCTGCAGCACCGCTTGGAACTCCGGTTCGCGCCGCCCGAGCACGCCGAAGTCCGTCTCTTCTGTGTAGAGCGACTTGAAGTACTCATCGTCTCTAAGCACTACTAGTGATTCCAAGGCGTCTGGAGTCTCTGCAGGCGAAGAGTTGTTGCTAGGATCTTCGATTATGGAGAGCTTGTTGCTGAAACCTATCGTCTCGGTTCCGTCGTCGGCATACTTTCGTTTGGTGCCCCGCGCAGGGCTCTCGTCGGCTTTGTCCATCTCCGTGTTCGATCCAGAGGGCAATGCATGCTAATAATATGGAGCCCTACCTGCCTGTATGCATGATTTAAATGGGTGGTAAAGATTAAGGCAGCTGGGCAGTCGCAACGCAACAAGAGTACTAGCTTTCTTCGGGTGGGTACCTGGGTTACCTAATCCCCCGCAATTGCCTCCACTAAACTGTGTACCTACCTCCTATTCAATTATATGAAAACGGAAAAGAGCCTAGCCATTCCAAATTCTGTGTTTCCTCTCAACTCACTTCCTGTTATTGTAAAGGACAATATACGTAATATCAGTATAGCGCCCTATGGACGAATTTGTCTAGACCTTTGGCTTGCCGAGTCCTTCTCTCTATCCTCGTACCAATCGGTCTGTTCAAGATGTCTTTTCCGGCCCAAAGTAACCGAGCCGTCTAACGCTTGCACATCAGGAGAGGGCAGCGTGATAGACTTGAGAGTAGGCGGGATGTTTATAGCCCTCACATCTTTCTCAATCGACATTATCGGTGCTTGGGAATCTGACCCTCGTAATGGATAACTGAGGCGGGGCGGCATGTCGACGGAAATCTTCAGGGCTCGGTCACCGGCACTGGGAGGGGTCAGGGTATATGTCATAGTTTCAAGTCCAGACCACGGAGGCAGCATCGCAAGCTTTGTTGACAATGATTCTGAGCCGGCTTTGCTGGAAAGCTCGATATCGCCATTCGAAGCAGCAACTGAGATTATGCGAGTAGATCCTCTCGGGCCAACATGAGCAGCATGTGTCAGACTCTTAGCTGCCTTCTCGACGGGCAACAATGACCCCGCGCTTGTAGATGGTATCGTGCGCCTATCAATTAATCCCGCAGGCGACCTTAAGGTGTCTGAGTCGATTCCTGCACCGGGCGTTTGCAAGAAAGACACAGGCACCGCTAGTACAACAGACTTCGCGGAACCGTCGTTTAGATTCACTAGTTGAACAACCAGATATGTACCGCACTCCGAGAAGTGCAGGGTCTTGATTGAGCTGTAAGAGCTATCGACTTTTTCCATCGTCATGCTCTCATCTGCTCTATGTCGTTAGGTAAAGCACTTAGAAGGGAGGAGAAGACAATAGACAGCAGACGTACCACTACTGAACATCCAAATAACGACTGCTCTTTCATCAAAGCTTTGCTCTGTTCCAACAATACTGAAGGCCATCATGGAGAGTGTAGGGTGAAATGTCACATGGTTGAAGCCACTAGACGGCCATAGATGAAGACTGGATACTTTTTCGATATTGAGAATCTTCCCCGCGGTGTAGCGATACATGGTGAGTAGATACCGACCGGTCTCGTTTCTTTCTGTAAGGACAAGATATCTCCCTACCGCACCAGAATGGACGCTGTAGGAATACATCCGAGAAGACCGTAGGGCGCTAAGATTCCAACTAAAGTCCTCTATCTGCTGCCATGCGGGCAATTTTCTGATTAGGACAGTTGGTTCTCGGTTTTGGCTAGACTGAGGATGGACCATAAAAACTGTTTGTAGAACGCTGAACGAGAGGATGTCAGGAGCGATGGTAATGGCCAATTCTATCTCGTCCATGTTACCTTGGCCTAAGCAGCGCCGAATATCAAAAAGGACATCTCGATTATCCAATGGTAACTGCATTCTCATGACTTTTCTAGCCTGGTCCTTGACTGTCCAGACGTCATAAGCAGCAATCCAACCGGTACATAACCGAGTGAGGTCAGTTTCTTCGAAGCGCTGTATTGACTTAATGTACCGTGTGTCATGAATAATACTGCAAGAGAATAAGTACAACTATTTTCAGGCAGTGCATAAGGTCAACATACCGAGGGGGCCAAATACTTAGTATCCCTTTCCAATGGCCATCTCTCGTGGTCCTTGACAAGACAGCAATAGGTTTGGTTGACAGTGTTGCCAAAGGTGGTGGATCAGGATTCTGGGATATTGCATGTGTACTAAGTGAATGAAAGAAGAACCGACGATGGATGAAGCCGGTCATTTCGTTCCAGATTATTTCAGGGGCTTCCTCAAGTCTATGACCCCACAAGTTTACAACCTCCTTTATAGCCTCGCCGAAACTACTTAATTCTTCTCCGAGGTCGTGATTTTCCGAAACATGATAAGAACTCCTAATTTCACTAGACGCAGGCCAATTATCGAGAAGATGAATCGGGGGATGCTCACATCCCAGCACTTCTCTAAACTCCCTTGCGCTATAAAAGCTTTCAAGCCAGGTCGACA
This sequence comes from Hypoxylon perforatum, assembly GCA_028571165.1. Classification (NCBI taxonomy): domain Eukaryota; kingdom Fungi; phylum Ascomycota; class Sordariomycetes; order Xylariales; family Hypoxylaceae; genus Hypoxylon; species Hypoxylon perforatum. The sequence goes on from JAOXNQ010000001.1 coordinate 2,821,251, forward strand.
TGACAGCGGGTTTCTGTAAGAAACTCCAAAGGGTCTTCGTCGCCGTGTGAAAGGCGTCATCTTCGAAGAGGCAACGTGCCTCTACTTGACGAATATGGGGTAAATTTTTCATATGCCTCATGCCTGCAGAAAGATAGTTCATCCAGCAGACCCCCGAATGATCCGTAAATGGAAACTTCGCGGCAAGTTCACCTGGGAGCAGACGTCGACCCAGCTTTCCCGAAAGAGGCTGGGCAGGAGTGTGATAAAGGAGCTGTCGCAAACAAGTATTGGCGAGATACAGGTTGACCTCCATCGGATTGGGCAGAATGCATACGTTCGGAGAAGAATAATGCGAAGATGGTTGAAACATCTTGTCCAGACTTTCTCTTACTGAAGAATGACTGAGTTGCAGTGTTATGGAACCAGATATATGAAACTCGGAGATATTTGATGAATCATGTCGTTCAACAAGCCCGGCGCATACCATGATTGCAGACTCTTCAAATTCGGCGATGTCATCACTGCACATTTCCACTGGCAGATGGCCATCAGCAATCAGAGCCTGGCGAACTTGATAGGACGTCATCGGTACAAGTGAGTAGGCCGACCAGGCGAGAACTTTTGATGCCATAGTGCTCGTACTATGCCCCGCGGAAGTGATGAGCAAGAATATTCTTTCGTACATTTTCTCGAGTCCCTCGGGAAATTTGACTTGGTCTATCGCTGCTAGCCGGAGACGAGGTGTCCAGACACTTAGGCGCAGGTAATTGATCATCAATCTCGCCCAGAGGAACATCCCATCGGCACCATGAACCAATTTTTCGACCATCAGCCCAAGTTTATCCCTGGCAGAGTCAGGTAGAAGCTGTTGATCGAAAAGCTGTTGAAGATGAAAGCGGCAGAAAAGGCTGATGTCGTCTTTGAATTCATCTTTGGCAAGCTTGTGTTGAAACGCTTTCGGCACTGTGCGCTGAAGCGCTGTCACGTTCACCCGGCTGAGGAAAATGATTTGAAGAGAGGGTACGTTCTTTGATATTCCAAGTAGAGCCTCAATCAAGGAGTCGTTGTCCCGACATTCGTCGATCCCGTCTAATACAAAAATCGAGTTGCTCTCAAGACAAAGCTGCAAAAGGTCAACCAGAGCAGCTTCGGAAGAGACTGGATCCCCTTGGTAGTTGCTATCCATGATGAAGGCAAAGCGATCCAGCATGGTCTCGTTTGATTTCTGTTTCTTTATGATCTGTGCTAGAATCGCGCGATATGCATGGATTGGAGACGAGCTATGAGAATAGAGTTCTTCAAAAAAGAAATAGAAGACTTCGGGCCGCGTTTGGTCGGAAGAGGCAACCTGCCTATCATAATAATCGAGGAGAGCAGATGCCAGGGTGGTTTTGCCGGAACCCGGGTGTCCTATGCCAGATGTTAGTGAGGTCCTTCCATGATAGGCTATACCCTTTAGTTATAGTGTAGTAGATGCATTACCGTAGATCCACAGAACTCTCGAGTCAAACTTGTAGGGACTCGATGGCAATACGGATTCTTTTTCCCTCCAACGTAAATAAAATGGTTTGTCAAAGATCCAATTCGCTGTTCCATCCTGTCGTGATCGTGAGGCGCGATTGCGAGAGTCTGTATAATTAGAAGGCGAAAGCCAAATACGGAAGTTGAAGTAAGTCCTCTCTGTTCGAGGATGTTAGGTTCCTAAGTTTCAAAATCTCAAGAAGAACAGCATTAGTAGACTTACCAAGGCGGTCATTCTCTAGCTTGTCCAACTTCCCTTGAATATTCTCTAATTGAAATGTGATATACTCCAGTGCTTTGTCACCAATCTCGCGCTGTGTATAATTGAGTCTTTCTCGTTCCTGTATGAGGGTCTTCTCTTCCCTGGAATCTTTGACCTCGACATCATCTAGCTGCCTCTGACATGTCGTATACTGATACTTAGCTGCCGACGAGATATCTTTCATGATGCTCCCCGAGACCATGAGAAGCACATCCTCGAATAGGGACTGGCGATGTTCCTCTATTCTCTTGATAAGATCACCAAATCTTAAGTCAAAGGGTTTCCATATTAATTGACTCATAACGACTGGCGTCTTTTTAAGACCTGAAAAGATTTCGTTTCTAGTTAGCAAATACTACCAAGAGAAGAACAACACGAATATACCATACGGCCAGTAGATTTGGTGAACACTCGTATTACCGTATGTATGATCTGAAATAGGTCACGGTAAACTGCCTCGATATTATATCGGATTTTCTGTCCAAGATCTTTGATAAACTTGTCGATACTGGTCTTGCCCTCGTCCCCGTCGGCCCACTCGTTATTTTTGGCTTTGTCGCAAAGGGTAATAATCATATCATACTGCGGAAACGAGTGCACCAAGCGTTCGAAAAGTTCAGTAAGCTTGTCAAAGAATGTACTAAAGTTTCCCGCCAGCTTTATGTTGAGTTTCAGTTTATAGGCCCTCCTGATTTGATACTCTTGTAAACTCACCTGGAAGACGAGGCGCAACGCGCCCCATACAATTGCAGAAAATTCGGGATGTGATGATACAACTAAGCCGATAACTTCAAAATAAGGCTGTAAACATTTTGCTAAATTGGATATACGTTGCATCCATCTAGAGCTCTTGGGGTGCCGGCGACGAAGGATATCTAGCTTCTCAATCGCTCTTATGAGATCCTCTGATGTTGTACACGGCGAATATAGAGAGCGATCACTGTCAGATAGCTTTGAGAGGAAATCGTCTCGGACTCTGCTAAAGAGTTCATTGTCGTTCTCAAGTGCCTAGACCAAGGCATATGTTAACATTTCTTCCCTTCTCCATGGCTATTCTAAGCTCACCTGGGCAGCACCTTTCATATCAGTACTTCGTTCCATAGCTATATTCTACTAGCCTGAATAATTGACCTCGTTAACTTATGCTATAAACATATGGGCGGTGTATAACATTGTGTAAATACACCGCAATGTCTTAGAAACACTGTTTTTTTTTTCTTGGTAGATGAGGGAAAGAAGATAATTTCCCGTAGCCTTAAGTATCTGGTCACACAATGTCGCATTGTGGCGAAGTCATTTTTTTCCAGTTGATCGATATGATTGGGTTTCCGGCTTCGCTGGTATGCCTTGTCTGGTCGGAAGCAAGTGCCAATATACCCAAGGCATACTCTTTATATGAAAGCATGATCACATACTTGCACACCAAGCGCTTGATTAGGTAGATGAACCGGAGTGTAATTCGACATTAGCATCATTACATAAAGACCAGATTGCTCAGGTCGGCTTACAGCACGTGACCAAGCCCAAAGTAAGCTCAACGGAAAGGATACCCAAGGTGGTAGCCCTTCAGGGCACTTAATCTAGGTATACAGCACTATTAACCGGGCTACCATGGACATACTTATAGCTAACCTCTTCACAATCTCGAAGAATATAGACAGACATGCAGATACACTAATTCAACGGATCTGGGGAAAAACGGATGGATTCAGACGCATTATGAGGCGTACAGCGAAAGCTGGCCTTTGCAAATCAGAAACGACAACTAGTACTACAAGCTTTCTCGAAGCTACCGGCCCCTAAACCATCTGGGCATAGCCCTACCGCAGTAGTGAATCTCTGTGATACATATAAAAAGAAAAAAGCAAAACGCATCAACCCCTTTTTGGCATCGCCAGGCCTTATCCGATAGCCTATTCATGTAGAAACGAGAAACAATGCCTTAGAGTACGCATTTACTCTTGGGAGTATGGCGGCTCTAGTCCTGAAGGAAAAAAAGGAAAAAGAGGAAAAGCTCATGATAGAATCAATAAGCCAGCCTCGCAATGACATTATAGCTTTGACCCATCAACACCACCAAGAGATGGTCAGCCTTGGATCGTAATTCATTCGACTCGTGCGGATTTCCGTATACCCCACGACTTGTTGTAAAGGTGTGTGGATGAAATCCGACGGCGAAGAAAAAAATGTGTGCGTTTGCAAATCGAAAATTGAGCCAGACTCTACCGTGAGCGATCCGAGAACACCAGCCAACGCCAATCCATGATTCTCTTATTAACATACAGTCCTGTGGAAGAGACCCACCAGGACGCTGAAAAGTTGCCAGACCGATAGGCAAGTGCGTGTAATACAGACTCCGTGTAGGAAACGAATTATAACCCTAAGATTTCTTAAACGCCGCCACCCATAAAGGCAGCAAGGTCGTCTAATTCCAAGAGTTGGCGCTCAAAGGCCACACACAACTCGGCCGCGGTCATATCGTTTCCAGACGCCGGCGCCCCCTCCGCTGCTTGTCCAGATGATGAAGGGGCGGGGGAGTCTGCCTTCTGTTGTCCTGGAGGCGGGCTCGCAGTCGCAGGGGTCGACGCTCCGGCCGATCCTCCATTGATAGTGGTAAATCCGGACTTTCGCGGCGGCTCGCTGCCTCGGCCCTCGACCTGCTCTTGCGCATTCGCTGATTGCGGGCGCTCATAGTCCATGCTATCGCCATTGTTGTCGGGTTGGCTTGCCGTGTCCTCCTTGATGGAGGATGCAGCAGGGTCGACCTGCGCTCTCTGCGGCGGTCTATCGCCATTTCGCAATACTTTATTCATAACAGTCAAATGACGGTACCAGGGTACTGCTAGAATCCAGATGTTTGCGCCGTCCTGGAGGAAGCGCATACCATCACGGACAATCGATTCCGCCGTCTCGTTCACGTCAACTGGCGTCAAACCCTTCAGGCTAAACCAAGCCACGGTGGAACAAGCAGTAAAGCATGAGAACAACATAACGAGGGGAAAGTTCAGCACGGCATCCTTGTCGGTGTTAGCTTCAAGGGCCAGGAGGAGTGACACCACGCTATGAGCAGCCGCAAATACTCGATCGACAGTCTGCAAGTGGACGTGTGGGGCTAAGCGCCAGGTCTCAGTGCTGAAGCCCTCCGAAGTAACAAGTTGAAGAAGTCGACGACGGTTGACCATAATCGTGGCGCAGTGGAGTAGACAGTGCAACATGGCATATGTGTATCCACTACCCATCGTGATGTGAAGATTAATGTGTCCGGGCTTATCCATGAAATGCATCGGCAAAGAGTTGCGAACGGCGTCGATTTCCGATTCAAGACGAGCACAGTGCTCTTCCGAGAAGGTGGCGCTGGTGACGGTAGTGAGCATTTCGATGACGTTACGCCACGCCTGAGTTGCCATTACTATGTGGCCAAACTCGCCAACCTCGGTCATAGGAGTAGACGGGTCCGGAAGAGAAGGCGGCGGGCCGCCCGCTAGGGTGCGGACATAGACAGGAGTGCCGAAGTTGTAGCTCATGTCGGGGCACGGAAGGGGCACGTCCTTAATGTCATACTGGGAAACAGCCGGCTGGCGACCGGGGCTGCTGGTAAGGAAACAGTCGAGAACATGGATAAGCCACAGGGTGCGACGGAATGACTCATCCTTAATGAACTGATCCGGATCGCCTCGGTTTTGGTGCACCGCAATTATCCGATACATCTGAGCCATACGGGAGGCTTGTCCGAGGTAGACGTAGGCGCGGACGGCATTGCGGTTGCCCCATTCGTGGATGATCAGGAGGCAAAGAGCCTGAATATCTGCCAAGCTCGGGTTGTCGAGGTTCTGCATGATTATATTGATTGTCTTGACGGCAAAATGCTCGGAGGCAGCCGCAGCACCTCCCTGTCCGCCATAGCGACGAATCAATGCGGGCGAGCTTCTGCGTACGGGAAATAAAATGGTTAGGTAAGCCCGATCTGCTCAACTTAATACAAGGAGAAAGGTTCCATGCGCCATCGGGAAGGAAGGCGGCGGGGAAGGATGTATGGGAGGGAGGAATTATTGGTGCATTAGGCGAGATGCGAATGCACCTCCGGAGATGACTGAACCATTCGCCCGGAATCCTTTCAGAAGTGGATAAAGCGGGTTCCGGGGGATGTGAATTGACAAGACAAGAAATATGGCAAGGAAATGAGTTCTAGGCTTACCGAGCAGCGCAAGTGAGGAGACCATTGACAATACTGGCCTCGAGAGTACCGTTCTTAAGCTTCTGTAAGAAGGAAGGCTTGTGGAAGGCGACACAAGACGGAATGGTCTTGTTGATGACCCTTTCACATTCCGTCACCAGTTCCGGATTAAGTCTGTGGGGACGAACGAAAATACGTGTTAGTGGAGCCGATCAACGCGAACGAAGTTTGGGGGATGACAAGGATGTTGATTGAAATGGAAGCGCGTGTTGGGGGTGCAGGGACAAACGGAGCAAAGTCAGATGGAACCTGTGGAAAAAGCGTTGGAGTTCCCGAGGCGAGACGAGGCAACCGGCATCTCCATCCCATTCGTAGCCCGCCTAATTAGTAGGGTATTGGGGGGGAGGCGCTTGGCCCACTGCACTTCGAGGCTTGACCGAGGCCAGGGGGGGCACGGATCAATACCAAGACCAGTTCGGGGCGCGTCCACTGCAGTCGCCGTTGTCTTGGGCCAAAAGGCCGAAACACCATGGCGCCAGCACAGAGATAACCACCAAGCAGACCAAAAGTAGGAAGGGTTTGGAGCGGAAATTGCAGAGGGGATTGTGGTAGTGAGAAACAAATAGACGATAATAATAAATGATGACTTACTTCTCGCCGTTGGTTTGCATGTTGCGCTGCAGGACGGCACCGGAGGCAACAGGTTGGCGGTCGCTGGTAGCAGACACGCTTCGCTCGCCAGGCAGACTCTCTCGCGGTCGCGGAGGTCGAGCAGGCGACTGGCCGTGATGATGCGCAAGGCTCTCCGAGGGTAAATAGCAGTCGTGCATACCCTTCGCGCAGTTTCTACAAGGCGCCCGACCATTCTCGTAAACGCACTTCGTCTTGCCTTTGCGACAGCGAACACAGGCGCCGCCGGCTCTGAGCGACGTGCCGCGGACGACAGTCGCCATGACGGAATAGATAGGTAGGCAAAGAATTCAAAATTGAAATGAGGAAGATGATGCCGTTCCGAAAGGTAACGCGATGCTCCGAAGGCAGGTCCGGTAGAAAATGAAGGAGTTGTGAAGAAGAGAAGTGTGGACGGAGAAGACGGGAGGCGGTGGATGTTCGGGTGCGGTAGATGGGAAATTTTTTTTGTTGGATAAGTTTCGGTCGGAGTGGAGGTTTCAAGGGGGGGGGTCAAAAGGTGTGGGAGATTGGGAGAAGCGAGAAAAAAAAGGAAAGAGGGAAATTTTTGGATGGGTGAAGGGCTGGGTTAGTACCAGATGGCGTTTCTGGCGCAAAGCCGCAGAGAAGTAGAGGTGGGCTGGAGGGCAGGAGGGTTGTTGCAGGAGACGGACGGGCAGGGCGGGAGGGAGGACAGAAATTGCAACGGACGAGACTCGGGGCGTTTGCGCTAAAATCAGCACGCGCACCTGAGCCAAAGCCCCAAGTACCTGGAGCTGGTGCACTGACGATTCCCGAGAAAAGGGCAATGCCGCAAATGCCACAAGGCCACAAGGCGGTCAATTCGGGGGGAATGCTAAGGTGCTAGACGGCCTAGTCCGGGTATTTTCTTCCTATTTTGCGCTGTGCTTTTCCCTTTTTGCCCTCTTTTTCTTTTCTTGTTATATATTATTTTTTATTTCCTTGTGGGGGTAAGATCGTAGGCCGGGGGAATCGCCCGTCCGATATGTACCTTTTTTCGAAACGTAAACCGTTTATTATTCCGCCGTGAGGATATACTCGCAGCCACTTGTTTGAAGTCAATCCAAGAGAATAATATCTGGTAGGATGATGATAGGCCGGGTTCAACTTGATCGCACGAGAGGAATTGAGAAAAGTCGAAAAAGAAAGTCAATCGATCGGAGGCAGATTGAAATTCCCAAACTCAACTTTTGCTCTGAAGGGTTTCGGCTCCACGGCTCCCGGCGCTGGTCGTCTCTTTCGCGTGGGAATTTACAAATCTGGCTAGGTAATGGTACGGGGGCATTCCGTACTGTCTATATGTACTGTACAACACGAGACGGGAAACAAAGTATACACATACTTTCGTAATCCGTTCACTTCCGTACTTACTCTCTCCCTTAACTCTGTTCTATTCTACGTCCGTTATCAGCTGCCCATCTGTCTCAGATCATAGTTTAATATATATATCGAGGCAAACTATCGTTGAAGAAACGGGATGAACGGGATCGCGGTTGGATTTCATGCATTTTCCTAGTCGCACACGCACAACCCGCCTGGTCTTTCGGTCACCCGACCGACTCCTTCACCATGTACCCTACAAATTCGGTCGGAGCCATATGACGGAGGACATATACATCAATAGGGTAGAAAAGATGGGAAGTTTAAACTACCTACCCACGCTACCTATGCTCAAGACACACTCTACCTAGGTACATACAAATGCGCGAATGTTAAGAATTGTACTTTTCGAAGGTACGTGGCTCTACCTGTTCGAATGTTAATGGGTACCTCGTACTGTGAGTGCGGACACGGGGTCTAGAGCGGCGGATGAACTGGGCTTTTTCGGAGTGTCGGTCCCTGTTTTACTACCTAGAAAAAAAACACTACCTATCTCTTACCGAGCCCAGCCTGTGACCACGGGTACATGCCACGCCTAAGATCTTCAGTACTAACGATCTAATACACAATACACACACTCCCGGGAATTGTTGCTTCACATTCCAAGGAACATAAAGAAACTGTACGATGTCAACTTTTTCATCTTTGTATTAATAGCCCTTCTGCATACCGACGATTCTCGTCCAGCTCGGAAAATTTCCAGTTCTTCCAAGATTGCCAAAGTTCGGGTGCGCAGATATCATGGAAATCACTGACCTGTGGGTATTGCATTGCAGCATTCTTTAATAAAGTGCCGCAGCCTCCGAGATGCCGCACCCGCACCCTTCCAATCCGTGTCTCTCTTTTCTGCTTACCTACCTACCTACGTATGCATTATACACCTTGTATGGGTATGCGCATGATATCCATGCCATACTATGGTAAAGAAGACGGCATCATGGGAGAAAAAGCTTCGGGGGCTGTTCGTCGGCTGACGAAGCGATGAACGAATGAATCGGTTAGCCGGGGCTGACTCGATGCAACCTCAACCAGGCAACTCAGCCCGCCACGTTGGTTGCTCACAGAATTCCGCCGGCCGTCGACCGTCGACCTATTTGTGTAGCCTGGGATGTTGGCGCTTCGTAAGCCATTCAAGAGAACATACGGAACGGAAGAGCGCCCAGTTTTGGTTGTCGCAAAGGCTGACCGAAATGGGCCCGCTTCGCCGTCGCCGAAGCAATAGGAAAAAATGGTCCCCCCCTTTTAAATCTCGCTGGAATATAGCGATATCGAAACTAGTAATAATTAAAAAAGGAGGCCAGCCCTTGACCGATTTTACTATTGAAGCTATTCTCAAAACAGCGTGCCTAATGGGTATCCGGGCGGCGGATAGTCCGAAGCGGAGATGAATGGCTGGGTGACACTAAGCTGCAGTGCCATGTGCGCAAATCGTCATCATCCCTTTTCTCCCTTGGATATCGGCACCGGACTCCTTTGGTGCAATCTTCCGTCCGGCCTTACTAATATTGAGCCACATAAGTACTAGGTACTATTTGAATGGATGGATGTTATATATTATACAAGAAATATTTCGCTCTGTCTCCGTTAAGTTATCTCATCAAGACTATCCGACTATCTTCACGAAGCGATGGTTCTTACGTGTAAGGTTCCGGAGAGAAGAAAGGTGCTGTTGGTTTGAGATGTTCGCCCCGATATACATACTCGTTCGTGTAAGTGCCAAGTCAAAAGTACCCGAACCATGACATCCTGACATCCTGCACTTTACGACTCCATTCCCTGCCAGGGGTTCATTACCGCCGAATTTCGACAAATCCTGATCGGCTGCGATACCCGCTAATCGGCCAACCTCGCTATTATGTATTCCCTTTTTTTCTTATTCCTATCGCTCGGAGGGGCAACAAAGTTTTGTCACGACCCAATCCGTGATTAGATCAGATGGTTGCCTGCGGTCCGGGAGGCGAAGTCGCAGAAGTCGCAAACGAGAAGATGCGAAAAGCGGAATGACTCAAAGAGCTTGGGTAGGGACAAAGAGAGAGCCTCATCCGACCAGATATCACCACGTAGTCACGTACGCCCGCAGGTTCCCAGGTGGTTGGTAACGGCCTATTATCCTCCATTACGCGCATGCGCGTGTGCACAAGTGGTACGCGCAGTCATCCCAATCTATCGCAGAGCTAGAAAATGGACCTCACCTGGAAGCCTGGCTAGTTTTCCCCGGATGGAGTGGAGCCGCCGATGGTTTGCTAGGGCATCAATGACACGGACCCCCCTTTTTCTTTTCCTCCGAGCACTAATACCATTCGGATTGATAGCGAAATGAACAGAAACCAATATTCAAATCCTAGCCAGATTGCCGCGTGCACCACAATGCACCTAATAAAATCCGTATTGGAAGCGCGTCTGCCATTCTGCCATTACGGTTCGCCGTGCTAAATATAGCCATAGTACATCCAATGATTACCAATAAAATGATAAGAAAAGCATCGACCCTAGAGTATCGTTTCGCTCAGTTCTACCTATTCCTCATCCGCGATCGTATGTGAGACGTGAGACGTGAGATGTGAGATGGCGAACTCCGTAAAGTTGGCAGCTAAGATCCCCGCACTGTGCGCCGGCCGAAGTATGGAGGTACATGACCCCGTCAGCCCGTCGCGCCGCTTTGCCCAAAGTATTCGTCATAAGCCGGTACCTTTTTCCTCTGCGCTAGGTGGGAATTAACTGGGCGATGATCTATCATCCGAATTTTTATTTGGTTTATTTTTTTACCGACGCTATCACATCAGGTAGGTAGTGCTATCGTATCTGCGCTGTATGTACGTATATGCGCATGCCCGCCGCCGGGATACCCGAGGGTAGGTATATAGATATCAGCATCCGTCGCAGGATTTATTAGCTCCCCGGCATCTCTCCATGTGCGGTGGGATATACCGATATGCTACATAGGTGAGATACCCCTTTCGACCTAACCTCCTAAAGGCATTACGGCGCTGTACACAGTTAGCCGCGAGCGTAACCAGGTCTCGGCGGCAATTTAAAAAGGGGCCCAGCCCGGGTGAAATTCGTACGTAGGTCGATAGCCCCCCTTAGGTAACCTAGCCTGAGTCCGCCCACCTGAGCGAGTACCGCCCAAGAAAAGGAAATTGAAACGTACCGCGGGCCGGGGTTACTATCGCACAGTAGCACCATCATGGCAAGTCTTCTCTCCCACCGACTCAGCCATCTTAACGGACCGAGTTCAGAGACGAACGGCCAGATTACCGAACGATGTGCACCCAACATCGTTTCGACTTGGCCTTTACGGTTTAACGCGCACACTGGAAGCCGAACCAGATCTGCATATGACGAATCATCAGGAGCCAATGCAAGTTGCGCGGCACGGCCGCCCCACTTTGGGGCCGCAGCACTACACCACATACCTCCATACATCCCCCTTGCCTGCCCGCCTATCAGCCCCTTTGCCCGTCTTAGGTAATAAGACCTTTTTCCCCTTCTCCAACGGCGTGGGATGATTACCTGGGTACGGAAGACGCAGCGAGATGCGGTCCCTCCCGTCTGTCTGCTGATGGTCACGTGTTCCCAAGCCGTGGAGAGTAGCCAAAGGAATGATACCGTCCCATCCGGCCAGGATATTCGGGAACAAGATGTACGTACAGTTGTCGCTCCTATTAGCCCGCCGTGAGCTTGATTTATGCACTATCCGGATATGTAGTACCTCTTGGTTATGATGCCACCAAGACAGCGACCAGGCAACCAGGCCGTGTAAGCTTTTTGAGTCGACAGGCATGCTCCGTATCTTCCGGGCTCCCCGTTGGTACTCCTGTGCTTCCGTCAGCGTGTCGGTAGGTCGGCAAGGTCTGCTACCTTGCCTCGTCGCGCACCAATGCCAGCTACCGATCCTACCTCAGCCACGCTGTCGCTCGTGCATGTCCGGTTTATTCGCTGTTCTGTGCAGAGCGGCGACATATTTGTTCAATCCCGTGCTTACCATCGAACCAATGTCGTCATGCCTCGACGGCGCGCAGTGGGTCTCTGCCCGGCCTTCTAAGGCATGAAGATAGGTGATACGTAGGAGCGAAGCGCATCTTTAGCATTGATTTCAGAGCTTCAGACCTATGCGCTGGACAGTTTGAGATTTAACGTGTCAAGCCACCGCATTACTTGTAAGAAATATGAAGAGTGGCTACGATACCTAACAGCCGATCACTTTGTTTCTGAGCCACTGAGGTAAATCCTATCTCTTCGACTGTCGCACCAAATGCTCAAAATATATATCACATGTCTTCCAAATAACAGTTACCTTAGGTACCCATCTACATAGTAAGTAGATAGGTACTTAGCTTCCTCTTAGAGGACGCTTCTTATGAACTAGTTCTTCGTATCTTTTTCAATGGTCAGACGCACTATATTTTATTTCCCCTAACTTATAATATCTCAGTCTGCGGGTTATCAAATTTACTCCTGTGCTACTCTCCTTCGCTGGTGATTATTATGTTACTCTTCTCAGTGCTATAGCATGATTATACATAACATTTCTAAAATGTTTTCAAATCTCTCGCATAGTATGTGGTGAGCTGGGGGGATGCCATCCCTCTAGTTGACAATCCTAGACACTCCGTGTAAAGCAAGACTCCTCAGCGCATCAAATCGATACCAGATTTTCCAGCATAACCGGCTACTAAAGAAGGAGCGCCTGTACTAATACCAGCAAGAATAGCAGGTAATGCTTTGGGTTTGAAAACTATCAAGTTTCAGGGCGTTAGCTTCTCATCGCCCGCCTTTAGCCTAGGAGGTATTGTGACCTCTTAGCCTGGAAGGTTGATACGGCAAGGGACAGGATAGTCTTCATTGTCTTTATGGGTCTCCATGTTTACCTCTCTTATATATACCAGGTCATCAATAGTTATTATGTATTAAGGTTTCTGTGCAACGGCTTTCATATTAATTCTCACATGAATGAGTGTATTTTCATTACGCAGCACATTTCAATGTTTTTGTGTAAACCTCATAGCTGAAACTCAATACGTAGGGCTGTAAATGTCGACTAAACACATAGCCACGATTTGTAATTTTGAGCATTTAGCTGCATGTTGTTAGAAATTGTCAGTTATTTGCATTACAATTGATCTATATCATGTCATATAGTAATAGGTTCTTTGTGTAATCTCATAACAACCACTGTGTTGATTACAAACCGAAGGCTCTCACAGCATGTTGTAAATATTGTTGAACGGTTAAATTTCGTGCCTACCTAGCCTCCTAGCTGAAGTCTCCCATTCTGTTCATCCCATTTTGAAGTTTTAAATATTCGAATTTTGGTTATTGAATCTTCAGTGACCAATCTTCATCTATGGCCTGGTGAGTCCATTCCTTGCAGGCACGGAAATAGAATTTGATCAGTTACAATAAATTCGAATAATTAAGACTACTGCAGATGACGCCCTTGCATTTAAGATAAAGCTGTGGTTGTGACGACTTGACAGTTGAGACTCAATTTAATTACTTTTGTTGATAAATGATGAAATTTGAACTGATTTGTTATATCGTGAGTGCTCAATAAATATCACACTACGGTGGCAACCTGAGGAACTAATAAACACCAAATTCTGAGCCGGCTCTTCTTACAATCTGAAAGCGAATATTATGTTTTACTTCGCCTAGATAAGTTCATATTATAAGCATGCATATGGTTGTGGTAACCTTGATACATGCATCGTGATCGGGTTATGCGGCTGGTTGGCGCATTGTCAACCGTGCATGAACGGAACGTCCGCTGGTTGGATGATGTGACGCTCACATTGCTAGTTTCCCAATTCTGGCAACGTTGCCGAGCCTTAGGAGCCCCCTACCTACCCCGCGAGATCCCCAGCCACCACTATTAGTTCATTCGTAAACGTCGTCTCGTCTCATACTTGACCCTATTATGTACTGCCGCCAAAGTGAAGGCAAAAAAGACAGGTTGTTGAGCTTAGATTGACGACTTCATGAGAACATAGTTGCAGCCCGTTCGTAGCGCCTTAGGTGGATCAATTGAGACTTAAGAGGTAGGCCAACTATATAAACACACTTGAGGAAAACTTGGATCTTATTCTTTACTCACACCGACGCAAAGGCAATGGACTACCAACCAGCGCCGACGCCGTCGTACGTGGGCCAGGCCACAGATCGG